>JAJTUV010001695.1:0-521242 GCA_021653895.1 Mastomys natalensis
TATAACTGTGTTCTCAGCATTTCTTCTATTTTCTACTAATAGTACACTTGCTATGCTATAATTAAAGTTTAATGATTATTCAAGATTTTCTTGAGAAATATTCTAGAAAGTAATTTTACTCTTTTTGGAAATAAACATCTTGGTAATTTGATAATATTTACTGAGGTTTGAACATCTTTGCCTTGTTTGCAACTCTGCACTGGCTTTAGATGTTTTATATGTTTAAATGAAAGCAGCCTGCCTCTCAGAAGATCTGTCACTGTACAAATGAAATATTGTTTTCTTCATTATTTCTGTACTATATTCAGAATTATAGAAATTTAAATAGATTATCAGATAATTATGACTTTATATCATTCTTGTATATTCTCATTTGCTTCTTTTTCTATATTGTAAATCAGATTCTCTATTTTTCTGTTACTGTAATACATTTATGTTTTAGGAAATATAGTGTTGTCCTTTGGTGTCATGACATGTATACACAAGTATACTTACACAAGAGAAGGAACCCAGGAGAGAACCAAGATAACAGAGGTATCTTGAATGGGTAGATGTCTGTACAGCGGTATCTTGAATGAGAAGATGTCTCAAAAACCTTAGGTCATCAAATGAAAATCTAATGCTGTTCATGGGGTACTTTCCTATGAGTTGTAGTTTGAATCAGAATGGCCTCCAAAGGTTCATAGATTTGAATGTTTCATCAACATGAAGTGGCACTGTTTAAAATGACGATGGAAATATGTCACTTAAGGAGAGGTAAGGTTTTGTAAAGCCAAAGCCAGGTCAAATGACTCTCTTTTCCCATTGTCTATGGATCCAAATGCAGAACTCTCAGCTAATTCTCCAATACACCTGCCTAAATGCTGCCATGCTCCCTGCCAGGATAATAGACTATACCTACAAAACTGTATAAAACTTGTACAAAACTTGTAAGCAAGCCCAAGTTAATTGCTTTCCTTCATAAGAGTCATCAGAGTGGTGTCTCTTCAGAGCAATAGAGCACTGACTAGGACAGTTCTTATCCAGGAAGAGGCTATCAAAATAATACAGTTGATTGTCATTGGCTTGGCTACTCCCCTAGAACTAGATGAAGAGTTGCTGGTGTTTAATGCAGGATCTAGAGAAATGTAGTTGAAACTGAGATCAAAGTTTCGTTCATGTTGCTATAGATTGCTAAGAAGGCAGCAGGTCAGAAAAGTTCTTAATCATCTTATTCAGCTCTAGAACTTCCATGCTATAACCCAAACTAGGTGTCCTAGTTTGAGTTTCTATTGCTGTGAGAGGCATCATGACTATGCTAATATTTATAAAGGAAAACATTTAATTGGGGCTAGTTTATAGTTCAGAGGTTTAGTTCATTATAGTCATGGTGAGAAGCATGACAGCTGGAAGGAAGAAATGGTGCTGGGAAGGAACTGAGTAGTTCTGCATCTGATCCACAGGCAACAGAAGATGAAAGTCACACTAGGCAGATCTTGAGCATCTGAGATTCAAAGCCCCACAGTGACACAGTTCGACAACAAGGCCACATCTACTCCAACAAGACCACTCCTCTAATAGTGCCACTTCCTATGGGTTAATCATTCAAACACATGAGTCTATGTGGGCCATTTCTATCAAGTTACCACACTAGGTAATATGTGCTCATTGTTGTAAGAGTAGCATGCCAGTTTGCAAGAGGAAGTTTATGCCTGGTACAACAGATTTGGTATGAGGCCCATGGCACAGGAAGTCAATGTGCTAGAAAAAAACTTACTGTTCTGCTCTGTTGAATGAATATATTATCAAACAGTTTTTTGAATATTGTGTTTATTGACTTGAGCTACTTCTGTCCTCCATTTTATTCAAAGAAACTTCTTTTAGAGTGAATTGCAGTTAATGCAGAGACTCATGGATGGTCAAGTACTGAGAATAAATGATTGTTGAATAGAATTGTATCAGTGATACAATGCTATTATGCCTTTTAAGGCTCAATAAAATTTCAGAGAAAAAGGGGATAAAAAGAATGTAAAAGTCTTATAATGAGGAAGATGACTGTGAAACGCTCCCTTCTAGTTCATGGCTTTACACTCATGAACTAACAGTAACTGAGTTACCTGTGCTCATCAACATTCAGTCATTAATAGGGAAAAGAAACACAGTACACAGCCTTCCCTAAAATGCTATTGATAGTTGATAGCTACTGGAAGGAAGTAAAGCTCTCATCAATGAAGCCACTCATGACCTAGTTATGCCCAGTGGGCAGGCTCATACCTAGTAGGTGGCTTTAGGAAAATCACTGGATTATAAAACAAGATAAAGAGACATGATAGTAGGAGGGAAGAAAGGAGAGGTAGTGTGGATGAATATTAGGCTGTGATAAGACACAATGAGGTGGCAAATGTGACCAGCATATATCATATACATAAAGAATTTGTCAAAGAATAGATTGACTTAGAGTAAAAGAAAAAGGAACTTTAGGCAAGTGAAAATGAGAAAATACTCAAAATATACTCATCAAGGAAATGTATATCAAAATTTTAATAAGTAATCACCTATCAAAATTATGTATTTTTTATGATGTAAGATGACAAGCACTGGCAAAGAAGTAGACAAAGGTGAAACTTACCATTGATGGGAATGTAAATTAGTAGGGCTTTACATATGTTAAGCAATATAAAGGTTTCTCAAACCTTAAAACAGGAAAAATATTTTATGACTAACAAATCCCAGTACTAGTTATATATCTAAAGGAAATGAAATGGATATGTCAAGATTAATCTTTACCTAAAGCTCAATCCAGACCCAGTGTTTCTCCCTCTTTGCTGCCATCAGATCCAGATGTAGAACTCTCAGCTGCCATGTCTGTCTGTGTGCCACCATGCTTCTTGCCATGTAGATAATGGACTAAACTTCTGAAACTGTAAGAAAGCCCTAAGTAAATGCTTTCTTTTATAAGAGTTGCCATAGTCATGGTTTGTCTTCACAACAATAGATAGATGTAGATAGCAATAGATAGATAGATAGATAGATAGATAGATAGATAGATAGATAGATAGATAGATAGATAGATTCATGGCAGTAAATAGATATAGATATAGAATAAGATAGATATAGAACAATAAGATTGATGATATAGATAGATAAAAAGATAGATATAGAGACAGAGATGGAGATATAGATGATATAATACAGATATTTAGATATAGATAGATATTCATGCTGTAAATGCTATTTTCTAGTGAACCCTGACTAATACAGTATTAAATATGTTCAAAGAAAATTCAATGTTTTTTAATTGATAAACAATTTATCAAGATTTTAACTAAATGTTTATAAGTAGCAGAATATCTGTATGTATTTCATTAGGAGAAAAGCTATTTTTTTATTATCATCAAAGTGTAGGAACTACATAGAGGCTATAGTATGTCACAAGTTAACTTAGTTATCAAATCATTCAATACGACAGTGCTTTCAGAAACACTTAAGTGTCCAAGCCTATTGTCTATGTACATTATGAAAGTTTGCCCAAATATTCAAACTTCCATTTGCAATACCACAAATTGATGGTTTTCTAAATAATGATGATAATGTTTAATGTTTCATGTAGAGCTTTGGTTACCGATAGTTTTGTAAACCATTAATGTACACTAACTCTAATGATCTTTCTAAATACAGAACTATTGCAAAAATAAGTATTTGACATTTTGACAGGTATATAAGATATGTATTTATTTAACTATTGATGTTACTGGTACTGATATTAAATCTGTGTGAGAGATTTATTTTTATGCCTTTTATTGCTTGTAGTAATCTATATTGATAAAAGTATACAACAGATTTTTTGAAAACCTTATATTATCACTATTTTAACCTTATCATTATTTTGAGTGGCTCTTGTAATCTATCATTATTTTCTCCATTATAATTACTTAAATGAAAACTTATAAACTAAAATTAATTGCCTAACTATTCCTTTGAATGTTGAGTTTAAATTGTATTCTCCCTACCTCAGTACAATCTAAAATCTTCATTATATGTTACCTAGATGCAAGAAGAAATAAATTCTAACAAGAAAGCATATCATTCTAAATTTCACTACAGTAGAAACATGAATGATTTAGGCAGATGAAATGCATGAAGTTCAAAATTGGGGCTAAAATGTTCCTTTCTTTTTATTCTCCCAGAAGGGCTGCCTTTGGTAAAATTTATAAAGCCTGGCTTGGATTTATGTAATTAGTTGGTTGCAAGCCATCTATCCCATAGGTCAAGCCAATTAAAGGATAACTAAGGGAGACATGACTCCAAACAGTGGCAGATGGCACAGGGGCACTAATGCTCACTAGAGAGGGGAAAACAGAGTCACATCGATTATAACTTTGAACGGAAAGAAAATTAGCTGTTGACCAGTTTGAACTCAGTGCTTCTTTGCTCTTGGCTTTTAGATCATGTACTGTTTGGGGATGTTTCATGTTCAGCGTGCTCTTCAGTTGGTAGGAGGAAGAAAAGGTTTGAGCTCAGGCCTGAGTCACATGTGTTATTTTTCTTCATTGTAACTCTCCTGCCTTCTAGGGTTTCTTGTTGGTCTTCCTTATAATATTTACCATTTTTACATATGTCCTATTACTGAAATATCCATTTCCTATTTCAGAAATATGAGCATTGAGCCTTGAAATACAGACAGACATCAAATGGGAATAGTCTTTAGACAAAAGTTTGATTAAATAATAAAGTACTTCGATGTATATTAAACTGTATTTATTAATGACAACCAATACATGACAATGCAAAGTTCCTCTATAAATTTAGAGGAAAGAATAGAGAATTTTATAGTAAAGATATAGTGAAGGTATGTGGTTATTCATAATTTAACAAAGCCCCTTGATTATATCAATTACTGGTTTTCAAATTAGAGTGTTGAGAATAGAAATTGACAGTCTCACAATTGTATAGATGTTTGTTGCTTAATTAGAAGTCCATCACATACTACTTCAGGATTAACTTTAGATTGCAAAACAATTTGCCTTCAACTCTGATGGGATTTCAATCCATTCTGCAGTTTATTCCCCTGGCTCAGTCCTGCTCCATTGCCTATTTCAAGAACTAAATTGTTGAAATTTAAGCTTCAAATGGGAGAAAATTGAACATTTTTAAAAAGGCCCTTTAAAAAGGTTTTTTTTTTTGTTCCCAAAACATAGCTATCTTTAAAATTCATACATTGTCAAGTAGATATTCCTTTCATTTCACCCTTGCTACTAACTAGTTATGTCATTTTAAACACATATGATTCCACATCTCTGGGTGTCAGTTTCTTTTACTGCTAAGTAATAAAAGAGTATGGGAGGATTGTTTTAATCTTTTTAATTTTCTTCTACCTTGATTGTTTTCTAAATTACTTTTTTCATTAGCATAAAAAGCAATAGGTGTCATTATGGTATTTTATAGACATAAATGTTTTAGCTGTTTTCAGTTATCTGCCTCTCCCCTTGGCCTTCATCTTCCAGTCCCCATCTTGTTGGTCTTTTTCTTTCATGGCTAATGTCCATGTCCAACTTGAAATTCATAGAAAGAGAGAAACTTAATTGAAGAACTGGTTGTATCCATGCATCCATAAGTTTGGCCTTTGGGAACATTCTTGGTTGATGATTGTTTAGGAAGTGAGACCCAGTCCACTGTGGGTGGTACCATTTCTTATCAAATGGGCCTAAACTATATGAGAAAGCTAGTTTAGCAAGCCACAGTTAGCAAGGTAGTGAGAAGCATTCCTCCTTTTTTTTGTGATTAGCTTCCTTTGATGATGAACTATAGCCTGTGTAAGAAAGTAAATCCTTTGTAAGAAAGTAAATCCTTTCCTCTGAGTTGATTTTTGATCATAATTTTCATCACAGTAAGGAAAAGTAAACTGGACACCATCCTTCCTCCACCAGAGTGCTCCCTGCTGCTTCCAAGTCATTTGTATTCTTGTAACTCTCCACTATTTAAGAATTCTTCTTCTCAAGGTTTCTTTTCTGTGGTCAACACACACACACACACACACACACACAACACACACACACACACATACACACACACACATAAACATACACACACATACACACACACACAACACACACACATAAACATACACACACACATAAACATACACACACACACATACACACACATACACACACACATAACACACTCACACATACACACACACATAAACATACACACACATACAAACACACACACACACAACACACACACATGCTTAAATGCAGATTCGGTATTTGAAAGAAACATGCCTATTTGATGATTTAACATTTCAGAGTCAATTATTACTCTTCTTTTTATTAAGGTTGACAAAAAAATAAAATGAAGAGCTCAGGAGGAATTATTTAATGGGGTACAAATAGGTTAAAAATGATTTTTTTTAAACGACAATAAATTCTTTTTTGAACAAGCAAAGCAGATGGTTACAAATTATGACTTGTGTACATTGCCTCTTTATATGCATCTCCTCTTGAGAGCTAAACTGGAATTATTAAAATCCCATCATTACCCTGCCTTCTCCATCTCTCAGCCCTTTGTTTTCTCACTTGCAACTGAGTTATTTGCATCACACAGGCATTGTTCTCCAGTTCAATTCGGTGGGGACTCACTAGATATTTGTTAATGCTTGATGACATTAGTTCCCACATACACAAAACACTGTGTTTGCAATGCTTAGCTAGGTTGACAAGCTGAGCCTACTAAGAACAAAGGATTTTGCTAGGAAAGAGGAAGAGCACTACGAAAATAATTTTTACTTTTCAAAAACGTACAGTTGAATTTACAAATATGTGAAGCAAATTTTACAATTTTTCTAAGTTCCTGATGTTTGACAAATGTTTGAGGGGTAATAGTTCATATTCTGGTTACTTCATTCCCTTCTAGAGACAGATGAGTTTATTGGTTCTTTATAAGCTTGCATATGACTGAACAAAAGAAATTTGTTATGGTGTACACCAATAGACAAAGACCAAATGGTATTTCTACTTCAGGAGAAAAAAAAATGCAAGTAGCAAAACTAAGGTGGGTAACAGGACTATTGTAGGAGAATTATTTCATTTCCAAAACTAAAGGTAGGTGGATGAAGCTTCTGTCACATCTCTATATTTACAGTGGAAAGTCGATTGTAGGCAGTCTGTTGAAAATGACAGCGTTTCTATCAAGCTCCCCATCAGCTGCCGCTGGCTGGAATAGGAATTATCATCCTTCACTGGGCTGTCTTGCTTTATGATATCAATTAGCAAACAATCTGTTTTGTTGGCACAGGATAAAATTAGGATGCAAAACAGAGGGACTGTGAAGCAAAACATTTTTCAGGAGAGAGACTGTTGTGCTGAAGCATGGGAGGAAAAGAGGCTGTCATTTTTCTGTCTGTCAGTCTTTAATTTGTCACTGATGTCAGTCTATTGATCCTAATACACGTAATAACATTATAATCTTTGCTACTGCTGAGCTATTTAGGATGCTAATATCTGACTTAAAAAATATAAATCTTGCATTTTTCACGGTTTTTTGTAACTCTTGAAATTATTTTTTTAAAACCCTACTTACTCTCTTTAAAATATATTTAAAGAATCACATTCCACATAAAGCAGAAGAGAAGGCACACTAGGGGGCACTAGTAAGCTACACTATTTGTTTTTTGTTTTTAGTGCCCCCCCCGCCGCCCCCCCCGCAATCTCATTTGCATGTCTTTAGGGATGCTGTTACTGCTTCAGCTTATCTCTTTGAGACTACCCATTTTTCTTCCTTCTTTCCGTTCCTTTTTTTTTTTTTTTTAAAGCCCATTTGGCTCCTTTCATTGACCAGTAGAGTTCCAGACCTGTAGGTTCATTATTTTGATAAGCTTCGTCCCATTTGGGTTGTCTGGGTGGCCTTTATGTCTTTATTGAAATCCCTGGGTCTTGTCCTGTGACATTTCTGATGTCTTTTGAAAGAACATCTTTGCAGCTGCAAGTGATTGCTGCTTAAGCCCAATTTTAAGGCCTCAAAATTCACACACATTACTCCTGGGTATTTCTTTTAAGCCACATTTAAGCCATGGTCTCTAGAGGTGAAAGGCGAGATGCTAAATAATCTGCCACCTGGCCTGTCCTCACACGATTGGTACAGAACACAAACCTCTCTTCTGAGGAATATACAAAAATAGCGTTTCCTAAAAGGTCAAACAAATTTATGCTTCATGCTCAAAACTTTAGCATTTCAATTTAATTTTAAAAGTCAAAAACAATATAGGAGGATCTAAAGTGTGCCTAAAGAGGACTCACACTTTTATTAAACAAAGTAAACCAAGTTTTAGTGTTCTCAGAATATGCCAGTTTTTGCATTACCCTTTTATTTACTAAAAATCAAGTGTTTTCAGTTTTATAAAAGATGGAATATTTTTCTCTAATTTATTATTATTAAGACGCTTCTTTTCATTGCTCCTCTTTTGAACTATTTGTGGTGAAAATCATTACAGTCTGTTTCAAAATGTGATTTGTCTTAGTCATTGTTCTATTGCTGTGAAGAGACACTATGACCAAGGCATCTCTTATAAAGAAAAATATCTAATTGGAGCTTGCTTACATTTTCAGAGGTTTAGTCTATTTTTACCATGACAGAAAGTATGGCAGCACTCAGGGGACATGGTGACAGAGAAATAGTTGAGAGTTCTACATCTAGATTGTCCGGCAGCAAGAAGAGCAAATGTCTCTAGGCTTGCATAGTTTTGAAAACTCAAAGGCCACCCTCAATGACACATTTCCTCCAACAAGGCCACACCTACTCCAACAAGGCACATCTCCTAGTACTTTCAAATAGTGCCACTCCCTGGTGACCAAGGATTTAAATTTAATAAGCCAATGGAGGCCGTTTTTATGTAAACAACCACAAATATTTTTGGTCTCCAAATAGAAAGCAAATATGAATGCTGGGTTTGATGGTAGACTGTTTGTTTGTCTAGCGTACTTGAGGATCTGGGTCAATTCCCAATTCAGCATAATAAGGAATAAATAAATAACAACAAAAAGAAGTAGTCATATAATCAAATCGAATAAAAATGATAACTAACACATGAAGGAACATACTGCTAGACAAATGAGGAGGAACTAGTTCTGAGCTGAAATGAAATCTGTCACTGTAAGCCCAAGGCTATTTTCCTTTCATTAATTTCCTTTTATGTAGAATAAATCAACCCCTATCCCACACATGGTTGCTAATTCATTTCTTCTGTGTTATGACCACTGGGCTAGGCCAGTTCATGTTAAGTGCTTGCATTCTCTCTCATTCTCCCCTCTCTCTTCCTTTCCTCCTCCCTCCCTCCCCCCTCCCTCCCTCCCTCCCTCCCCTCCCTCCTGCTCCCTCCCTCCCTCCCTTCTCCTGCTCCGCCTCCCCTCTCTCTCTCAGCTACTGTTCCACTATTCCACTACCATGCATGCCACCTGTTCTCTGACATGAAGATAATGAACTAAGCCTCTGAAACTGTAAGCAAGTCACCAGTTAAATGCTTTCCTTCATAAAAGTTCTCTTGGTTATACTGTTCCTTCACGCCAATAGACCAGTCACTAAGACAACTGAACAGAAGAAAAAATATTTCTCGCTTTTAGCCAAGTACAAGAATCAGAATGATTTAGAGTCCCTGCCTAACTTTTTCTATCTCCTGTCTTCATCTATGGCAGTACTTATTAATTGTACTCTTAGTCAAATTCAAGCATTCATGATCTCCAGAACCTATTCATCTAATCATTTCAAGTTTAGCAATAAATTTTAAATAATAATTTAAATTTTATATAAATTGTAAATAATAATTGCAAATTGACATTTTCCCTGTGCCACTTGCCCCAAGACACTGATGATCTCTCATATTTTAATTCCTCTCTCATATATTAATCCAAATTGAGTGGAGTTTTCCCTCCCCTCCCAGTCCCTTCTCCAACCTGCCATCCACACATCCTCCTTTCATCAGAAAGGGGCAGGCCTTCAAGAGATATCAACCAAACATGACATATTTGCAGTAAGACTAGATATTACCTCTGGTATTAAGGCTGGACAAGGTAATCCAGTAGGAGAAAAAGACTCCCAAAACAGGCAAAGGATTCAGGGAAACCTGAGTTTTTTGTTGTAGCTAAAATTAATTGGAGGTTAATACCTACACCTTAGATCATTCAGTTCCCAGATAAAAGACACAAAACTTTTATACTTGTAATAATCCTAAATAGCACTAGAACTGGGCAGATACAAATTCGAAAGTATTTTGTCTATTTCCATGTCGATAACCCTGAGATATGACTTGGCATGTTCTGCCTGGGCTATTTTTACTCTGATTGGCTAGCCCTCATGCCCAGTTCTCAAGATCCTTTATCCCATGGAGTCTTTTCTCCCCTTCACTTTCTCTCATTCCTAGTGGTCCTCTTCAAACCCCAAGCCCTGGGAATCAAAGTCTCAACTTCCTATCTTCTGCAGAGCTATAGGCTATAGGCATCTTTATTTACCCAATAATTTTAAACTAAGAAGTAAAGTTATATAGCATCATTTAGTGTACATGAGGTTCCTCGTCCCTTAGACAACCAGTTCTTGGGGGGGGGGTCACAATTTAGCACTACAATACATAGCAACAAGACCAAACCTCAACTAACCATATGATATATGCAGAGGGTCTGGGTCAACCCATGCAGGGTCCCTGATTGTTGATTGAGACTCTGTGATCCCCTCTAAGCCCAGGATAGTTGATTCTGTGGCTTTTCTTCTGGTTACCTTGACCTTTTTAGTTCCTTCCTCCCTTTCTTCAGCAGGTTTCCCCAAGCTCCTCCTAATGTTTGGCTGAGACTCTCTGCATCTGATTCCATCAGTTACTTGATGAAGCCTCTCTGATTACAGTTATGCTAAGCTTCTGTCTTCAAGAACAGCAAAATATCATCAGGAATCATTTCATTGACTTTTTTGTTTGTGTTAGGGTATACTATGTGAAGGCATATCTCTGTATATTCAAATTCTTAATTCTGTACTACAAGGGATAATGGTTCATCACCAGTCTTATATTTTGTAAATATTTTTCTTCTTCACCTGCCTAAAGAATGGTTTAATTGTAGCTGATTAACTTTAATAAAGATCTGACAGCCAATAACTAGGCAGGAAGTGGAAGACATAACTTCTGGGCAAAGACAAAGACTTGAGACAAGAATTAAAGGAGTGGGAGATTCTCCAGTGGACACAAACATGAACTGGTAGAAGAGAGTGAGGCAGAGAGGTAGAAGAGGACAATAGTGAGAGGTAATGCCAGGATTAGTCTGGATAGAGTAGGCAGGAGACTGCCCAGCAAAAGGACTAAGTGTTAAAATATTAATAAGCCTTTGCCTCATTTTTTATATGTCTGGCAAGTCTGAGAAAGTACTGCTTTATTTTGTTTGTTTGTTTTGGGTTTGCTTGCCATGTTTGGTTCTATCTCAGGTCTGTGGGCTCTATCCTGCCTCTAGTTCCTGGCCCTCCAGGCAGTGTCAGAATTTCTTCTCATGGCTTGTGTCTATGTCTGAGTCAGTTTTGTTGATCTTTACCCTAGCATATTTTCTAGGCATGTCAAATTGTAGGTTGAATGTTTTCTGGCTGAATTAGTGTCCCAATTCCTCCCCTAGAAGTCTTCCTGACTACAGAAAATATTCAGTTCAGGCTCCATATCCACCATTGCTAGGAGTCTTAGCTAGGGTAACCCTCTAGATTCCTGGGAATATTCATTGCACTAGGTTTCTAGTTTATCCCCAAGATGCTACACTATTTCGGTTGTCTCTCCCAGTACTCTTGTCCTCCTTCCTTCCTTCCGCCTCCTGGTCCCTCTTGTTCCCATTCTCCTCTAGCCCCAGTTTACCTAAATATCTATTCTATTTCCCCTTTCTAGGGAGATTCATGCATCCCTCCCCCCCTTGAGTCCTCCTTTATTTAGGCTCTCTTTGTCTGTGAATTGCAGTGTATTATCCTTAACTTTACACAGCTAATAACTACTTATAAGGAATAAAAAAATCATCACTATAATATATATATATATTCCTAGTACTATCTATTTGTGTGCAAATTTCATGATGTCATTTTTTAACAGCTGAATAATACTCCATTGTGTAAATGTACCACATCTTCTATATCTGTTCTTCAGTTGAGAGACTTCTAGATTATTTTTTTTTTTTTTCTTTTTTTAGTTTTTCGAGGCAGGGTTTCTCTGTATAGCTTGGCTGTCCTGGAACTTACTCGGCAGACCAGGCTGGCCTCGAACTCAGAAATCCACCTCCTCTGCCTCCCAATGCTGGGATTAAAGGGTGCACCACCAATGCCCAGCTCTAGATTATTTTCAAATAAAGCTGCTATGAACATAGTTAAGCAAGTGTCCTGGGTGTTGAAGTAGGTCGATCCCATATGTTTGCACCCCTACCAGTATTGGAGAAGTATTCTTCTCACTCCACATCTTTGCCAGTATGAGCTGTCACTTGTGTTTTTGAGCTTCACCATTCTGACTGTTGTAAGATGAAGATTAGAATCATTTTGATTTGCATTTCCCTGATGGCTAAAGAGGTTGTCCATTTGTTTAAGTGCTTCTTGGCCCTTTGAGCTTCCTCTGTTGAGAATTATCTGTTTAGATCGATACTCCATTTTTAATTGGATTATTTTGGTTTGTAGATATCTTGTTTCTTGAGTTTTTTATATATTTTGTATATTAACCTTCTTTCATATATGAAGGTTGGTGAACTTTTTCCATTCTCAAAACAGTAGGTTGCTGTTTTGGTATTCTTTGCCTTACAGAAACTTTTAAGTTTCATGAGGTCCCATTTATTAAGTGTTAATCTTATCCATCATGGACATTTACATTTCTCCTCTACCTTAGTTATTATAACTCAAATGAGCATGAAAGCAAAGAAGCTTCTTTGAAAGGATTGCTAATTCTGTTATTTTTCCTTACCCTCACATGAGATTAATGAGGCATTCATTTGTTTAATTTGTAATTACTCCAGGACTCTGTATTTTCCAAAATGGCTATTCCATTTTATATTTCTGCTACCAGTGAAAAAGGTTCTCCTTTTCTATCATTCCACAACATTTGATATATTTTGTCTGCTTCAAAATAGTATTCTAGCAAATATAGGCTCTGTCTCCTTGTGGTTCAATTTGTACATCGCTGGTAGTTATAATGCTAATGACCTTTTACTTTTTAAAGTAATACTTTTATTGATTATGTAGAAATTTCACATGGTCTCCCATCCCATTAACTACCAAGTCCTCCCAGGTCAACCCCTAAGCCTTATGATCTACCTCAAATGGAAGAAGAGAAATAACAGGAAAAAAAGTCCAATTCATACTGCCCATATACTCACTGGACCATTATAAAACTCCCAGGGGCTAGATCCTTAAGGATAACTGACTCCTTTCTCTACCACATACTCACTAAAAGTCATCAACTGTGAAGAGCTGCACTTCAGCATCCTTATCACAACTTTTAAGTTTTCTTCAATGTCTTCCTATATAGACAGTTTCTTTTTTGGCTGGAACTGTGGTGAGAGGGGAGAAATTGTCCGCTGTATCACTACAAATTGCATTCAAGGAGGACCTAAATGTCTTTCTAAACTAACACGGTACTTGGATACATATATGAGGAATGAATCATTTTCTTGCATCAACTTTGGGAAATGAGAGTTCACAGTATTATAAGGAGTTCAAATTTATGTTGATGAATGTAGAGAAAATACCCTTATTATTAGACACCGCTGTAATCAAGAGTAGCTTTGTTTCAAGTTGGAAAATTTTTTTTTTAAGCATTCCAATTGAGTCTGTGCTTTGCATCATAATTAATTTAATGGCAACCCAAATAAAGAAAAAAATCCTGGTCTGACTTATAAAACAAACATGACTTGCACAAGTATATTTCCACAAAGTCCCAAATGTTTAGCAATTTATTCATAACATTGGGATGTTGTCTATTTATATGAATGTCTTAAAATTACTATTAACTATTTATATTTATTTAAGTTACTTTGGTTATTTTTTGTTTTCTGTCACCAGATATGTTTTTATTTCACTTGATAAATTGTTAAATTTCAAACTTTTAGCAAGATATGCTTCATAGAAACACTTTAACATTACTACATTGTGGCAAATGCTATTACAAACAGTATAGAAACTGCTGCAGTGTTTATGAATATATGTGGGAAGGTTTTCAGGGATCGTCAGTCATATCATCAAGGCAAGCAAACATTTGGTAGCAAAAAGCACATTTTGAAGGTGCTATTCATTCAACCAGTAGAAGACCTTGAGCTTATGTGTGATATGTTAAAACTAACATCTGAAATAAATGTCCAAATTTCTAAGCAAGCAAGGATAGTTTACTTTTACTTAAGGATGATGCTGTTTTTTCAACGCCAAAATTTTGAAAACAAATTAAGATATAGAAATTTGTGATCAGCAGCCCTTCTAAAAGAAATGACACATAGAAATAAGCATTTCTGTTGTGTTGCTGTGTAAGTAAGTAACCTGTCCAGATGAGAGGTCCATGCCTCAGTCCTAGGCTCCTAGGGTGTTCTGAAGCACTGGATGAAGCAGTCCTAAAAGAGTTTCCTGCTATGATTATGGTTAGGGGCAGAAAAACATGATGATCTGTTCCTTAACTCCTCAGTTTTCCAGAGTGCCTCAATGTAACACTGATTTTCTGTGAAGTAGCATCAAAAATCACGAACATTTTTATATTAGATAAGTTTTTACAGAGTTTGTAACTAAGAAAGTCTATGGAAAAAGATTTCTGTCTCAGTATAGAAAGATAGTGGAAGAAAGAGGAAGGATGAAAGAAAGGAAGAAAGGGAGGGAGGAGTAGGAAGGAAAAGAGTTTGTGTACTGCCACATGTAGACGTTATGATAGCACATTTCATATGTAAGCAAATTATCTGAGAAAAGAAAATGTAAGCAAACATCAATCCTCTAAAGAGCAAAGTAGAAGTGGTTTCCTATGAATGTTGTAAGCTGAGTGTGAATACCCAGTTATCTGGCAAAGACATACTAAACAGAATAATATTTCTGTTCAAGGTGATATAATACAGTGAATATTTATGTGAGACTTTGCATGTGTGTATAGGAAGCTAGTTCAGATTGAAGATGAAATGATCCTATTAGGAAATCCTAAAACTCTTTTAGCAAGTTCATGAAAGACAATTTTCTCCATCAATAAATTTAGATTTTAAGAAATATCTATAATGTTCTTCTGTCCATCCCCCAAGTTATCACAGATTTAAATGATTTCTTAGAAGGATTAAAATCTCAGGAGAGATTTTGTTCTTTTGAATATAGTTTACGTTCAATACACAGTGATGATAAAGACTTAAATCAACAAAGAGGAAATTTACAGCGTAGACTATAAATATAAAATATGTGAAAATTTTAATTAAGAATTATTTTTTATCTTTTATCTTGCGCTGCGTGGTGCTGTGCGTGTGCGTGTGCGTGTGTGTGTGTGTTGATGATTTTGAACATGAGCACATGAACTCTATGAAACGCATATGAGGTCAGAGGACAAACTTTCACCTCCTTTCTATGTATGCCAGTCTTGTTGACTTTTGAATTTCCAGCTACTGTCATGTTCCACTTTCTGTCTTGCTGGAGAGATGTAGAGGGTTGGAATTATAGATGCATGCATTACATTGCCCAGTTCCCTACTCCCTGTGATCCTCCAACCCCCAAACCACCTTAGGGGAGAGAATGAATGCAGTCTTCCACTAACACAAATTATGCAGTTGAATTTCACTTGCATTTGTGGAAATCACAGTGGACAGCACATTCAGAGTGCAATTAATAACCCTCTCCCTAGGAAAACCATTTTGTGATCATGATATCTCCCATGCCAGGTTAGTATGTGATACCCAGATTTTACATGAGTTCTGGCTAATAAACCTCAGGGTCTTCTACTTGAATAGCAGGCATTGTATCTGCTGAGCTATCTCCCTACCCAGGACTTGTGTCTTCTCCCAGGTTATATCACACTCAGCTTACTCTATCACAACATTCATAGGAAACCACTTCTATCTTTGCCTTTCGAGGATTGATGTTTGCCTATCATTTTCTTTTCTCACACTCTCAGTAACACTGTGTAACCAAGAGTTACTAACTATGGATGTTCATCCAAGGCTCAGTATTCTCTCTGAGGTAACCACAAGCACAGAACACTTGTGTGTTAATTTTAACTACTCAGTATCAGAGGTAAAGCTGATGGCCCAGAACTCAGGTAAACAAAACAGCATTCATCATAAACAGCACTCTGATTTGATCCCATGCCTAAGGTATATAGAGACACATCTTCAGGCTATTTTGGAATTTGGAAGCTGTTCTCTCAAATATAGGGCCAGTTCTTAAAACTTTTGCAATGAATATTATGTTTAAGGAGTCTGAGTCTAATGAGATAGCTCTTACTGCATACTAGAAAGGCTATGACTACAACCTATTTGTGCTACCTACTACAGGAAATTTGATATAATGCATTTCCATGTTACAGATTGAAGACATACATTTCATTAAAAAAAATCATACCCCTTGGTCATTTTCTATTAAAAAATATGTACAGAAAAAGTTCAGATATAAAAATTATTCCAGAATTTGTTTCTCCAGGAGAATTTTAGGGATATCATTGAGGTTTAATGTACAAACCACTATTCAGAGTTTACGTACCAAAACATATCTACAACTAGCCTTCAGGAATTAGGCAGAAAAAAAAACTGGAATTAAAAAGAGGCAGCTGCAAGGACAGTCAAGTCCAAGGATAGGTCTGCTTAACAAGATCCATCAGCATGGAGCTGGACTCCCCTAGAGCTTAGGCAGACCAGTTTGTTATGCATACATGCAAACTTGAAAGCAGGTCAATCATCAAAATGAACAGAACAAGTTGCTACTTTTATAATGATGTTTCACAAATGCACCAGTGATTTAATGCCTTGGAAAGACAGATATTTACTTTCCATTCAGTTCTCTAGATGAGAAGACTGAAGCAACCCCTATGGGATTAATATAACGTTCCAGTCATAAAGGTATTTGATGTGGAGTTTCTTGAGGAGAACATTGTATTAACTTTTACCAGTGTCCACCTACGTTACTGGGTTTTGGTTCCTTCATCCATCTTCAACACGAGTCTCTCTAACCCTTGATGTTCTTCTGTAGCATGTTCCCATTCTGACCCATGTGTCCTCCCACCTTTCCTTATTAGAACCTAACAATCATATTGGACCTACCCAATAATCAATAGTTATCAGCCTCCTTGTCTATCTCAAGTTTTTCACCTAAACATGTTGATGAATTCCCTTTCGACTTAATGTGATATATTCATAAATCCCAGGGATTTGAAGTGATATTCTTAAGTGTCATTATTTTTTTTATTACAAACATAAGGACACATGGACAGGAACACTGGGGTTGAAAAAGTCTTGTACCAAATGCTGTTGTCTAGTATGCCTATTGCCTTATTCACCCAGAAACTGCCATCAATTAGTGAACTGACCATAAACCCCTAGATCCTAACAGCATTTTCAAGGGATTTTTCATAGTTACGGGTTCAGAAAAATTAGCCATTTGTTTTCAAGAGAAAGTCATTATATTAAGGATCCATTAAGCTAATAAGTATCATAAGAATTGCCTTATTGCTCCCATTTGGTCTGCATTCACTATATTGAATTTTCCAAATCATATATTTACATTTATATATTTATTGCTATAACCTTTAAAGTTGATTTTGGCCTTCCTTTAAAAAGAAAATAAATCTAAGTATCCACTAACCTGCCCTGACATGACATTGCAACAACCTAGCAGAGTTAGTGGTTTTCCTATATAGAATGCCAGTATCTTTTTACACAACATGGAATACCCTTTTCATCTAATAGTTTTTCTATCCATAATTTTAGTTTTATTATTATATTAATATTTCAGGCTATATACTTTTGCAATTGCGATAATGAACATACGGATAATGACTAGTATTTTCTCACCGAAGACAGAATTATTCCATGGGGGAGGACAGTGGTGTCCTCACAGAGAGCTTACATGAAAGCTGAGGAGTTTATTTCCAACACTAAAACTATCATTTCTTAAGTGTTTTAAATCTTTTTAGATTGATGGATTCCTGGTTTAAAATACAACATTGGTATCATGGGTGTTTATTGAATACTTTCAGTTCTGTGTGGAGCTGTTATACCAGACCTACATGTAACACGGCTTCCGATGCAGTCAATTAAACAGTCTTGAATTGCTGGCCTTATAGGCATGCTATAGGTATGCGCTAACTTCTAGAACTCACCACGCTAGGGATTTAGCATCCTTTGCTTGGGGCCAGCCTCCTCTCCTGGTCCCTCCATCCCATGTCAAGATGTTCTGGAATAAGCCACTGAAGACACCGTGTCGCCTATTCCCAGGGAAATCCTTAAGACTCTAAGAGTTTAAAGGAATTTACACAGAATAAATAGGAAAGTGTCTTTGACATTTGACTTAGAGTGCTGATCTTTAGTTGCTGGGGACTGGCTCTGCCCACATGTATGTTTTCTGTGCTGTGGAAGTCAGAGTACTTTGAATATCATCAATTGCACTTATGTTCACAAAACAAAGAAGAAAAACCATCTTCATAAGTGTATTAAAATGCTAGTGCTTGATTTGTGAGATGAGAGAGTTCCTCCTCTGACCTGCAATTCCTGTGATCTCCTAGTTAGTAAATTGACCAATTTGAGTCCAAAATATCTTTATAGGGCACATTAAGGTGATGGTGGGACTCTAGGTACAGTCTTTTCTCTTCTTTGCTTTTTAAGGGAATGTTCAGCTTTCATTGCAAGAATCTATTACACAAATATATTTTCTGGAAACTCTAGATGGGAGTTTTTACATTTTCTTGACATTGTTTCTAGAAATCTTTTCTTAGAGCAATTACAGCACCAAGTCAGAAAGACAGATATATTTTTAGCACGAACTCATTGTTCTCAGAACTGAGCACTGGGTCTCAGTTATTGAACTGTGGCTTAACAGCATGATATTGTGCTTGGTCCTTGAAGTTTTAGATTCCTTGTATTCAAAGTTTTAACTGTAGTTGACAAATGTAAAATCTCCCTTAAATTTATCTTTTTTCAAACTCTGAGGTTATTCATATTTTCCCCATTGTTCCAAAAAAATCTTCCATATCTTCAGTCTGTGGGCAAACATTTCTTTCTGACAATAGCATAAGAATTTACAATCTATTTTATTATAGACACAGGATATTGTAAATAATTTGGATTTTACTCTTTTTTATATAATTGATCATATTATGCCTGACATACGTCTTCTCTAAAATTTTAGTACAGATATTTGATTAACATAGCCTAATGTAAGTATAATTGTTCTTTTTTTCATAAAACAATTTGGTTTCATACTCAGATCTACAAGAATATAGTCATTTTTGTTCTAAGTATTAGATGCATTTATGTGTGTTTGACACAGGTTGAAAAAAATCTGCACCGAGGTAATTAAGAAATGTGATCAGCTTGCTTTTCTTTTCTTAAGGGAAAGATATATGTCCTTTAAGTTTAATGCTTTGTGTATCCATGTGGATCCATGTTCATATGTATTCAGGTGCTTGAGTGTAGAATCCAATGGACAACCTTGCGTATCACCCTCAAAAAGGTCATATATTGTCTTTGAGATAAGCTCTCTCATTGGCCAGAGGCTCAGTCTAATTAGCTTAGACTGCCTGGTCAGTAAGCTCCAAAAGTTCTTTCATGACCACCCCCTTAGAACTGACCTATGAAAAAACACATAGGACTATATTTGTTACCTTTAAGTTGGTTCTGGGAATGCAACCCATATCCTTGTGTTTTCAAGGCAAGCACCCCACTCCAGCCCACCAGCTTTGCAAAGTTCTTTCTTCAACAGTATGTTTAAAACTAATACAAAAGCTGGTAATGGTTGCAGTGGACATATTTATGTCTTGATTGTGGTGAAGATTATAAAATATATGCATATGCTCAAACTCATTGATGGTATGTGCTATATAGTGTGCAAGATTTGTCTATGCTTGTACCTCAGTAAAAATACTAAAAATAAACTGATCAACTCTAAAGTCAGGCATGTCATTACTGTGCTACGTTCTTAGCAATCAAGCTTGAAAAAGTGTATAAAGCCCAGTAATTAAATTTTATTAATCCTGAGCTTAATGGTGGAATTAGAAAAAAATGGACATGGTAGCAATTTTTTTCTTATACTGTTCTGGTAGTATCCAAGAAAATAGACTTCATTAGGATTTCTTCAGCGAACTAAAGTTTGCTTTGCTGTTATTTGACAATTAAATGATTGGTTTCATACAAAACCTTCATAGTTTTGAGGTCTCTGATAACATTTTCCAATAATCTTATTATTGGAAACTAATCCAGGAGCAAAACTAATATTATATTAATTAGTATTATAGTATTAAAAGTAATATTAGAAAAAAGTGAAATATAATTTTATAAGCTTATGTAAATACACATAATATATGGAAAGATATGTTCAACATTTTGTATATAACAATAATAAAATAATAAAAGTTGCATTTTAAAGGATAGTGGGGAGTCATGGAGAAATGGTAGAGAAAGGAGGAAGGAGGTGATTATAGAAATAAAGTGCTCATCTGTAAAATTATCAAAACAATTAAAAGTAATTTTAAAACTTCTGGCTTTAACTTAAAATTAGATATGCATTTAGGATAATAAATAATAAAATAATATTATCTGTGATAGGTATATGAAAAACTCATCATATAAAAGAGAATAAGCAGCACAGACCTAATCATTATAAACTTGGCCTGTAGCTTTCTAGTCTATATCCAGTAACAAGTGAAAAATCTTCATTGAGAATTGCCACATGTTGATGTGGGCATAGTTTTACTCTGTGGTTGCTGAGGAATGCTTCTTAGAAGCCTGTGCATTCACAGAGCTATTCTCAAATGGAGTAAGCAGCATCCAGTCATCTCAGTTAAGCTGAAGAGCAGTACACATCACAAGCCTGGCTTGAGATACTAGTTCCAATTAGCCACAAATAACTGGTCTCCAAATCATACAGTGAGATATGATTAATCCCCTGTTAGATTTGCGAAGAGTTGTCTCTGAGCACTCCCATCCTTGACAAGCTGTCCCAGGGTATCTAGTACCTTGCATTTATGAGCCTTGATGCTAACCATATCTTCTTGTAATAATGGATGACACAATTAAATAGATCTTATTTATTGAAAATAAGGATCCTAAAATTTTGGGAGTATCTCCAGTTGATCATTGTCTCTGTGATTTATACAATCCCATGACCCTTTGACTGACTATTTAAAAAATTGTAAAGCACAGGCCACAGGCCAGAATGCTTATACCATGGCCTCTGGTGCTGTGACAGCTTTTAGAATGTTTTAAATCTCTCAGGTGAATTAATCTGCAGTAAATTAGGGACTAGTCATAGTTACTTAAGAATGCTTGATGATAAAAATAGGTTCCTAAATGACTTCTCAGTAGGGATTCTGTCTAGATTGTGTATATTACTGAATACTAATTTGGTTCAAGGTTGATGGCAGTTATAACAGACAAAACATATGAATTAAAGTTAATTACAATCTTAACAACTAAAGATAATTCTAGATTTGCTGCTTTTCGATCTTCTCAGTCAATCTAATTACAAATAAGATTCTTTCTAAGACATAATCACATTTGTGTGTGTGTGTGTGTGTGTGTGTGTGTGTGTGTGTGTGTGTGTGTAAAATGATCATACTTCCTATTCCACATCTCTTTTATTTAACAACATACTATGAGGAAATTTACTTTTAAATGCTTTTCTAAGTGATCTTGTTCTTTAGTTCTTTTCAAGTGCTCTTCTGGACTGTGTCACCGCTTCCTTGCTAATAATTACCCCTCTTTTTTTCCATTCTTAAAGGCTTTTATTTTGGAAAAAAAAAAAAAAAAAAGGTGAGGCTTACTTTCTTAGATGAAGCTTCTGGATGTTTGTTTGCATGAGTGAAAATGGAGTATCTCCTCAACATTGAATTTGAAATTTAGCAAAGAATGTTGTTCTTAGGATTAGTTATATCATAACACCTGGGGTTTAGTGTGAATGCCTCTTCCGTTTCCAGAGTTGAGAATCAGTAGGTGGGGAAGGAGAGGACAGCACATTGAGAATCTGCTAATACATTTCAGCATTTAGAATTTCTTTAGAGAGCTTCTTTATGTATTATGCTTGTATGATTTGTTTATTTGCTTGCTTGCTAGGTTGTTTTTGTTGTTATTGTTGTTTGTTTGTTTTCTGTCTCACCACTTATATCCCAAGTGCTATTCTTGGCTACTATCTTGGTAAATCCCCATCTTTGATAATAGACTTTCAAATACTTCTTTCAAACATATTATTTCCAAAATGCCTCAGAATTTAACTTCTAAAAATTTTGACAGAGACGGTTTTGTGGGTAATAGCATTCATTATGTAATTCTGGTGACTTGAGTTAGGGTCCCTGAAACCCATGTTAAAACCATGTACATGTCTGTTTCCCCAACACTCCTGAGACAAATGGAAAGAAGAAAGAAAAGGAACCTAAGAAGCTTATGGGCCAGTTGAACTGGCAGAAGCAGCTGTAATAAAGAAACCTTGACTCAAAAACAAGGTAGAAGATGGGGACAGAAATGCATGCTATCTTCTAACCTTCATATATGCATGAATGCATGTACATATGTATACATCACATATGTCATGCACACATAAGAGACTACATATCCTATACACATTTCACAACACATTGTACACATTATACACACACATTTTATCATGCACATATATCCATGCTGACACATACCACACACATAAACATATACAAGCTAAATATAAAACAAAAGAAAAACAAAACAGTCTAGATTGTTGATATGTATCCTAAGAAATGACAGACTAAAGCTGTCTCTTATGTACAATGCACAAGCTGGTGCGACTTAATTAATTCCACTTTAAAAATACCACAAAATTCTTACCTTCCAAAGCCTAAGGGACACATTTCCCATAACTCTGAGATCTCAAGGAGAATATTTATGTAACAGATGCAGCCAAAATACCCATGTAGTGCTCTGTGTACCAGCCTAAGAGAAGCAGGTTCCTACTAGTTTAAGGATGCAGGGTGTGTCGTATTTGCCTAGGATGCATTTTTAAACCTTTATATTTTTTCCTTTCTTCTTTTCAAGTGATAATGCCTTCAGTAGAGATAATCTGTTCTCTTTCATGTCTCCTCCTTAGGCAATGCATTTTGAAGATTAATATAATATGGATAATGTACGTGCCTGTCCTGACTAATACAAAATGCTGAGGATGTGATTTCAGACTTAGAGAATTGAGAAATATTTCTCTCTAGGAGTTTTGGAATGTTCAGTTATTAGAGCATATTGCTGTGTGCATGGCTGTGGCAAGGTGCCTACATTCTCCGTTGATTGGTCATTGGTGCAGGCTATAATCACACCTCTCTGTCTGTGCTTCTAGGCCAGGTTTACCCTGAATCAGTGGTTCTGGCTGCTGTGCCTCATTGTCATCCTGCATTGCCATAAATCATTAAGACATTTCACCTGTCATACTTTCAAAAGATGCTATTGCTCTTTGGGCCAGAGATATTTTTCCTGTCCTGATTTACTTTTCACAACTTAATTTCTTTAAAAACAGTTATGCAAAGGGACATGTTTTAATAAACATCTCAGATTACACTAATGGATTTAATTGCTGTTCATTTGAGATGCAAAAAACCTTGTGCTTATTCAGAAAATACCTTCTCAAGAGTACAGTTGGAGATTTATTCATGTCATAGATTAAATTATTGCTTGCTTACTGCCCTCACTTGAAATGCATAATTAATATCTCCAAGCAAGTTTAGATTCATGGTTACATTTTCCCCTTTACTTAATTTTCAGAACCACCTTAAGTTATTGGAGTACTAATATTTTTACACTACAAACCATAAATCAAGCTAATGTTGGAGGCAGGGTGCCCTAGTTCCTTGTTTAGTTCTAATGCTTGGTAAACTATAGTTACATAGCAGCACTGGAGCTTGTCATTTTATAATGAACAACTTCAAAAAATCATGAAACATTTTGAAAGGACAGTCACAGTTCAAGAATTAAAGGCATAACAACATATGATAAGAACATTATAAAGAGTCTCAGAAGCTGCACATCTGCTTTTAGTACTGGGTGGTGTAATTTGGCCCTTTACAGTAGAAATCTAAGACCAGAATTTCATCAGAAAAGTTTTTCTTACAAACAACATCCTGAAGATCATTTAAAGATTTTTCAAAATATGTTTGTCTATTTAGGAGGAAGAAAAGTAATATCATTATACTTCCTGCTGAATTACAGGCCAACCCCGTTATCAGGAGTAAAATATCTGTTTCCTCAGAGGTGTTCATGTGGGGGAGGAGGACCCTTTTATTAGAACAGTCATCTAGATGATACTTCACATCATTAAAATAAAAATGTATAATAAATAATAATTACTTATATAAAATTGCTTTTTAAGGGTGGTTCTAAGATTTTTTTATTCAATTCATTTAAAAATAGTAAATCAAAAACAAAAATGTAAGTAAACAGAAATGTAATTTTTAAAAATAGAATTTATGTCAAACTGTAATGGGTAGCTATGCTAAGCTTGCATTTCTGAGGGAGCATGGTTGGACGTTGACACAAATTCTGTCTCCTAAGTCCAAGGAACATTGACCCTTGGCTCAACTACTTAATTGTTACGTTACAACAGGCAACTTAGTTAACCTTCTTTAGACTCAATTTCCTCAGTGTCTGAACAGAAACAATAATGAGGTTAATAAGACTCACTTCTTATTATCTCTAGGAATTATCTAGAAGTAATATATGTATGTAATAAAAATAATTCTATTGGGATTAAGCAAAGTAATACATTTATTTCACTGTCCTCAGCTATTGTAGAGGGCAAATCCTGCCTGTTTGGTGTATGCTGAACCAAACCTCTATTAATATGTTTACAAATGTAGCTCCATCATGTAGAACATTCATGATCAGTAGGATATACTCATAACTGAAATAAGAGTAGGTGTGTTCCATATAGAGGCATGCAGGGGATGCTTTTCTAACATGTATTGAATCAATAAATGTTATATGCTATCACACTAAGTATCATCTATAAGAAAATTCAGGAAAGTCTCCAGAGACCCATGCAGGTTTGCTAAATTTATCAAGTAAATACATAAGACACAGAGAGAATTTTAGTACCAGGTACGTTATAATTTTGGTTACTATAAATATGCCCAAATAATGCATGACATAGTCAGATATTACAAGATACACTTGGACTCCTGGTTTTTGAAGAAAAATCACAGAGGTCTTGCTTAAGTTTCTGCAAAATTCTAGATGTTTTTCTAGATTTTTCCATACTAAAATGTTCTTATAAATTCATTTATTTTAAAAAGAGAGACAGAGTGGAGACAGAGATAGAGAGAGTTAGAGAGAGACATACAGAGAGATGAAGACACAGAGAGAGACACACACACACAGAGAAGAGAGAGAGAGAAAGAGAGAGGGAGGAGAGAAAAGGGGAGAGGGGAGAGGGTGAGAGGGAGAGGGAGGAGAAGGAGAGAGAGAGAGGGAGAGGCAGATATAGGATTAGGGATTAGGAGAGAGGAGAGAGGAAGATGACGAGGGAAGAGGAAAAGAGGAAAGATCAGAAGAGAAAGGGAGAGTACATATAGATTTGTTTATAATGAGGTCAAAGTATCAGATATCCTGAGATTGATTAATACTTAGTAAGAATTTGGGATGTAACCTAAATCTCTGCATTAAAGCTCTTAACGTCTAGTTCTCAATAGAGTTCTGTATTTCAAATATCTAGTAGAATTTATCCCTCTCATCATAATATAATTTTGTTCGTAGAATTAAGCCTCTAAAACAATAATATTGATTTTTTTTTCGAGATTTACCTCAATAGTAATTGTAAGTTATTTAATGGAGTTACTGGTTCCGTAGCAATCCCCCTGTTATTTAACTTTGTGATTCTTTGATTGATAATCTGAGCCACAGCATTCAGCAAATAAGGTGAGAATTCTCAGTGGTTGAAAGTGATCCCTGCTCTCCCACAGCACGAGAGTCCAGTTTCCAGTACATACATCAGGTAGCCAACTACCTCAGTAACTCCAGCTTTGGGGCATTGGAAGTCCTTTTCTGGTTTTCATTGACACTTGCCTGCCCCCACACATATACACAAACTCACACATAAAATATTTTAAAATAATATAAAAATATGAAATGGCAATTCCTAGCCAAGGGAAGATGCTCGATGTGGAACTGAAAGTATGCTACCAGATATTTCTACAGTCTAACTGAGAGCCTCCCACATAATTCTGAATTTGTGCCTCAGATGTCCTAGATAGGGGAATGGAAAAGCAAGGGCATAAGGCTCCTGAGGTGAGATGCTAAAGTCAAGGGTGGTCACTTCTAAACAGAAGTGACCATGAGTAGAGTTCTTATTCTGGTGAAGCATAATCCTGCAGTTTTCAAAGATTTAAGAAATATTTCCTATCCTTTTAAATTGAGAATAACAAAGCTTCAACAACCATTGTTCTGAAGATATAGAAAATGGACTTTCTGAATCTAGTAAACATTTAATGTATCAAGAACAATAAAACAGCAATTATACTGAGAAGCAAATCCAGTAGCAGTCACAATATAAATAAGGGGAATTCTTATACTTCTTCAGATAGAGTGTACAAAAAAGCTGGAGCTCCAAAAGGGTCTAGAGACAGCGATCTGTACTGAGGAGGACAGGTAAGACTATGTCATGGCACTGGTCTATAAGGTCACAGCTTACATCAGAGCATTCAAAAGCTTGAAAATTTTTCCGATTCAAAATAGGATCAGTTTCCATTACTTGGTAGCAATAAAATTAAAAGATTTTGAACCCTACTCTCAAACCACTGGCCAAAGACTTATCCTTAGTTTCTAGGTACTTACAAGTGTGAAGACATGCTATATGAAGTGAGCTGGATGGCACAGTGATAGACAGTCCAGCAGCATCAACATTGCAGGATAACTTATAAGAAATATAAATACATGTCCCTACCCAAATCCACAGAATCAGAACCTCTCAGCCTAACAATTACCATGTTGCAATATTGATTGATGTACATTGAAACTGAACCACTGCCGGTATGCAGGATCATATTGTGCTCCTTGATGGAAACATCAGGGTCCGTGGAAGCCTGGCAACTTTAAAGTGAAAACAAAATTGAGTCAAATCACAGCAGATATTATTTTCTACACACACACACACACACACACACACACACATATTGTTTGCCTTAAGAAATTTTCTAAATGGCAACAAAGCTGACCATCAAATATGGATCAAATAGATGTAGTCATGTTAACATACTGTTTTCTCAGAAACACTAAAAATTAGAGTTTGCTGTATATTTAGTATTCATGTTGCAAGATTAATTTCTTTAATGAGTGAGTGAGAAATGCTATCTTCCTTGTATTTGAGAGGCTCGTCTTCACCTGTAGTGTAATTGATTCCTTTTAAAAAAGCTATGCATTTTATAAATGAGCCCTACTGGTTTAGAGAATAATGCACATGCATCCACAATTGCCGGCGGTAATTTCCATCACACCAATAGTTTTACTCATTGTTTTAAAGGCACACAAACAGACAAACAAACAAAAGATCCTTTATTCTTTCTAAAATAAATAAACTTCCAATGATATATCTGGTTAGCCAGCTCTGTGCTACTAATCTTTTTGATTTTTTTTTTTTAATCAGAAAGTCATGCAGATGTCTTTGATAAGAGCACAAGGCAGGAGGGACAGAATCAGAGAGACCATCTGCAACCTATGTTTTGTTTACTTTCTTCTACTGTCCGACTGCTCATGAAATAAGAAACAATAGCTAGCCATTGTTTTCCTGATAATAGGAGGAGCAGATAAGACTAATGAACACTGCAACAGACTTGTTCCAAAGCAGGCTTTATAAAGCCCTGACGAAGGAACAGCTTTTTCTTCCATCTCCTCTCCTTGTCTTTGACTTGGGCTCTTGGCAGGTGTGATAGATAGCAGGAGTGTAAAGTGCTTCTTGGAACTCTGCTTGTCAGAGAGCGATGTCATATTACCAATATGAATCCTGCTGAGAAGAATTGGCTGACTGCACAGACCTCTTACTTTGGGGTTCACATTTCATTTTGGATTGCTGCTTGTGTTTGTTTAAGGCTATTGCCACCTCAATGGTTTATATCTCATTGAGTCCACTGTAATTTAGATGAAAGAAACTTGGTACCAACCAACATTTAATAAGAAGGTTTACTTTTAAAACTGAGAATAAGAGACTCCCAACCAGAAACTAGGCATGCTTAAAAGCTATAACGAAAAAGAAACCACAAGGAAATATCGAAAGTATGCATTTGATTTAAATCCATTAACTTTTACCGGATCTTCACTATATAAAAATACTACAGTTTTCTACTCTCAATGTCAGATTCAAAGTTAGAAGGGAATTTGGACTACAACAGAATCAGCAATTATTGGAATAGAGCAGGAAAGAGAACATCAATTCTGGCCTCAGCAGAATGACAGTGTGGAGCCAGATACACTCAGGGGCTAAAGCATGAAGAAGGTGGGCAAAAGGACTACTATAGTCCATGTCAAAGCAGCAGCTTCAAAAGCTAAGAGTTTAATGCCCTTCAGAAAGCATGTAAGTCAGGAAGCTAGACTGTCTGCTCCACATTCTCAGCATCAGCTTCTGGAAATCATCAGCTGGAGGTTACACTTACATATGGCTGAGGCTCTGCCCTCTCCACACATTCTGAATCTTAGCTCAAGGTACAGTACCCAAAATAACAAGTAAAAATTGGTTACCTCTGCTAGCAAGAGACATGGAGGCAGACTGAATTAATATGCTTACTGGGGCTACACAATATAAAATGTCACCAAAAGGAAAATATCCCCTTTAGGACCAAAAGGATAATGTTCCTTTTAGGATCAATGGAAACAATAGAACTAGAAATTATTATGCTTATGTATTTAAGCATATATATGTATTTAAGGTATTCTTAAGGTTATGTCACCACATAATGAAATCATCAGAAAATATTTTGTAAAGTGATTTTGATAAGATACTGACATTTACAAGACTTAAGGGAGAACTTCTCTGATTTGTGACATTAGGGACAACAGACCACGTATTTACAACAGACAGAGAACTTTTGCTATTTTGCAAGTTTCTTTTATAAGCTTTTTCTCTCTTCTAAGGAGCAAATAGATTCTGACTTTTAGACATGAGAATATGCTTCCAAATGTCATCTTTGCTTTGATTGCGGCTAAGTGAATGCCACACTTGTGAAAAGGCCTAGCAGGTTTGGTCTTGATTATTTTCCAGGCTGGAAATATCAGTATCTGCTGGACAGGAGGAGATGCTTTCATGCCTTCCTTTAGCTGAATCTTTGTCTTGATGTTCTCAGTGGTTCAATGGGATCCATTGCAGATTGGTGGTCTTGCTTTCAGAGTCTTCACAAACATCTACGAGGGAGTAACAGGTACAGTGTAGATTCCTTCTTGATGACAGGCAAGATGGAGCATCTTTTAGCTGTTGACTAACAAAAAGCAGCCTCTGTTGGTGAGGAAGAATATCTTCCTCATCCTGAAGCTTTGACTTGACATCCTCAGTGATGTCCGTAGGCTCAGGGCTGTTAGGTTACCTGGCTGTTTCTAGGGCCCTTCTTTTTGCTTTTTTGTTTCTGAGAGTCTTGACAGTTGGTCTCTGGGAGTGGGAAGCTGCTATGAACTCCAGGTGGCTTCCTTTTCCAAGTTTTACTTCTAGCTGCTTCAAGTGCAAATTTCTAGAAGTTGGAGTTGCCAATGAAAGACAAACAACTACTTGAGTCAAGCTCTTGCAATTCCTTTGGCAGATGGTTGGATGATTTTTTAACCCCATGTATCCGGTGCCAAGTTTCTCTACAGTTCCATCAACAAAGTATAAAGTTAAAAATTTAAATTTTGCCAGTATGAAAGATAGAACATTTTCTCTTAAACACAATCCACATTTGTACTTAATCTTATTCAAGCTAAGAATCCACACATACCCTTACAAATCATTAGCAATTAATTTTCTGAGCAACACATTGTTACTTTCTTTTGTCAAAGGTTTTCCTCACTCATATCACATATGATATTTTGTATATGTAGACTTTGAATTGAACTTATTTTCATAAAAAATATAGTAACATGGAAATATTCCTAGTGTCTTGTTAAATTCACATTATCTTGTATGAACTTGATTTATTTTATGGTACTGAATAAAACACAAAGTTTAAATAATTGTTTTGGTTTTTTTTCTTCCTCACCTTAATATTTCTTTGTGTGTGTGTCGGGGGGGAGGGTTAATGGGTCATAATTATGCATTTACTTTTTCCTTTGATTACTTGTACAGACAGAGCCATTTGCTCTTTTTTTATTCAATAAAGAATTCAAGTGAATCTCTATATAATTTAAACACAATGTCAAAAAAAAAAAAAAAAAAAAAAACAAACCCAGAAATGACAATTGTAACACTGAATAACGTGCTGGTTCCTTTCAATATTTATAATGCATGATCTTTTCCTGCTTTCTAGTGAAAAAAGAATGCATTGTGTTGAGGAGTTTATAAGAAGCTTTAGTTCCTGAAAAAGAAAGCTTAAGCTCATTAATATGCAGAAACCTTAAACAGGAATGTAGTTTCATGTTTCTTTGCCAAAACCCAGTAAGGAGTATTTTGCATTTTTTGCATTTCTGAGGCTGGAATGTTATTTTAATTGAAGTCAAAAGTATCTTGAGTTCTCAATATAGGGGTAAATTATAATGTAATCGTTAGTAGCTCTAAGAATTAAGCCACAGCTTTGCTTTTTCACTTTGACTTTGTACTGTCTAAAGAAAACGGAGGTGGGCTAGAAGGAGATGGTGTTATGAAACAATGTTCTTTTGTTGCTAGGCAGAACAGCAGATAACTGAAAGTAAAGCATCCTGGGAGTGTGGAAAGGGTTCCCAAGTGAAATCATGATCTTTTCCAGATCATAATTGTATTTCCTTACTTGGATTATCGTACTTACAGGGATAAAATGTGCCCTTTGTGTGATTATTACTATTTTCTTTTTGAAAGGATCTTATGCTCATTATGATCATTGATTCAAGGAAATATGCTCTATTAACTCACGAAGACATTTGCAGAGCATCTTTGTGATATCAGCCTTCTGCTAAACCACTATTCCAACAAGGTCTGCATTCATTCATATGCTGAGAAATGAGAATAATACAATATTGAAGTGTGGTAATGCTTACAAATAAAATCAAAACAAAAATGCACAACTTGAGTATCATGGGTATTTAACTTTCCTCAGGAAGATATGAAGAAACATCTATATATCTCAGATAAGACACAATGACAGACGAAAGGAAACATTTCAGGAGTTTCTGGAAACTGAATCATCTAGCTGTTTTCAGTTGGGAAGAAGAAAGTTTTCTATGCTGGTAGGCCCTGCAGGGATCACTCCACAATAGTGTCAGCTTTGTGCCTTGGGTTCAGCATCCTTTTAGTATGTGGAAGTGCAGAACTGACCAACAGGAGTACAAGGACAAAAGCCTGTACATGTCAGTAAATGATAATTATTAGGCAAAGTTAGTTCTTTTACCGTCCTCCTCGGCACCTCCCTAGATGTCTAGAGATGTTAGAGAGAGGTAGAGAGAGAGAGGGAGGAGAGGGAGAGGGAGAGGGAGAGGGAGAGGGAGAGAGGAGAGGGGCTAAGGAGTGTAGAACTGTGTAAGGGTATCCTGGTTCTTGGCTGGGCATGGGCCTGGAACCCTGAGACTCCAAGGGAGAAACGGCAGGTGTTTGGCCACATCCCCAGAAGCCAGGGTCCTGACATGCAGTCTAGTCTCCATGGACTTACATTGTTCAGTCACTTAGGCCATTACAGCCCCTCCCAAAGTGCACAGGTAGAGAGCGTGACTACAGGCCTTAGGCCCTAGAGAGATTTACATACTAATGAAGGCCAGAGGGCGGAGCCAATTAAGCATTCTTCTCCAGATCCTCTCCCCTTTCTCCCTCCCTATTTAACTCAGGTCTGCCCTGAGTTTCAGGGGGGTACATCCAGATCCATCTGCCATCCACCATGAAAATAAACCCTTTTGGAACTATGGACATTCTTGAGTCTTTGGGGCCTGCTGTCGCCAAAGCTTCCAGCCTCTGGAACCTTAGACTTTCTTGTGTATGTGGGACCCGGCAGCTGGAAAGCCTCTGGGACTCCACTGTGATCTTTTTTTCCCACAAGGAGCTCAAAAGGTTTCAACTTATTTTTTTAACATGCATCAATTTTGGAGATTTTTCTACCATAATATGTTTTCACCAAAGTTTAATTTGAAGAACAAATGAGAACTTTATGAGTATGAATGGTTAGTGTGAGGTGCATGGAAACCCTACCCCAGTTGCATACCTGCAAAGCCTATCAGAGCCTGGGTGATAAATCATGAATGTTACATCCCTTTCCCCACATTCCACCCTTCCCTTTCTTCCATGCTCCAACACTATATGACTTGCAAAGAACTCAATGGGCTGAAGACTCTTTTCATCAGCAGTCTTTACTTCTTATATAACCCTGGAAGGGAAGAGGCTTATGAATCTCTTGAATTTCAGATACTTCCTGGGACTTCAGCTACTTCAGTTTTTAGTCTTAAAGACAGGTGGAATATTTCAATTTGGGACTTCCTGAGACTTAATGAGTCTTATTCCAAAATGACCAAGATAGAAGAGCTTAATTTATGGGAAATTGCTACATAACACGAAACCAAACAAACAAGTAAACAAAAAAAAAAAACCACCCCAAAAACAAAAACAAAAAAGAAAGTCATATTCAGTTTGTAGCTTGTGTATTCATCGATCAATCCCTTAAAATTAATCACTTTCATAGAAGTTAAACAAACAAAAGTACAACTTTAAACCTTTGAGATAACTTGAAGAACAGCATTTATTCTGTGTTTCAGTGTTGATACTCAGTGACTATTGGTTGTGTACTGGAGTAAGGGGCCTTCTGTAAGGTGAAGACCAATTAGAGGGAATAAGAGAACCACAGGGAATTTCCAGGGCATAAATATAACCCTGGAGAGAAGGTTAACAAAACAGTGCATTTATTTGTTGGGTTTTGAGAGTTAAAGGATTTAAAGAAGAGGGAAACTGGGCAGAGGTCCAGGCTTGAAAGCACAGACTAAAAACATGCACTACTAGCTTTTCCCAAAGCTTCATTTAAAACATGACAGAAAGGGCTTTACCATCATGGGGAAGGGCACCCGGGTAACATGAAAGCTAGCATCCTATATACATGGGAGAGACTGAAGCTGAGGAGAGGAGCACAGGAATGCAGACTGTCAGGGGCCAGGTGCTTCCAGGCTTATTCCTATGCTGTAAGAACCATTTCAAATTCCTGTGGGTGAGCTTATTTCTGAACCTTCCCCAAACAAAACTGAGACAAAAGATAGATTCTAGGAGAGGAAAAATAAAATAAAATGGTACTTCTAACACATAGGGAAGCATTGTAGATATTATACAGGAATAAAATGAAATGCTGTGCTGTTTATCAATAAGTAATAATAATTTGAATTACATAAATAGGGATTTTAGTTGTGATTTTCTTTTCTTTTTCAGAAGCTAAGTTGTATATACTGCATAATTATAAGATGACAGATCAAAGAGCAACATGACTATAGCAGTTTTATTTCACAGAATTTATGCTAAAGTAGGTCATATTTAACAATATTTGGAAGTTATATCTAGTTTTTATATTATGTTGATATTAAAGAACTTTTAATAATACTAATATTAAACTCTTAGAATTGTTTTGGTACAAAATACATTTCAAGAAAATGTTCAGAAATGCCCTTGACATCTGTTGTACATGCTCTTTTCTTTTAATGAGGTAAAAAAGAAATTGAAATTCTAAGAACCGTTAGGTTGTTGTATTTTGTGGTCCACTAAATTTAAAAGAAAGATTCTGACCATCTGTTATCATGATACTCTTGAATTAGAAAACTATATATTTTTAATACTTTAGTGGTTCTGTAACAATTCTACCAGTTGCTCAGAAATAATCAAATAGTCCCAAAGGTTATTATTCATAATCATTTAAGAGTCACTATTGATTTTCATTTGGGCTTATATTTTAAACAATCCAGCGGTGTTATCTATTCTAAACCTACTCATTTAGAAGTCGAAAAGTTTATAGGATAGTTTATCTATATTTAAATAATAAAATGTCATGAATGATTTAAACTCTAAAACCAGTTATGTTATTAATATATTTTACTTATGATTTGAGTCATTTGATAAGATAAGATTTAGCTTTATTGCTCAATGTTTTTTGCCTGCTCTGTGGAGTAATTTAAGTCTCCTAACATTTTAAATCTATTTGTGTGTATAAACTTATTACATTGTCAAACAGGATTCAAGGAGAGACTGGAGATCCAAAATTTCTTCTAAGGTCAATCTCTAGTACATTCTTGATCCCATCACATCCAAGTAGTCCCAACCTTAGGACTAAACCCTCATCCATAGTGGATAATTGAGAGATATTATAGAAAACATAGATCACATTTATACTGTGGCACTCAGCAATTTCAGGTTGATATAGGTAACCTAACTCAATGCAGTTTAACCATTCAAAAAATGTAATTCAATAAACATATCACATGTTGGGTTGTAGTGTGTGCATGGGACCTGTTGTGTTGATGTGGTCCCGCCTCTGTCTTACCACTTGGCTAGGACCTCTTGTGGGGACAGAGGCACAGGAATTGGAATTGGGCAGGCGGACACTGTGCTATGTAAACCTGTGGACTCTGCTCAGGGTTGGGGAGCACAGTCTGAGGTCCCGTGGGGAGCCAGAGCTTTTGGGCTTGGAGATCCCCAAGCCAAAAGGCGGCCAGGAACTGGCTGGTTCTCAGGCCCTTGGGCTCTCAGGAGCCTCGCAAAGGTCAAGACCAAAGTAGGGGGTATACGACTAGATTTGCCCACAGCCGAAGAGAGTAGGGGGAGAACTCTGGCTGTGTCTTGCATGGTTGAGAGTTCATGGTCGCTGGGACTGGCTCAATTTGCTTGCTTGGGTTGGTGGCTGGAAATCCAGAAAGTTCTTCTATGAGAGATTAGACAGTGGCTTTATAGACAAAGGCCTGCTCCACTGTTCTCCACAGTGGATTTCAAAGAAGAGAAGTAGTCCATGGTCTTAAGATATTTATTGTCATGGCAGAAAATAAATGAAAACTATAAAAGTATATCCCAGTATTTTCAGGACAGGCCTGAGGTTAAATACCTTTGCAACAAGGATGGTCTGGGAAGGAAAGTTTAATTGGTTATGCTCCTCTGGCCTTTAAGTACTTATTAATATGGAGATCTGTCTTGAGCTCTGTGGTCTGTAGTCACACCTGCTACCTGTGGAGAGGCTGATGGAGCGTTGTCCTGAGTGACTGGAGGACCCCACTCTATGGAGGCTTCGGCCTTGTATCAGGAGCCTAGAGTCTGGGAGCATGGCAAAATGCATTCTGCCCTTAGGATCACCTGAGGTCTCTGGTGCTTGACCAGAAACCATGCTGTCCTTTCACGTCCTACAATTACAGGTTTATTCTGTAACCTACACTGTGCTAAAGATCACATTAGCAGATTATACCAAAACATCTATTTATAGGAGTATAAATAAGCGAGGGACTCATTTGGTTTTCGTTTTTAAGATTTATTTTGTGTGCGTGTGTGTGTGTGTGTGTGTATCTGTGTGTGTTTGTGTGAGTGTGTGTGTGTATGTCTTGTATATCTGATGGGTATGTGTCAGAGCCCGTAGAGTAAGAAACAGTCAGATTTTCGGAAGGAGATAGAAATGGCTGTGAGTTGGCCCACATGAGTGCTGAAATTTAGTTTAGCATCTTCTGGAAGAGCAGAGAATACTTGTAACCACTGAGCTATGTCTCCAGAACTCAGAAACCGATTCTGTTTTGTGAGATTTAAATTTCTGGATGGACCACTAAAATATTCACCTATTTCTATAGTCTGGATTTAGTTTATTCCCAAATGTGTGTAAGTACCTAAGTATCAGCATGGTATTGTTGGGTAGTGGTGGGAATTAGAGGCTGAATGGGAGACCTTCCAGTTAACAGGGGACTGTCCTCCTCTCCCATTGATTTATTTATCTATTTTGTATGTTGTTGGCAGGTGTGAGTGTTGTGTGTGTGTGTGTGTGTGTGTGTGTGTGTGTTGCACGTGCACGCACAACAGTAGTTAGATTTGGTAGTAAGTTCACTGACCTCCTGATCTGTCTCCTATGGCTACCTGCTGGCAATGGCAGTCTCCCTGCCCCCACGCTTATCCCCAAGCTGCTGTCCACCCAATTTCCTGTGGTTCACTTGCAGCCGAACCACTCTCATTCCCAGTCAACGTCTCCTGCAGCTAGTCTGCCAAGACTTGCTCTAAACCCTGAGCCCCATATAAAGAAAACTCCATAGCTTGTAATTTATCAGCCAGATTTATAACAGTAAATTCTCATCCCACAAGGCACCCACACAAAGAACTCAAAACTCAATTGATATTGATACACACTGCCCACCTAGATTGGACAAATTGCCCTATATTATTCTATTGCTCTTTTATGATATTCATAGCTACCTGTGGCTATTTCAAGCACGTGGATCTGTTTCATCCTCTTTCTCCATCTTTCGCTGTCCTTCTTCTGTCTCTCCCTTGTCACTTCCCTCTAAAACTCTTAGCCCCGCCTTCCTTTTTCATTGTCCAATCATAGGCTATAGCCTTATATTTTACTTGACCTCATCTGCATACAGACAGCAATCTACAGATCTCAATGTTAAAAGGGTTTTTAGGACTCCAGCCCAGTCCTTGTTTCTCTCTCTTTCTCTCTCTCTCTCTCTCTCTCTCTCTCTCTCTCCTCTCTCTCTCTCTCCATGTAATATGTATATGTATATGTATATGTTTATGTATATGTATTATATACATCTTTGTGTCTCTTTCTGTCTTTGTTCATCTCATCTGTGCTCCACGCCCCACCCTCCATATGCACTTTTACACACAAACACACACACACTCTACACTCAGCTTAATGGCTGTGAGTTATATCATTTTGCTAAGCCCTGTGCTCTCACCATAAAATTCTGCCTCAGATGCAAATGAAATATTCATTGATCATTAGTGAAAAAAATGGTTAAACTATACAAACCTTTTCTCCTTACAAGTTATTTAGCCCATGTATTTATTATACCAGCTAAAATTAACACCCTACAGATATACACATGTCAAAGATCGTTTTTAATAACATAAAAATTTAAATTTGTGAGACTCCTTAAATTGATCATGTGATATGCATCATGAATTTGTATCCCCATTCATATAATTATTTATTTCTTCAGCCATCATTAAATATGTAGCTAATACACATCTATCATTTTCCAGGGAATGTGTGAGGCACTGAGAGTACATACTAGAATTCATTCTCCCAAACTCAGTAAAAAGACAAACCCTAAAACATGCAAGCTACTTGCTTTGAGATGTTACAGATACTGATCAAGATTCATTTGCTAGAAGACTGGATTCTTAAAGGGAGTCCTGAGTGATGGTACATTAGGCAGACTAAGGGAGGTCTCTGGAAGTTTCATTGTCTTCTTTAAATGGCCTTTTCAATGTGAGCAGTGCCTAGGTTAATAACTTTCGAATAGTGAATCTGTAGGCATAATTGTCATGCTTATATCGCATGATCCCATTACTTTGGACCACAATGACTAGACTAGAAATGGATGACTGAACCAAAATCAGGCATTTATCAGTGCAGCAGCTGTCCAGATGGAAGGGTCTGCTAAATTATACCTTCTCAAACAACAAGAATAAGTCCTTTGGGATAATTAATAAATCATTTCCTTCATACTCTCTATAGCAATAATTTAGCATATGTTCTGGCATAAGGAGAGATAAACAGATATGTTCTCTGACTTTCAGAATCCGACAATCCTGATCAATATGATCAGCTGATTCAAATAAAGAAGTAAGTAGTGACATAGGCAAATCAATTATTTGACATATAGTTACCTATGTACATTTAACTACATATGAAATATATTTATATGTTTCTTTGCATATAGATATATCATAAAATAATTGTTTATTTTTACTGTATGTGTTTGAGTGTTTGCCAAATGTATATATGTGCACACTATGCATTCCTGGTTCCTAGAGAGTCCAGAAGAGGGTGTCAGACACCCTGGATCAGGAGTTTGTGATGTTTGTGAGACATCCTGTGAGTGATGCAACCAAACCCTCTGGAAGAGAAGTAAGTGCTTTTAATGGCTAAGTCATTTCTCTAGCTTCTCCTTTATGGATTTTAATTAATGTTATACCCATAGGACCTTAATACTTGCATCTGAACTTATGTCCCTGGAATGCATACTTTAAGTTCAAAGCTAAGAAGGATGGAGCAAACATTTTATTTATTTATTTATCAACTATGTTTTCTAGAAGTAAGAAAAGAAAATTTGAGGAAAGCAAGTAGATCATTTTTGCCTAGGCACAGCGGAGCAGCAAGGTTGTCGCGAACAGGGAGAAGACAGGTCTTAAATGAGAGAGAGTATGGTGTAATGAAGGGAACTGAGTAGTTCTATTGTATCTGGCCATTATCCAGAGGGTACTGGGGAACAGATATGCATTTTAGAAAGGAGAGTGATGGAGTCAGGTCTCCACTTCTTTTTTTTTAATTGGAGATTTTATTTATTTACATTTAGGTTTCTACTTCTCAATGAGCCCTTGGCTCCTGAAAGGCTTCAGATTTGGAATTCAAAGAGAAAAAATGAGGTGGATTGCTTGCTATTTGGGAAAGAAATTTATTTCAAAAGTGATTAAGACCCTGAGTGGACAGACAGACAGCAGCACAGCAGGGGCCCTGAGGGAGGAGAGATCAGGCCAAAGCTGAAGAATGGAAATCCTTTGACTGTTTTCACAAAGAGTAGGTGGGAGGAAATTGAAAAGTTTCTCTTGGGGTGGGGTCTGGAGAAATAGGTCAGAAGTTAAGATCATTTGTTATTCTTAAAGGGGAACAAACATTGGTTCCCAGCATCCCCTGGCTGCTCAGATCCCCAGTTCCACAGAATCCCCTGTGCTCTTCTGGTGTCCTTGGGCACATGATGTATAGATATAATGTATGTAAAACATATCACACACACACACACACACACACAACACACACACACACACACACTAAAATAAATCCTACACAAAATGGTTGGTCTAAAGTTGGCTATTGATCAGGGTAACAATGAATACTCAGTTGAAAAAAAACTAATCAACAAACATCTTTTCTAGCACTGTTATTAGAAACTTTGGGTCAGGGAATTAATAATTAAAAACAAACAAACAGATTTAAAAAAAGAATGAACTATTTTGAAGAACAAAGTGGGTAGCAAGTCACCACCCAAGATATAGATTGCTGTGATGATCAGTTAAAAGCACTGTATCTCCCAGCAACTTAGGGAAATAGGTTTCATGTAAGCACAAAGAAAAATAATTTCAATGATATTTAAGAAACAGTGGAATGTGAATAAAACTAAATATGAATGAAATGGAGGAAAAGGTGAAAAATTATAACTGGGTTTCAAAACTAAGGCATTATGTTGACAGTCATGGTTACAAAAATGAAATGTGGGAACTGTAGAGAGGATCTCTTGTGCAATATATGGAAGAATCATCTGTCAATAAAATACTGTTGGCCCACTAGCTTCCGCATGAAATAGGGAGGTGGAAGTTCTGGTATAGAGAAAGGATTTCTGGGATAGACTCAGGTGTAGGAAAGAAACTCTGAGAAGGAGAGTCAAATGAAACTGAAGATGAGTTAAGAGCTATGCAGCTGACTGAGAATAGAACAGACAGGATAATTGATTTATGAGCTAGCTGAAACAAACCAAAGCTTTAGGCCTAGGCATTTATTCATTACTAATTCAGTCTCAGAGTCATTATTTTGTGGAATCTGGGCATGGGCGGAAAGCCAATGGACACAGGAAACAAACAAATAAAAAAACCAACTTGAAAATACCATATTTATTGTGTCAGAGGATGACCGAATGGACTTCCTTTACTCTGTCTATAGACTGGAAACACTCTGAACAAAGGCTAGCTTCTAGACCTTATCTTTGGGATCCGTCAGTACATAGTTCATTGAAACTATAGATCTACATGGGATCACACTAAACACTGTAAAAGTGCCAAACATCAACAGAATGGGGAAGCTTTATAAATACTACTGAGTGGCAAAAAAAATTAATAAATAAAAAGTGAGTTGTCCTGGAATAAACACAGAAGAAGAAGAAAGTCATAAAAGGTGTCAACAGACAGTAAAAGATGAGGAAAAGACTAGAAAATCTGTTAGATTTCATCTTGGTAATTTGTTACACATTACATGATATGGAGATTGTCATATTTGGAAGCAAGATAAGGAATACAAAGAAACACAGTTATTGAATATAGATCTGTTTTCTGGGGTGTTGTTTGTAATTATTAAATAGGATTCAGTAAAACAATAAAATACAATAAATACAAGCCTGAGACAAGGCATAGGAAATTTCCTTAAAGCTCAAGCAGGATCAAACAAATTCTGTACTATGAACAGTACATGATAGAGAGAAACTGATGGTAAACCAGAAGGAATTGAATTTAGATTAGGGAAGATTAGATTCAGTTATTAAATGTAAAGAAGGCAGGCTTCTGTTATTGTGGTGGCATTTCAGGAAGTGGGGTCAAATCTTGAAACTATGGAGGACAATTCTCAAAGGCACAGTTTTGATTCCAGGAACAAGTCTGCAGGAAACAGAGGAAAAAACATCATTAGACAAGAGAGAGAATTGTTCACTAAAGAAAGAAAGCATTCATCTCAATGGCTGTGTGAGTTTTTTTTTCCCCTGGCAAGAGTAGATATTTGTATTGAATCTACTTTTCAATGTCTGGATCAGAAAATCCAGAAGCTTGCAAGAGGATGCTAGGTGTTCAACGATGTGTCCTAGAAAATGAATTTCAGAACTCAACTGGAAGATAAGAAAGGATTTGGATGTGTTATTATTTGTATATTAGAAGGAATAATTATATAAATATAAAACAATAAAATAGTAGGATATTTGGATTTAATCTTTTACTGGTATACAGTTCTGGCTTTTTATGAGTTATATTTTTCCTTAGCAATATGAGTGGGTGGCAAGACGCTCTGTTAGTAAAGGCACCTGCTGCCAAGTTTGAGAAACTGAGTTGATCCTGGGATCCACTTGGCAGAGGAGAAAACTGACTCCCACACGTTTTTACTTTGACCTCCATATGCACATGAAGGTATGTTTCCAATTCTTCTAAACACAAAGTAAAATAATAATTGCAAACTGTAACTAAGTTAATTAGAATTATGAAAATCTAGGATTCAAAAGGAAAGATGCCGAGAGTGTGCACGCACTCCCAAGGGCTCAGAGTCACTCAGGATTATTGTAGTGGCTGTGGAGAGACAGGTTTTCTGGTCTATAAAATTCTATCCATTCCAAATAGATAGGATGCAATACCCATAAATTATTATGAGTTGAATATTCTTTTATTAATTAGCTGCTTAACTTTAATGACAAAAAATCAGTGATAATATTTGGAAAGAAGAATTAGTATACTTTTTAAAGATAGAACATTATCTTCTAATTTTTAAATTTTGTTTCAGTTAAAGAAAAATATTTTGGTCATATATTCTTTTTGTTTGAAATTGAATTTTTTTTCCAATGTTGAGTTTAACATGGGTCAAAATTAAATGGCACATTTTTCCTGATCTTCTTACAACAATCATTTGTATAAAACAAATTTTAATTTGACCTTGTAGCTGTGTTCTTAGAGAATCCTGGTTCAAAAGTAGTTTATAGTATTCAGATTTATATTTGCCTGGTTGATAATTAGCTCTATGAAACAAACAAACAAATGAAAGTCAGCTATGTTTGTCCTCAAACTCCAGTAAGGTCTAAAATCAGTCATTTTTCTTGTTTTAAAAGTTTCAAGTATGAACATTAAAATGTACCATTTCTCTGATATCTGAAAGCTGGTTAAAATTATTTGCAAATATTTATGTGATGTCTGTTTGTATTCCAATGAACTCTGTGGAACCTTCTGTCTTCTTCATCTTTCATTGCTGGTGTTGTAGTAACCGAGGTTTACATTAAGCAAGATTCCTAACTAGCAAAGGAGTCAGTTTTTTATTATTAGATATAATATCCATGATCAAAGTAATATAATTCTTACATATTAAGGCCCTACACATAGCTACAGACTCAGAAATCATAGAATCATTTGGAATACTCTGGTAGATTTTGAGGTCATATTATATTTTAAAAAAGTAAAATATACAAAAATGATTATCTCATTATTTAATAGACATATAAATAAGAAATAAAATCTTTGCTTTGTCTCAGCCAGTATCACAATAACCATCCATCCCACTGACGAACATATAGCTAGAAGTCAGGAGTCGATCATATATGGAAAATTTTCGAAGCTTCTGTGAGATGGAAACAATAACCATAACTAGCTGATAATGGTTGCTGACATCAGTACACCAGGTTTGCTCTCTCAGTACATGGCTAAGTCTCTAATTTCAAATCAGATGTTTCAAAGTTTTCTGCCATGACTATAAATTAACCCTTATTCCATGGCACTTGTTTTTAGTTTTACTTTTGGTTCCTTTTCTCAGGTAAACTTGAAAAATTTTTAAATCTAGCCTGTTCTAACCCAGATATTCTTCCTGGATCATGCACATTTGTTGGCTGCTATTCCTAATTTTTCCCTTCTCTCACTTTAGTCTTTCCTAAATGCTCATTTCCCACGGGTACTACACATAGTTCCTGTCACTGTTTGTCCCTGCCATGCTGTTTTTCTTGACCTATACCTGATCCCCTAACCCCCACCAAATTATTAGACGCACACTTCTATCTTCTGCTCTTAGATGTAACTGTAAGCATTTCTTTCTTGGTGAACTATGTTAAAAGTCAGACATTATGTGATTGTCATTCAAGGCTTTCCTAAAGTAGAATAATATGAATTTTGTGGGCAAATAGATTCACTTCCCTCTAAGGATGAATTGAGAAACACTATAAATGAGAAAACAGAAAAGACACTATTACACATTCAAAACTGCTGGCATGTATAATGATAATGACAGATTTCCAACATTAACTGACCAGATTGTTTGAAGATAGCTAGATGATGCTGAGCTAGGTTTCTGGATTCTTGACATTATTTGGCTATCCTAGGTTTACTCTTCGTAAATTTCAACTTGAGTTTCCTATTCAATGTTCCAAGTTTCTTGTCACAAGTTGCTAAGATATCTTTGTCTATGTAACCTTATACTCAACTTGCAGTTCTTATTGTAACCTAAGTATGTCTCTCATAAGTAGGTATATTCATGTACACACAAACACACACATTTATGTGTGTGTGAATGTCTATAAATATCTCAACATTTTCAGTTTCATCTTGCAGTATCATCAAAGGATTGGAAAATGTACAATTAACTTCAGCAATATGACTTTCTGAGGTATATACTTGCCATACTAGAAAATTCTTTAGAATCTGATTAAAAAGTAGATCCGTTTAACTAACAAAATTTATCATATACAATTTCTTTAAATAGATACCTGACAACTTAACTATAAACTTAACTATAAAATGCACCTGCAGTTTTCTGCCTCAGGGCAGAGGTAGAGATGGAAGGTCAACTTCAGCAGCTCCACTCCTTTCTACGACATTCACATTGAGAGTCAGTGCTGTTTGCTCAGAATTTTACTTTTACCGTATAAGTTAAGCATAATGATAAAAAGGTTAATGAGAAATTACAAAGTTCTCTTCTTAGTAGAAAATGTGAAATACAATTTAGCTGTCAGATGAAGAATCTGAGATCATCTGCTACAGAGGAGTACAGGGATATGAGTCATCTGTCTAGACAACTGTAATTAAAGACTGAAATGTTATTTTTTTAAATCATAAGCTTAAAGTTTGATGATTAAAGTAAAGATTATTTTTTCATATATAAACACAGGCAAAACCTTAAGTGATTAAACTCTACTCAGAAATACAGAGTTACAAACAAATATTCCACTATCCAGTAAAGATTTCTTTTTGGTAAGCATTTATTTTAAAGATTAAGAAGGTTTTTTATTTCATCTAAAGCATCTAAAAATGAAAATTAAGAGAATACTCATTTTTTTCTCAATTATACTTGTATTTTAATTATAGTGTTCCCCCTTGAATAAACACTGAAGTACAAAGTATTTTATTGTTACTTACAAGTATCTTGTTTCACAGATGTCTCCAAAATATTTTCTTTTGTAAATAAACTTCAATATCTTCTTACCAACTACTTCCCATGACTTCTCTATCTCCTGGGAAGCAGGGCTACATATCCTGCCCATATAATTGTTATGTAGTAGCTTTCGTAATTAATCAGTCATGTAATATTTCTTCCTTTGTCTTTTTACTTAGCACAATATATTCAAAGTTAATTCTTTTTTGCACATGGCAAATCCTCTTATCATGATACTCAATTTTGGACATTAAAAACTATGTTTCAGTTGCATATCTACTTCACATTGACTTTGTGCACTATCTGTCCATGGGACTTTAGGTTGTTTCCTTGTCTTCACTGTTGAGAAAAATGCTGAGGTGCACATGGTCATAAAAGCATCTCTCTGAGATGATTTTAATCCTTTCGATATGCATCTACTGGTGGATTTTTATTACAAGATTTCTTTGGTGCTTGCATGATTTTACAATCAATAATATACAACTCTTTCAGACTCTCCACACCCTTACAAGCACTCATCTTTTTTATAGTAGCTATTCTTAATAAATTCTGAAAGAAAAATATAGTTCCTCAGTAGTAGGATATTGAGTTCTGGTGGTATATGATATGCCTGGGTCATATGGTAGCTCTATTTTTATTTTTGAAAATATCCACTCTGATTTCTGCAGAGTTGCACTTTACACTCCTACCAACATCCTGGCTACCATTTGTGGTCATTTCATTTTCTTTATGAGCCATATTTGTTGCTGGTCTATTCACAATTCTTAGGAAAGGAGAACAGTCTAGATGTTTATGCATTAATGAAAATGGGACACATATACACAGTAGAAATTTTATTCAAGTATGATACTGAAAATGTTGAGGAAAATGGAGGAAACCAGAATACTATACCAAGTAAGTTCATAACGTTCAGAAAGACAGATCTCACATGCTTTCCTCATATGTAGATCTCAGCTCCAAAGTTCTATATTTCTGTGTTTAACTTGGAGTGTTTGTAGAAGCCAGGGTTGTGGGACTGCGATAAGGGTTGGTTCTTTGCTGGGCATGGGCCTGGAACCCGAGACTCCAAGGGAGAAATGGTAGGAGTTCAGCCACGATCCCCAGAACCCAGGTCCTGATAAGCAGTCTAATCTCCATGGACCTACATTGTTCAGTCACGTAGGCATTACAGCCCCTCCCAAAGTGCACAGGTAGAGGGTGTGACTACAGGTCTCAGGCCCTAGAGATTTACATACTAATGAAGATCAGAGGGCGGAGCCAATTCAGCATTCTCCCCAGACCCTTCCCACTTCTCCCTCCCTATTTAACTCAGGTCTGCCCTGAGTTTGGGGGAGGGGTACATCCAGATCCATCTACCACCCCCATGAAAATAAACCCTTTTGAAACCAAGGACTTCCTTGTATCATTGGGGCCGGCCGTTCCAAAGGTTCCAGCCTCTGGAACCTTAGACTTTCTCCTGTATGTGAGACCTGCAGCCTGGAAGCCTCCAGGTCTCCTCCACTGCGGACCCCGTTTTCCCACACAGGGTGATAGAAATGGGACAAGGTGGGGACAGTAAGAGGAGGGAAGCAGAATAATTATGATGTGAAGTGGAGGGAGGGAATAGTGGGATTGCAGAGATTTAAAGAGCATGAGAAGAAAGAATAAAAACCGGAGAAGCACTAACCCAAATTAATTCTCGATTATTTTGCATGTTATATGTTTAGAGAAAGAATTTGAACAAGGGTACCATGTATGAGTAGATGCTGCTGCTCCAAGAGCCATGGATTATTAAATGAAAATCTCAGTGACATGTATGAGATTGACGTCTTTTGAGTTATTGTCAAGGAGGCCCCAAGGTACTCCAAAACAGTAAAAGATATTGCCATTATTACTGACTGCCCGTTAGAATCAGATGACAAGTTTCCACTGCCAAAATTAGCACACGATCTGGTTGCAGAGCATAGAAAAATCATGCTGGACCTGTGATGGGACCACCTGAGGTGGAAACTGCTCCTCTCCTTGCTTTGTTTTCATATGCTTGAAAGTAGGATTTTGGCTACTGAGGAAGAAAAGTCATCAACTGTCCTCTCACTCAACTGTGAGCCCTCTGAGTTACACTTCCAACTCTCAGGGAAGACCTTCCCACTGCTTCACTGCAACAGGTCCACAACTGTCATGAAGGCTAAGCAACTGTGTTTTGGATTTTAGGCCTACTCCACTGGACAAGTCATGCCCTATTCTTAGAACTGTAAAGCTGATTAAAAGCCAAGGCTGTGAAGGTCACAGGCCTAGACAGGTATCTTAATCAGTATTCAAATGCTACGAATAGTCACCATGACCATTGCAACTCTCATTAAAAAAAAAATTAATTATGGCTTGCCTTACAGGTTCAGAGTTTTAGTCAATTATCATCATGGTGAAAGCATAGCAATACACAGGCAGAGAAGGTGGTAGAGACATAGCTTAGAATTCTATATCTGGGTTCATAGCCAGCAGGAAAAGAGAGACTCTGGGCTCTTTGAAATCTTAAAACTTCTCCAATTGGCATTCTTCCTCCAACAAGAATACACCCCTTAATCTGTTCAAATAGTGCCATTCCCTGGTGATCAAATATTCAAATCTATGAACCATTCTCATTCTAAACACTATAGCAGGAAATCTGCTACTGTTGCTTTGCTATAAGAATCTGACATTAACATGCCTTCTGTATACTTGTTTGTACTGATCCATCAGTGCTGCTCTTAGCCTTGGTTGAGAATGTGTCTGTTTGTAGTGGACAACAGTTAATATAGAGGTTCAGTTCATAAGTGGTAAAGGTGCTGAGAATAAGTAATTACTGAGTGTTCAAACCCCAAAAGGTGCATCTATGTTTCTTCTTCACAGGCTAGTGGAACATTACAGAAGAGGAGGAAAAAGAAATCCTGAGAGGCTCTGCCAGAGCCTGACAAATAAAGAGGCAATGCTCACAGCCAACCATTGGACTGAGCACAGCGTCCCCAATGGGGTCCCCAATAGGGTCCCCAATGGGGTCCCCAATGGAAGAGTTAGAGAAAGGACTGAAGGAGCTGAAGGGGTTTGCAACCCTATAGGAAGAACAATAATATCAACCAACCAGACCCCCCTGAGCTCCCAGGGACTAAACCACCAACCAAGGAGTACATATGGAGGGACTCATGGCTCCAGCCACATATGTAGAAGAGGATGGCCTTGTCGGGCATCACTGGAAGCACCCTTGGTCCTGTGAAGGCTCGATGTCCCTGTGTAGTGGAAGGTGGGAGTGGGTGGGTGGGTGGGTGGGGAAATACCCTCATAGAAGCAGGGGAAGGGGTATGTGATAAGGAGGTTCATGGGGAATGGGGAAAAGGGATAACATTTGAAGTGTAAATAAAGAAAATATCCTATAAAGATAATTAAAAAATAAAAGACTCAACAAAGAGAAGGAGTACCACTTGAGCAGCTGTCTTCTGTATGTGACCTAGCTGTTAAGTCCACAAATTACAGCAACAGAAAACCTGCACAGGACTCCTCAACATTCAATAACAGTTGGGGAGAGGTTGGTGAAACCCCACCTCTCCATGAAGAGCTTTAGACAATTAAAGGTTTCCTGGAGATGGGGAGTCAAATTCCTCAATGGTGTAGCCAACCCCATAGGACAGGTTCTTACCACCTATGGACAGTTATTGCAGGCAAATATAGTCATATATGGTAGCATACACACACACTCACAACTCAAACAGTGTGAAAAAAGGAGGAGTATTATTGGAAAGAAGACGAGGTTCAGTGGAAAGGGAAAGTGACAGGAGAAAGTAATGAGAGAAGGATGCATCATATTTGCAAAACTCTGAAAGAATATAATTATTAAAGGTTGATTTTTATAGAAGTTGCATGTACATTGCTTATTACCAGAGGGCAGCGATGTAAGGAGAGTGTTAGATGTGATAAAGATTAACTAATGGATACTAATTTATAATAGATAAGTGAGTTATAATGATCTGTTGCATTATGGGTAATTATGAATAAGAATAATACACTTTATAATTTAAATGAAAGAATTTACTTTTAGTATTTTAACCAAAATACATACATTTTGATATGATAATGTAGTTTAATCTGAACATTACATAAAACATACAAACTGAATGATCACACAAAATGCTACAATACCATAAAATTTTTGTGAACCAATTAATAATTATAGGAAGAGTTTTCAAAAGAATGTCCAGATTTCCTGGATGCTTGACATTGCCTCAAACATGAAAAAAAAAAAAAAACGATCTAATGAGAATGCTGATGTGGGTTTATTGAGGCTTCCATATCAAAAGTGGTTACAATAAGATGATCATGTATAAACAGACAAGATCTAGAAACTGTTGAGACATTATGAATAATCTTCCAAATCTGACCAGTGTCACCTGAACCTACTTAATGTTTTGGAACACTTGACGAGGACTTAGGTTCCTCTGTGTGGTATTAAAGCAGAAGGGATATATGACAAATGTCCACTCCCAGAGAATGAAGACAACTTAAAAATGAATTGTGTCCTGAATTCACCTAGGAGTGTCTGCCAAGCACAGGCTGCCCTTCTCTTATCCATGCCCACCTATATGTAATACTGAACCCCATAGAGCTGTGAAACTGAACTACTGGCTTAGGATATAACATACATTGTCTCTGTGACTACTAAGTGGCCCTGCCTTTCTTCTTTGTCTACAGTTCAGCTTGAAGGTGTTTTTAAACATGCAATTGCAATTTAATGTTGTCTTAAGGGCAGCCACTACATACTATTATTTCTCAGACAAAATGAAGCTATTAGCGGACATCTGTTTCTGGCCTTCTTGGATGTGCCCTCTTTTAAGAGTCTTTCTTTAGTTTACAATGTTGAAAAAGATACTTTTATCTTTTATATGAGCCTAAATAGATAGTTGTTCTATTTCACATATTCAATTTTCATTTTTGGCAACCCTACCACTGTAACACAAACTGAAATCAGAGGGCTGGCTTTCATCACTGAGTCCAGAGACATTCTTACATGAAAAAAATCTAGTTTGATCAAATAAAAGGTAGAAGTGAATTTTGAGTCAATATATAAATCTTGGTTGGATTATTAAATCATAGCTACCAAGTTCCCTTTGCTTTTTGTGGTACTTTGAATAAAAATGGCTCTCATAGACTCATATATTTGAATATTGGTTCCCAGTTGGTAGATTGTTTAGGAAGGGTTTGGAGGTGTGGTCTTGTTGGAGGAGATGTGGAAGTGGGTGCAGGCTTTGAAGTTTCAGAAGCCCAGGCCAGGAAGAGTCTCTCTGCTGTGTTCAGATGGGATCTAACTTCTCAATATTTCTCCTGTAGCCATGCTGGCCTGCTTGATGCCATGATTCCTGCCACAATGTTCATAGATTAACCTCTGAAGCTGTGTGCATGCTCCCAATAAAATGCTTCCTTTCAAGTTACCTTGGTCATTTTGTTTCTTCATAGCAACAGAACAGTGAACACATACTCAAGCTGAAATATATCTTGTTAATGTAATTCTTCCAAATGTTTTAAGAAATCTGAACATCACATGACGAAATCTAGTTTGGAAAATTAAAATTCAGCTATTATTATTGTGTTAATTATAATACCATACATGGTGGCATGATCATTTATTCCAAAAGCAATGGATACATAAACACACACACAACACACACACACAGAGAGAAAGAGAGAGAGAGAGACAGAGAGAGAGACAGAGAGAGAGAAGAGAGAGAGAGAGAGAGAGAAGAACATGTATGAGAGTGAGGTAGTGAAGAGGAAGGGAGGGGAGGGGAGAGGAGGAGGGAACAAGAGAGAAAAGAGAGAGTTCATTCTGTAATATTCCAATTATAGCTTAATGCATAAAGTTTAATTTTTTACTTCCTAAGGTAAGGCTGAAATGGTTTGATTATATTTCACCTGAAATCTAAAATAAGCTTCATCTAGCATCTTCTCTTTGAAAGGGTGAAAGGGAAATGATGTAATGTTTTATATGCCACATTTAATTATGCTGGTAGTTTCTGTAATGACATAGCCTCTAAGGTTTGTGTTTGGGCTTTTAGAAGAGGAACTGAGCAGTGAAAGGCCTCTGTCCAGTTAATTTTGTCATCAAATGTGTGAAGAAATGTTTTAAAGATAAAAAATTATATTTTGTGTGTGTACTATGAAATGGAGTAATGAAACTCTAAAAATCTCTGTGATTATTTTTGATGATTTGAAATGATGTGTGAAATAACCTGATTTTCTGCTGTGATGCTGCACTCAAAATAATAACTACAAACAACATAAAATAAGATGGCTTAACTATTTGTGTCTATTTTGGGAAACACACAAAAAAAAACCTATTCACAACATTAACACTTTAAATGGTGAAGCATTCACTCCAAATAGAATCTTTTAAAAGTAAAAATATAGAAATGTAGTCAAGTAATATCTTTGTTTTCTTTTTTTTTTTTTTTTGAAAAGTTAAAAATTCCTTAATTTTTTATTCCTGGTACCACTACCACAATTTACAGGGCAATATACCTGATGTAATGAAAAGAAGAGAAAAAGACAAAGCTACAACAGATAAAGACCACAGGAATGTACATCTAATTGACACTACATTGCATTAATCAATAGCTGCACTTTTTGCAAACCGTGGCTCTGACAGTCCTGAACAAGAAGGGTTTCCTGTTTAAGCTGCAGTAACTTTTCTGACTATGGATCATCGTTCCTTCTGTGGCAGATTTTTCAGTTCCTCTAATGCATTTGGGACGATTGTCTCAAAGTAACCTGCAGCTTTCCTGACATCTCCTTGCTCTCTCTCCTGCTAAGAACTGTAGTCGTTTCTGTTTTGTTTTAAAACCTTCTGCTACCATATCCACCACTTCCACCTCCAGATCCATAGCCACCACCATAGGGACTGCCTGAGCTTCTTCCACCAAAACTGCCCCCCTTCATGGGTGCATAATTTGATTGCTGCTGTCCACTGTAATTTCCAAAGTCATTATAGTTCCCACCACCATAGTTACCTCCACCAAAATTTCCTCCTTCATTGTAACCATCATATCCTCCTCCTCCACCACCATATCCACCACCTTGGTTTCCATATCCCGGTCCACCACCTCCATAACCTCCTCTACTACTGTAACCAGGGCCACCACCATAGTTGCCACCATCACCTCCAAATCCATTATATCCACCATCACCACCTCCATAACTACCTCTGCTGCCACCACCTCCACCACCATAGCCTCCTCTTCCACCAAAGTTTCCTCCACGACCAAAGTTTCCTCCACCACCTCCAAAGTTTCCTCCACGGCCCATGAAGTTGCCAGATCCGCCTCCACGACTCTCTCTGTGATCCAGCAGACTGCATCTCTTGCTTTAGAAAGGGCCTTTTTCACCTCACAATTATGCCCATTAATAGTGTGGTATTTCTGAACAACAATTTTATCAACTGTGTCAATGATCATCAAAAGTTACTAAAGCAAATCCTCTCTTTTTCCCACTCTGCCTGTCTTCCATAACTTCTATGGTTTCAATCTTGCCATACTTTTCAAAGTAGTCTCTCGGATTATATTCTTCCGTATCCTCTTTAATAACACCAACAAAAATTTTCTTCACCGTTAAATGGGCACCAGGCTTTACAGAATCCTCTCTAGAAACAGCTCTCTTTGGCTCACCACACGCCCATCAACCTTGTGTGGCCGAGCACACATTGCAGCATCAACCTCTTCAACACAAGTGTCGGTCACAAACCAAAGCTCTGGAACGTTTTCGTTTGGGGATCTCTCATTACACACAGTCTGTAAGTGTGCCGCATTTCTCAAAAGTTCTCTTAAGCTATCATCTGTGGTTTCAAAGCTCAGACCACCAATAAACAGCTTCCTCAGCTGCTCTGGTTCCTTTGGATCATGGCCCTCCATTTTGAGACCGGACTCGCCTTTTCCAACTCGAGTTCAATATCATCTTTGTTTTCTTTAATCATTAAACTTGCTTAAATAATCTTTATAATATTATCCAAATTGACATGCAATATGAAACAGAACATTTATAATTCATTTATTCATAAATCTTTGATTCTGAATGCTAATTGAACAGAAAGAATAATTTAACTAAGTAGGCAATAAAAATATAGATTGCAAAAACTGAAACTTCTGTCCTGATATAGGGTGCCATTATTACCTATATATCTATGGGGGTAATGGATACATTGTATAATGGAATTTTCTGGTAATTCCAATAAAACTTTTAATGAATTTCATTTTACTTTGGATGACTGGGTTGGAAAAGGAAGATGGAGAAGAATGGCTTAGTTGTCTGTCACTAGAGTGAGACAATCTGCTTGGATTCTAAGGAGCCTTCAATTCCAGACTGCCTATTGGTGCTGTTTTTAATGGTGAGTGTGTAGATTTACTTCCTGGCCTAAGGAAGAGTGTATGGGAGTGATTTTGGAAAATTTGTCAAGAACCTAAAGTGCTAGAAATTGCAAAAGAATATAGCAGAATATAACAACCAGGGAATTAACATTTATGTAGGCCTATAGATTCTAATAGAAGCCTGAAATACAATAATTTTATATGGCAATCAAGTTTACTTTTATATAGTTTGATATATTGTGCCAAGAATATTGAATACAATCAATATTTATAATTCTGATAAAGTATTATTATTTGCAGAATATAAGAAGGTATGGTATCATTCATGCTACCTATTACATATTAACCATAAAAATCTAAATTTTTCTTTGTGTACACTGATATATATGTTGGGAGTTGTTTATGTGTTGCTATGTATGAAAATGCTAAATACTGGCCCCCAAAATCTGGTTGCAGTTCTAGTGAGCACATTCTCATGTATACCAAATGATGCTGTGTAAACTTTACTAATCAATATTCTCTGAATGGTTAAATAAAAGTTGCTGACAGCCAATTACTGGGGACGATAAAGGTAGGCAGGGCTTCAGATACAGGTCTGGGGTTCACAGGTTGGGACCATGAGGCAAGAAGAGAGAGAGAGAAGAGAGAGAGAGAGAGAGAGAGAGAGAGAGAGAGAGAGAGAGAGAACCAGAAAATGACTTGATGGAGTGGATCCAGCACAGATAGGATGACTATTTGCAAGTAATTTGGGGAGTGTAGCTGAAAAATAGCCAGTCTAGCATAGAGAAATAGTTTACAGGATAAACACTCAGTAATTGTCCTAAAACTGATTAAATACATTGATAGAACACTCTCTCTATTATTGGGGGCTGGTCAGGTGATAATAAGAACTGATAGAGTTATAAAATATCCAACAACACACAGTCACACAGGCACACACCTAAAAGCATGAACATGCACACACACAGACACACATGCACATGCAGAGTACACAGAGTACATATACAGGTACACAGACATTTGGTTCTTTTCTGGTACATTGCAATTTGGCACACAGAGTGAAAGGTGGTGAAGGAACAGCAAGGCATGCCAATTGTGTTTAAACTGCAACAGAGAACTCACAATTAGCTGTTAGGATGTGAAGAAAGAAATGATTCATTAGACACACCCTCCATACCCATGCACTAGCACCAGGAATTGTTAAAACTCTAGTATAGACTGAAACACATTCTTAGCATTCATGGTTTTGTAACTTTCATTTACATATATAGAGGTCATTAGCTTTTGAGATCCAAAGGAGAACCTTTGGAAAATTTTGTATTTTGGAACTTAATCTCATTTTGTTCTTCTCAGTAGGTTCCTTTGTCTCGTTGCTCAGTGTCATTTTGTTATAATTTAAAATATTTTTGTTCATTTTTCTTTATGATTTAAGTTTAATTATGTAATGTTCAAGTAGGTTATATTTTATGTTTTGCCCTCCATTGTTATGCTGTTATACACTCTTGTGTATACAAAACACACACACACACACACACACACACACACACACACACACTTAACTTAAAAAGAAACCCCTTACAGAAGTCAATGCTTTAAAAGAAGTACACAGATGTGAGCCACACACTTAATCTGAAGTGACCATAGCTACTGAATAAGAATGAGTGACTCAGAATAAGTATCGTTTGCACTTTCATCCACTTAATACTGTTTTTTTTTTTATACAAAAATAGAGCAACAAAGTTTATGGTATTAAATACCGTGTTGGTGAGATCAAACAATCAAGTACATAAGTCAGCTTAAAATATGAGCTGCCGCACAAGCAGGGATAGGCAGAGAAACAAATGACTGAGCCATAACATAGGGGAGAATTTTTCCGATGCAAAGCATGTGTATTTCAAAGCATAGATGGAAAAGTCATGGGAGATAAGTATAAGATATTCAAAATTTGTCTGATTAAACACAGAAAAAAATGATAAAACATATATATATATATATATATATATATATATATATATATGCATATGTACACACATACTCAACATGGCTAACCCTGAATATTTAAGACAACAAAGTACTGTAAAAATATAAAGCATTTTTCCAAGGAAACGGTAGCTTCATTTATAGATAAAACAATATAGTACAGACATAATATCTTCAAACATTTTGACGTTATCTTTACATACTCAAAACTTAACAATTTGAAACAATTCTCTACATAATTAAGTAATATCCTGTGCATAGGAAAGGGAGGTAGAAGAAACTCACATTATTCCTGACAATGTTTACATTAAGATGATTTGCGCTGTGTGACCAAACACTGCAGAAAAGTAATGCAAAGGAGTAAAGGTTGATTTGGTTTCAGGCCCTTTGGTCCATGTTGGAAATGAGCTGTAGAGGACAGTTCTTTCCACATGGCAAAACCACACATTTCCAGTGACCCCTTCTCTTGCATAGCTCCTAAGGCTGTCATAACCTGAAAATACTCTGTGAGATGGGGAACAAGATCTAACATTTCAGACTCAAAATATAACAGTTTATACAAGTATCTACTTACTCAAATAATACACTGTATGTGGAGGAAAAATGCAGATGAGAGTCTGTTTTATGCATAGTTGGGAAATGTTTAATTCATAGAAACTCTGGTATAAATCTTAGAAGGAACACACAAGAGACATAATTATTTAAGAGAAAAATTTTATTGTAATTATTTGAACACTAATAATTTTTGTGGCATAAAATATTTCAAAGTACTAACACAATTGGAAACACATGTGTAATGGAATGCTAACTGTACTCCCAGCAGCTCTGTGGCTTGGAATGTACTTCTGAGTGTCTTTTTCATGTCTTCGTGTACTGAAAAAAAATGAACAGATTTGACACACAAGGTATTATAAGTAGTAAATTAGTTATTTTCAAATTCAGAGATCTGCATGTATTATTTTTAATATTAGTTAAATGTTAAAATTATTTAATATTAGTTATTGTGTTAACTAAAAATGTAAGCATTACTAAGTTCATCTGAGATATAGTGAGTATTTATTGAGGTAATATTTGTCTTGGTATGCCGGTGGTAGTGATGGAAGTATATGTTAGAAGTTAGTCTAATTCTCTTGGGACTGGAGAACTTAGTATGATTTTCCTGTTATCTCTCTGGGCAATTACTTTCCTTTACTTTTTCTTATTTTATTGTATTATTCTAAAATTGATTTCGGGATAAGCAGGTGACCTTCCAGAAATCATATCAGACTTTTGCCTAATTCCATGTAAAAAACGTGTTTTTTGGTAAATTAGCTTAGCATTAGATTATTTTCTGAGTCATAATGTTAAATTAGTCAAAATCAAGTTCCACCAAAGGCTATAATATACTTTTCATGAGATGTAATGATTTTATAAGAGTGAGATCATTCTGATTTTATTTTATACATCTTTAAATTTTTACTTTTTGTAAACTAAAATAAAAAAATCTTAGCAGGGTAAATAAAATCCTACAATTATTTTTTTTCACTAATTTCCTAGAGCTTTCTACTTTCAGATTCTTACAATCATCTATAAAAGTTAACCCAATAGTGTATGTATTTTCACGGCTTACTGATTACCACTGGACAACCAATTGACCACCTCCTCCCTCAGGAGGCCACTTCTCCTATTCCCAGCCTTCTTCATTTGTTTGTAGTTCTTTGTGTAAAATTGAGGGCTTGTGGGTTTTCATAATTCATTTGTCCTTGCTCAGCTCATGTTTGGACCACCATGAGGGTGACAATTTGTGGGTGTAGCTTTTGACATCACTAGGAGACACAATCTCACGGCAAACTTCCTGATCCTCTGGCTCTTCTATTCTTTCTACTCCTCATCTGCAGTGTTCTCTGAGTCTTAGATGTATCTACTGGGCCTGGGCTCTACAACTCTGTATTTTGATTGGTTTTGGTTTTATGTAGTGGTCTCCTGTTGTAAAGTTTCATTGTTGAGGGGTGAAGTCTGCTCTTATCCATATGTTTAAGCACAATTGCTTACAGATTATTATTAGGGGTTATGCTGCTTTAGTAAATTAATGGTTTTTACCTTCTCCTCCAATAACTATGAACACATTATTACTGAGTAGTTTCCAGGACCAGGCATGGTATCTCTCTTGCTCAGCATGTCTTAAGTCCAGTTGGAGAGGTATTAGATACCACAAGGTATGTTTGTCACCATTATGCCCTTAGAGTTACCAGGCCATGTTAGCCATTGATGGGTTCCTAGGCATCACAGCTGGATAGGACTGTTGATTGTTCCCTTCCTTTGGAGGCTTGTCTGGAATCTTCTGACATCATGAAAGCAAGTCCTCAGTGACAAGGTGTTCAGGTGTGTCCCAGCTCAGGTGTGCCCCTGGTCTCTGGGTACTGTTGCTGAAATTCATGGCATCTTACATACAGGTAGCATTAAACAGATGGAACAGGGTAGATTTAGGAATATATATGTATATAGATATACACATGAGTATATGCATGCTACTACGGTGAAAAAAGAGACTATGCATTTGATGAAGTAGGTGTACATTGGAGGGTGTGGATAGAAGAAAGGGAAGAGGAAATGGTACAGTTAAATTATAGTATATAAAAAGAAACATAACCCACCACATTCCCTTACCTCATTGTTTTCATTGCAATACTGCATTTTTATTGAATATTTTCTTTATTTACATTTAAAATGTTATCCTCTTTCCTAGTCCCTCCCCCAAACCCCGTATCCCATCCCCCCTCCCCTGCTTCTTTGAGGGTGTTCCCCACACTCACCTACCCACTCCTGTCTCCCTGCCCTAGAATTCCCCTCCACTGGGACATCAAGCCTTCACACGACCAAGGACCTCTCCTCCCAACAAGGCCATCATCTGCTACATATGCAACTAGAGCCATGGGTCCCTCCATGCGTACTCCTTGGTTGATGGTTTAGTCCTGGGAGTTCTGGGGGGTCTGGTTGGTTAATATTATTGTTATTCCAATGGGGTTGCAAACCCCTTCAGTTCCATCAGTCCTTTCTCTAACTCCTTCATTGGGGACTCTATTGGGACCCTGTGCTCAGTCCAATGGTTGGCTGCAAGCATTCCCTCTGTATTTATAACTCTCAGGAGACAGTTATATCAGGTTCCTGTCAGCATGCACTTCTTGGCATCAACAATAGTGTCTGGGTTTGGTGACTGTATATGGGATGGATTCCCAGGTGGTGGGGCAGTCTTTGGATGGCCCCTGCTTCAGTCTCTGCTCCACACTGTCTTTCTTTTATCTTTCCAATTTCAGGATTCTCTGTAGCATAACTAACTCATAACTTTTAAGTTGTGGGTATTCAAGGTTAGCTATGAATGTAGCTGAGCACCAAACAAACAACCTTTTGTGCCATTTCAAAGGTTTGAATACATCTACAATAACTGATAATAAATTACACAATCAGCACGTAGGTATTTTATTGTTTGTTGTTTTGTTTTTGTTCTTTAACAATCATCCCTTCCTGGAATCTACTTTCCCACTCAGAATGAATTATCTCATTCCTAATTTTGAAATCCTTTATAATTTTTATTGTTATGCTAGAGTTGAGAAGAGAGGCATGTAATCATTTCTTTCTTACTTGCACATTTTAAGTTTGTAAGACTTTAAATTACTTTTATTATTTTCTATAGCTAGCTTTTTCTTTAGTTATTTTCCATTCAACCCAATTGTATTGTGTTTTTAAATTTAGATTTCATTTAAGTTCCTTGTGATTATTTGTTAAAATACAATTAACTAATCAGATATATTGATTTTGAAGGTTGTTTCACACATTGTTAATGTCCACTTAAAAATCATTTTTCTGACCCAATGAGAGAAATAGGATGGTAGACTTTATATCCACATATATCTGGAGGATACCAAATAACTTATATTTTTTTCTACTAGACATCAATAGACGCTGTGAGGATTTTAGGCTAAAATTTTTCCTAACAATTGCATGCATCCTCAGAGCTTCATGAGAGATCACTGACAGGTCTCTTCTCTACTGTCAATAAAAGGTGAAAAAAGTAATTCTATGACCTTTAGTCATCAAGAGAAATCATTCCCAGGTTTGTGTCATGTGAGAAATCAACTCGGAGCACCACAGTATAGAACTCTGACACTCCTCAGCTTCTTCTGGCTATGATCTTATTACAAAGATTGTGCCATCAACTGCCTCTTTCCTTGCAGACAGAAATTATGCCAGAGAAGTGTAGTTTTATCAGAGAGAACCCTGACATTGAAGGACAAATTTAGACAATGATCCCCATTTTATGCAAAAATATTTGGTTGGTGCTTATTCCTTAATACAGATACAAGCACATTTGAAAGAAAAACCCATAATTCCAAGTGTGTTGCATCTATTAAGCTGGAAATGATGTTAGCTGACTGATGAAATATTTTGTACTGGCCATGGGTTTGAAGCCTTTGTGTTCTTTTCAAACATTTGGTTACTATTCTGTCAGTGTACTCTGCACATTGTAAACAAATGGATGACAGCAAAGCAATTAGAAGTTCAGGATGTATTACTTAGTATTGTGCTTTATTTTCACTTTTCTTTTATTTGTAAATATACTAAAATAAGGACGCAGCCTCTATAATGTGGAACTACTCCATAAATGATGGTAAGTGACAGAATTTTCTTTGCAATGGTACAAATATTATTGCTGTTTTGACTTTAATGCACATTCCTCAATTTTTATTTTGACTTGTGTGCTGATGAATGTTGAGACTCTCAATTCATCGTTTGGACAAATCAGAGCAGGGATATGGTGTCAGAATTGTAAATAAGGAAGTAATCATTATCCAATGAGAAAAATGAGAACTGAGAAGACATGAAACCACCAATATAGTGCATCACTCTGTCCTCACTTCCTTATGCCTACTTGGCTACAAGAATAATTCTGGCTTTTCATATTTCTCTCAGACAAATATGCCTAGAGATTTAAATGTCCTTACTGGGATCCTTACTATACATGCCGAGATGAAGTCTGACCTGGGGTTACTGCACAGACTGATCTCTAAGGGGTCCTTTAGAGCAGCCTAGTCCATAGACTAGTCCCAGCCTAGTCTGAAGTCGGCATACCCCATTGTGTTCCTTCAGAATCTCTACTACAATTCCACCATTTCTTCTAAAACTCACTCAAGTAGGAGTCTCATTTTTCATTGTCTTATTTCTCTTCAAGAAACATGCAGAAAAATCAGGCTCTATTGTCATTTTGTTTAGGAAATTAAATACATCCTTAAATACCAAAGCCCAAGATATCAACTCATTGTACTTATTCAAACATCAGATTTTAAATAAATAGAGAACAAATGCCAAGCACTAGTGAGGCTTCTGTTGGATTTTTCTTTATACCTTTATCTTATGTGTTCATTTTAAGATATATTATAAAGTTGTATAATAAATCTGAAGTATTAGTGAGACATCTTTACTCTGTCCAACCCTCTTGTTAACCATTTCACTACTAGGGAGAGGCTATGAAAATAGTGTTAGCTAAAAATAGCACAAAATACTTTGCTTCTAAAATAAAGAGTTGATGGCTTAAGTCAATGTCCTAAATATTTAGTGTACAACTGAGGAACCAGATTGTTTTATTGGTATATTCTCAAACTTTCTTTTATCTCCTACCTGAATCTTCATGGGGACGAAGCAATACTGTAAAAGAATATAAATTTTGGACAGATAAGAGAAAGTCAGTAAGTAGTTAAATGTGATCACCTTCCTTTCATATCTCATAGAACCTTTGGCCTAGAATAGTTCTCAGTACAAATGGCAGACTGTTTATTTAGGCTCTGGAAGAGAAAAGCCAGCACCTAGAAAGTTTTGATTTGTGAAAAACCTTATGCTTTTTAAAGGGGAGAATTTGTTTGATTTCTTAACATAATTGTGTTTCTATACACATTATTTGGAGAAGAACTCATCTAAGTCTTCCGTTTGTGTTTTGTTGCTGATTATCAATGCTGAGGCCTTGCTCATATACAGAAAATACTTTACCACTATCCTTTTCTCAAAGACTACCCCCATACCTCTGTTTTAGTAAAAATGTCTCTCTTTTCCTTTCCCCTTTCCCCTTTCCCCAATTTTGTACCCCACCCTGATTTTTGTTTTTTTTTTCTTTCATTTTACTTTTTATCTCCTTCTAAGGTATGTGTAATTTCTATGTACTTCATAAGTGGACAGCTATGGACCACAGAATTATGTACAAAATCTATTTGGGAGACAGAATTGTAGGTGATACACAGTGAATTTGCTAAGTGTTATGTGTAAGTGATATCTTTCCTACTACAACTGTGGAGTTCATAAATGATTTTATCAGAAGAATCATTTAAGATAAAACGTACAGAATATTAGGAGTTTATCAGAAAAAGGAAGTAATTGCTTAAGATTGTCCACCAATGATGACACAGAAAGCCACATATAGGGAGGAAGCCAAACACAGTTAGGAATGCCTGCTGCATAGGATGCTAGGAGAAAGAGCACCCTGAGGCAACCGTAGAGCTAGCCAGTAATGTTGAAGGGGTTAGGTTTTTCCCAAGAGAAGTTAGAGGACTCAATCGATGCACACACCCAGAATAGCTAGGGTTCAAGGAAATGTTGGCGGGGAGGGGGAGGGAGCATCCAGTGTTTCCAGAAAACTACTAGGATTTCCAAACAGACTCTCAATAGTGTCCTGAGGAATTTTCTCTTCTAATTATTTGTCAGCCATTAGCACTGAATTATGTAGATGATAAAAAGGTTAAAAGGTTTGGAAGAAATTTTCCAAACTTCCAATTGATAATTAACATTGAAAGAAGCTTGCTAATTTTTCAGAGTAAAACCTATGGAAATTTTATCATCACAGAGGTGAAGAAGTGAGAACAAAACCCCACCATTATCCATTATCAGGGAAGCTGCTGACATCTCATAACTGCTGGAGAGGGGGGACTGCTCTTCTTTAATAATGTAACTCCAGTTAGGTTGAACACACAGCATGGCAGACCACACTTTAGATATTATCTGGGCAACACAAACTCTACGGCTTTAAGAGAATGAAGAAGAAAATCAAAAGGATGGAGAGAGTGGACTTTGGAGATTTTGAAAAAAAAAGTTTAGATATAAACAAAATTTACTACATAAAAGTCTCAAAGAAGTAGGGGAGGGGGTCTCATCTGGTTGTCACTGATGGCTGTAGGAGTGTGGGATTGTAGTCAGAGATGTGGACCAAAGATAGAGCACAGAGGGCACAGGGCAGACCTCAGGGATGCTGGCTTGCCAGGAACACAGCAGGCAAGTGTTTGGGACTTGGAGATCTCATCTGTTTGTCCCTGGCAGCCTTAGGCATCTAGGGATTCAGGCATATTAGCCATAAAGTAGGGATAAGCAGACTACATTCCACAGTCCCAATGAAGGCAAATAACAAGTAGAGCCCAGTTGAATCTTTCTCAGAAGGGGAAGCAAAATAGGTATCAGAGGTGAATAGGAGGGAAGTGGGTGTGAGAGGAGTATGGGAAGGTGGGATTAGCCATAGAGAGAATAGGGTCGAGAGAAGGGAAAATTGGCATTGGGTGTGGGAGGCAATCTCTAGGACATGCCAGAGACCTGGGATGGGGTGAGTCCCCAGGGGTTTATGGGAGTGATTCTAGCTGAGACTTCTAGCAACGGGAGTAACAGATCCTGAAGTGGCCACTTACTATAGCCAGTCAGGACACCCAGTGGAGGGATAAGGATAACAATGCACCCACAAAACCTTTGACCAAAAATGTGTCCTGTCTACAAGATTTGCAGGGACAAAAATGGAACAGAGACTGAGGGAATGGCCTATGAGTGACTGGCATAAGTTGAGATCTCTCCCATGGGCAAAAACTAATCCCTAACACTATTAATGATATACTGTTATGTTTGCAGACAAAAGCCTAGCATAACTGTGCCTTTGACAGGCTCCACAGAGAAGGTGACTGAAACAGATGCAGAGACCCAAAGCCAAAAATTGGATAGAGCTCAGGAAGTCATTTGTAACAGTTGGTAGTGGGGAGGATTGAGGGCCCCAGAGGGGATAGAAACTCCACAGGAAGACCAAAAGAGTCAACTAACCTGGACCCTTGTGAACTCCCAGAGACTGAACCACCAACCAAACAACAAGCAAGAACTGGACCTAGTTCCTCCCCAATCCCCCACATATATGAAGCAGATGTGTAGCTTGATCTTTGTGTGGGTCCCCCAAGAACTGGAGTTGGGGTTGATCCTGAATCTGTTGCCTGCCTATAGATCCCGTTTCTCTGACTGGGCTACCTGGTATAGTCTCAGTGGGAGAGAATGTGCCTAGTCCTACAGTGACTTGATATGCCAGGGTGGAGTGATATCTTGACGGAGCTTCCCCTTTCTCATCGGAGAAGGGGAAGGAGGAGGAGCTAAGTGACTGAGGACTTGGAGGAAGAGGTTGATATTGGGATGCAAACTGAATAAATAGATAAATCAGAAAAAAATTCTCAAAGAAATAATAAAATATTATTTATAAATAAAATTTTAAAAGTCTCTGGTAGTTCATGTAAAATGATTACTGAAGTACTGTGTGTGTGTGTGTGTGTGTGTGTGTGTGTGTGTTGGAAGATGGGGAGGAGGGCATATACACATGTGTAGAAGCCACGGATTAATCTTCAATGTCTTCTTTACTCTTCTTCACCTTATCTTTTCTGCTAATTCTTGCCCTGTCCCCGGGTTCGAGTTGCTCAGGGAGTGGGGTAGGCCACAGGAAGTTAGACTGCTGCACTTGGTGGGTATTGGGCTATGGGAGGCTGCAGGACACCCCTGCTCAGGGGCTGGCGGAGTGCAGTCTGAGGTCCCTGGGGATTGCTGGAGTTGGCTCAGGGGTTCCTGGGCCTGCTAAAAGGCCAAGGATTGTCTGGTTCTCAGGCTCTTGGGCACTGAGGCACCGCAGGGAGCCGCAGAAAGGCAGAGAACAAAGTGGGGGACATGGTCAAAGTGGAAAGGGGGAGAGAAGCTCCAGCTGCACCCCTCGGGAATAAGAGTCCTTGGTTTTTCACTGAGGTTGGCTTGGCTTAGGTTAGTTGTCCCTGTGGCTGGGAATGTAGAGAAGTCTTCTGTGGGAGATTAGACAAAGGCTCTGTATTCGAAGGTCTGTTCCACTGTTCCCCACACCAGATCCCGATAAAAAGAAGCAGTCCATGGTTTTAAGATGTTTATTGTCATGGCGGAAAATAGATGAGTAAAAACCGTATCCCAGTGTCTCAGGGTAGGCCTGAGATTAAATACCTTTTGCAAGGAGTAGTGTCTGGGAAGGAAAGTTTAAGTGGCTACTCCCCTCTGACCTTTAGATACCTCATTTATATGGAGATATGTCTCCTGTCAGGAGCCTAGAGTCTGGGGGCATAGTGAAACGATTGCCATCCAGATCACCTGGGTTGTTGCCTGTGCTAGACCAGAAACCAGGCTGCCTTTCAAGGTCTGACAAACCTATTGCTCACCGATTCAGCTAGACTTGCTCTCCAGTAACATCCTGGAATCCACATATCTCCAAACCCTGGGATTACAGACTTGCCCCATGTGTTCTTTGTGCTGGAGGCACAAACTTGTACATCTGTGTCTGGCTTTTCCTTGGGTGCTGGAGATTTAACTCTCATCCTCATTTTATTTAGCAAGCTCTTTACGCACAGAGCCATTTTTCTAGCTCCTGCATCCTGCTTTTAACATTTCAGGTAGAAGTCTCTGAAAGCACAGGTTTTGACACCTATCTCCAAATTAGTGGCACATATCTATGTGGCTTTTTCCCCCTGTATCCTCCACTATACTTCCTGGTCACATATCTGCTTTTGTGCAAACACTTTACTGTCTTTCCGTACCTCTGTAGCATAGTTTAAAGGGAAGTAAGATGACTGTGTCTTAGGCATCTCCTTAGGACTGCTTTGGTCATTTGTGTTTCTATACAGATTTTACAATTGTTTATTCTAGTTCTATGACAATCTCACTTGAATCTGATAGGGATTGAATTGAGTGTTTAAATTACTCTTCCTGTTATGATGATCTTTACAAAACAAATTCTGCCAATTTGGAGCATGAAAAGTCTTCCCATTCTCTAGTGTCTTCAAGTGTGTGTGTGTGTGTGTGTGTGTGTGTGTGTGTGTATGGTATGTTTTCAATTTTCCTGTGTAGAGATCTGTTAACCTCCTTAGTCAGACATATTTCTTTTATCTACCCTTTTTATTGAAAATAGGTAATTTTCTCACATGTTAAATCCTTACTGTTTTCCCTCCGCTTTCTCTTCCCAATTCCTCCCCACTCTCCCTTCCATTTGGATCCACTCCATTTCTGTCTCTCTTATTCAAAAAATGGCAGGCTTCTAAAAATAATCTTAAAATATAACAATAAAATATAAGGTGTATTTTTACCTTACATATTTGAAGCTATTTTGAATGGGCAATTTTCTCAATTTTATTATCAGAAAGTTTATCATTGGTATAAACTATTGATTTTCGTAATTCTTTTTGCATCCTGCCATTGTTAAAGCTGTTTCTCATATCACATATTTTTCTGGTGGACTCTAAAGGGTTGTTTCAGCACAGAATCATTTCATCTATGACTAGAGGTAGTTTAAGTTTTTGTTTCCAATTTTAGTTGCTTTAGTAACTTCATATTTTCTTATTGCTCTAAGACTTTCATGAGAATGGAATATTAGTAGAGGGCATGGGCACCTTTGCCTCCTTCATCTCATTCCAGGTTTTAAAAAAATGTACTGAATTTTGTTTTCTATTTCCTATAATACCGGCTGTTAAAATTGCTATATATATACCTTATATTATATTGACATATTCTCTGTCTATCCCTAGTTTCTTTAATGATTTTTATCATGTAGATCTGTTGAATTTTGTCAAATGCCTTTTTTTTTTAATCTATTAAGGCAATCATATCACTCCTGTCTTTTAAGTCTATTGTCATGGTCATTGCATTTATTTATTTGCATATTCTAAATCAGTCTCTATCTTCCTAACACAACTGTATGTGCATGTACATGTGTGTGTGTGATTTATTATGTATATATTTGCTAGTGTGAGTGTTCATTACAGATGTACGGCTGCATATTTATATATATGTATAAAATATGTCTCTCCATAAGCATTCTCAACCAACCTTTCTTCCTTCTTTCCTTCTTTCCTTCCTTCCTTCCTTCCTTCCTTCCTTCCTTTCCTTTCCTTCCCTTCTTTCTTTCCTTCCTTCCTTCCTTCCTTAATTTCCTTCCCTTCTTTCTTTCCTTCCTTTCTTCCTTAATTTCCTTCCTCCCTTCCTTCCTTCCTTCCTTCCTTCCTTCCTTCCTTCCTTTCTTTCTTTCTTTCTTTCTTTCTTCTTTCTTTCTTTCTTGTGACAATACTCTTAGATAGTTGGAAACTCACGAAGAGTTATAATGGTTGGTCAATGTGATGGTTTGAATGAAAAACGCACCCCACCCCATATCCCATAGGAAGTGGCACTATTAGGAAGTGTGACCTTTGTGAAGTAGGTGTGGCTTTTTTGGAGGAGGTAAGCCACAAGGAGGTGAACTTTGAGGTCTCAGAAAACCAAGATAGTTCTCTTATTGTTGCTTGCCAATCCTTTAGCTCCTTTTCCAGTACCATGTCTGCCTGTCTGCCACCATGCTTCTTGTCATGTGGATAATGAATTAAACCTCTGAAACTGTAAACCAGTTCAAACTAAATGCTTTCCTCTATAAGAGTTGCTGTGATACTGATGGTGCTACAAGGTGCTGATGTTATCTCATCACAGCAATAGAACAGTGACTAAGACAGCCAAGGGGCTCCGGGTGTCTCCACTAATGCTGGTCATGGGGTTCAGTCAAGCACTACCTTATTTTATAGGTAGGTTCCAAGAACTGAATGTAGACTCTCATTGTGTTTGTCAACGTAATCTACCCCCTTTGGCCCAGTTTATATTAACTTGAATTTGCCTTGCAAGTATTTTGTTGAAACATTTTGCTCCTGAATTCACCAGGGAGAGTTAATTGTAATGGAATTATCTTGAATTTATTTGTTTGTTTGTTTGTTTTATCTTTATCTGTCTTTTACCTAAAGTGTATTGGTTTGTAGACTGTAGTGGTGCCTTATCTTTGTGTATTTTGTTGAATGATTTGAGAACCTTTGGTGTTCGATTTTTCTTAGAAGTTTGGAAGAATTCGCCAGGAAACCTGTCAGCACTTGGTCTTTCATTGTGGGGAGACTTCTCTTTATTGCTTCAGTCTCATTGCTTATTATGTTTCTGTTCAAATTGTTTATACATTTGATTTAATTTTGGTTGGTCATATGAGTTGGCCACATTGGGGGAAAAAAGACATTTACTCAATAAAAGATGCTAGAAAAACCAAGATCTCTACCTGCAAGGGAAAGAAATTTGATCTGTGTCCTCATCCTGTACAAAAAACCCTTGATTTAAACCTGAAATCTTGGAACAGCTAAAAGAAATCACAGGGAGACCCTTCAGAACACAAAGAAAAACAAGAGAAAATTTTAATAGCACCAAATAGGACAAGGCTTGACACATAGTATCACATGAAGTTAAGAAGCTTCTGCAAAGCAAAAGGAATTTTTAACACAATGAGCAGATAGATTGTAGAATGGGAGAAAATCTTCACCAGATCCATTTAGACAACAGATGTAATGAAACTGAAGCTCCATACAGAGACCTATGAATTGAACCCACGCTTGTCAAAAGAAGAGATAGATGTCAAATTTTCTTCTTAAACGCTCAATACACTTAGATAGTCAGGAAATGCTAAGTGTGGTTTACACTGAATTTTCATCTTACATCAGTCAGAAGAATATTAGTTAAGAAAACATGACAATTGCTGCCATCGAAAAAGCATATAGATGGAGGGAGCCCTTATTCACTGTGGTGGGATGGAAAACTTGTACAACCACCATGAAATCAAAGTGGAGTTTTCTCAAAAGCTTTAATAGAACTATCTCATATGACACAATTTTTGGGCATATGTCCAAAGGCTTTTGTTTCTGTCACATATATAAATAAATACCCTGTTTATTGCTGGTTTGTTCATAATAAGTGGGAGATGAAAGTAGCTTATATTCCCTCACTGAATGGACGGATAATGAAAATGTGGAACATATACACAGTAAGATTTTATTGAGCCAAAAAGAAAACAGAATATGAAAATTGCAAAAAGTGAAAAACTTTACATAACAGGTTATCTGGTTCAGAAAGGCTAAGATAAAATATAGTTATACATGTAAATATGTAACAACAATTAATGAAAAGTAAAGACAATGATTTTGAAAGAGAACAAAAGAAGGTATATGAGAATGTGAGAAATTATGTGATTATACTATAATCTAAAAATTAAAAGACATAATTAAAGCAATAAAAGTATCTTATGATGGTTCTCAAGTGTGTGCCCTACATTTAATTTAAGATAAAACATGTATCTTTGGGGGGAGTCAGTTTAGATAGAGACCAGGAATCTAGAAAAGGGATCATAAGTTTTGAAGGGGAGATAAGACAGGGTCCTGAGAGAGGGATGGAATACATGTGGTATGAAGGGAGAAAGGGAAATACTGTGGACAGCAGGGCACAGTGTGTGTCGGAATTAGGAAAACTATGTATAAAAGCATCATAATTAAATATGTTGCTTTATGTGATAAGTACAAAATAAAATATATTACACAGACACATTAAATATAAATAATGTAAATCTGAATTCACTATCTGACGATAATCTCTGAAAGTTCATTTATATATTTCAGAGAAGACAGCTCCAATGATCTAATTCAAAATGCACTGTTAGTTCCTGTGTGAATGTTCCACTGGGTTCCTGGTGTGAGGTTGTACTTTATACATGAGTTTTTGAATAATGATTTTTAGCTGATTCTAAGTACAAAGTATTAAATTCAATATTTGTTTTCTCCTTTTCCCATATCAATTATAAATGTGTTTATGATTAAGAAAACAATAATGTATTAATATCTTAGCTTGTTAAAGAGCTTTTAAAAAGCATATTTTAATTTTCTTCTTTCAGAACATTAGAACACTCATAATTATTCAGTTCTTAACTGCCAAAATGCTTTTTTTATGGCTATAAAAAAGTTTACTTCCTAATCTATTCATATTCATTCCATTGTGTGGGAAAGTGTACTAGAAAAGAGGTGGAATTTAAATACTAAACCTGATTTTAGATGATAATGTTTTTTCTGTGGCTGCTTTTACCTCAGTTACTTTTTCTCCTGCATGCCCTCACTTTTGTCTTTGCGACAGGCAAGCCTCTGTGTTCTGCTTCTTAACTGTCCCTGTGTCATGAGGTAGTGAGGGAATTGCTCCGGACTGAAACATAGATGGCATTTTCCTACCCTTTTCTTATACTCACTTCTATTGACTGCTGATGCCTTAGAGCTCATCATTGGTAAGTGAAACTGCTGCAACAGTTTTTGCTGCTGTGTTTAGTTATTGACTCTGTTTTCCAGATAGGGTTAAAGATGCTGGGCAAAAGCACTTGCATTCCATGCACCATTCTTCCATTTATTGAAAAGATACATCATGTGCTTTCTAAAGCACAATGCTTTCACGCTAAGCTTTTAACCAAAGTGAGTTCTTTTGTCTTTGCAGTTTTCAGAATGTGTTCCAGGGCCCCATGCTGCTTTCCTCTCTCCACTCCTCTTTTAATGAGCAGAGGTCAATGCCTGCTTCAGTTGCTGGGCTGTGCTCTCCTTGGCTCACCCTGCACCTGACTGCCTTTGAGTTCTTTTCTCAGATCTTCAGCAGACCTACTGATGTGCACATAGTAGACCTACAAGGCAGAGAGGCCTGTGCTTACGTACTTGCAGCCCAGTTCTCTGATGATGCAGAGCTGAAAATCCACCGGAAGATGCGTCGCTAGCCATTCCTTTCTTGTTAACTGGTCATCAAGCCCACAAATGGCAAAGCTACGAATATTTTTCTAGCCTTTCATACTGTTTATTTATATTTTGGGGTGCAATGTATATTTTTCCATCTGACGCAGACTTTTGATCTCTGACTCTACTGAGGAATGAAATTCACAGTGGACACAAATAAAGAGGAAAATAATTAGCGAGCAGTGCAGATCACCCGGCAGATTGTCTCCACAGCAGAGAAAATCTAACACACATGAGTAGGGTGACGGTAGTGTAGACAGAGAACACTAAAGTCTGCGGTTCTCTCATCCATCTACACTTGTACCCAAAGGAAAACTTCATTACTTCAAGGCATTTTATTTATACATGTAACTATATTTTTTTTCATCAAAATGTCAAGACTAGGCTACAAGACAAGTTGTACAGGCTAAATATCAATATCTTTACTTACTAATTACCTCAAATAATTTTCATTCCATTTTGATGTTAAGATACCCTAAAAATGACTATGAGGCTAATTAGCAATGGCCTCTACTATGCCTATAATTAAGACATTTCTTGGAAATAACTCTAAACAATGTTTACCTAAGACCTTTTTATTTAATTTATACTGGTAGCTCCCTCCTTTGTGTTCATGCTAGGGTTAAGGTGACCTTAGAACAATAGATCTTATATGTGAATGCTTTCCAATTTTTTTAGACTGAATGACTGAACGATCCAATCTCTCATTAGCCTTGTCAACCCCCAGTCACCTTGCCTGTACTGTATGTGTATCAGGGTTTCTGTTTACTTATCTGATTGTTTACCTGTTTTCCCCTCTGAATCTTGAAGTGATAGTGAGACCTCTTGATTAGCTTCCCACATATAAATTGATACAGGTAAAGTTCAAGTTAGTTTAGCTATTACATCACCAAATATTTAAATAAAATAAATTAAATATTATTTTCCTGAGAACATATCAAACATATTTTGACTATGTCTTTTTCAGAATAAGCATGTACTAAATGGCCTGATAACATTTATAGAAGCATACTTGCAATATTATTCAAGAATTATTTATGTACATTTATTTTAAACACCATCACGAGTCAGACTACGTAACTTCTATTCTCTTACAATATTGTGGCATTTTATATGCATTTTAATATTAAAGACATCATTCTGTAGTGATGATTGAACCCAAATTCCTGCATGTATTAGTCATAGGCTCTACTGTTAAGCTAAGAATCCAGTCCTATTGAAAACCTTATTATGAGGTAGGGGTCTCCCTGAGTTGGCTTGCTGCTTCTGATCTTCCTCCTTCTAGAATAGCTAGAACTAGAGGTACCCAATCCTGTAACGCTTTTTATTGCTATTTAGTAACCTCTGAAACATGTTAAGTGCAGAGAATGAATACCTGAAGATACTTATAATGGTAACTTTCCAAAGCCAACAACCTGTACATATTGTGGTCATTAAATGTCACAACAACACCGAACCAAGACATTTGCTTTTCTTATCTTCAGCTTCAGAATATTAGTGTCTGGAAATGGTGATATTAGAGTATTAGAAGTTTAGAAATATCAGCTTTAAAAAGGTATTGAGTGAAAAAATCTAAGATATAGATACAATTATTTTTGTTTCTTAACTAATATTACTTCTATTGTGTCGTGATAGCTTTCTCTTCTAATAGTAAATACAGGTTTCTCATCTGTGCTCTATGCTAGGTAGCACTTGACAATATTGACAGTGACCAAAAGCCATTGCTCTTTCCTGGTTGTTCATAATGACAGAGAATGATAAATATACCTTCTGGGTTGCTAATTTTGATGTAAGGACAGAAGACAAATAAACATTATCTAAACTAAAAGAATGTAGTAGTCCCTATTTAACTAATGACAGTCTATAAGTGTAATTTGTAGGAAGGCAGAATTACATGCAGATGTAAATGATCGATTTACATAATGAAGCTTGTGAAAATGCATTATTTGTCACAGTCACCAATTTGGACATCCAAGAAAGAGCATGTTGTTTCTCCATAAAAGACACATACATTAATGGAGCTAGAACACTAGAAACCAAAGGCTCATAGGAAATTTGACATGGAGAATGAATCTATGACTATACTCATCCAATACTAGCATAGAATAAAGTCTGGTGTGGAGGCAGGGACAACGACTCACATGTTTAATAATTGTAGGTGTAATGTTTTTGAACACCACATAAAGATTATCTTTGTATTATTCAAATTCTGATTTCTGTGCTTCCATATCTAGTTACAATCTGAACATTGTAATGCTTATTTCAAGAATCTCCTGTTTCAATGTTTTGTAAACATTGCTCCCCAATTAATTCCTGATTGGTAAAGAGTTAATCAGCCAATGACTGATCAGAGGAAAGATAGGGCTAAGACTTCCACTACCAGCTTGGGAAAGAAGGGGGAAGGAGGGGCAGGAAGAGAGGATTCCTCAGGAGGAGAGAGTACAGGAGCCATAAAGAGAACACACTCTGAGCAGAGAGGCCAGATCAATACTAAAATGCAGATATCTCAGGGATTTGGGCTAGGAAATAGCTACATTATTTTAGAGGATTAGAATAGACTAATATCTGCTCATTTATTCATCCATAAAGCTTATTACATAATTCTGATAGTCTCTGTCTCATTTATTTGGGAGATAGCCAGAATAAACAAAAAAAATGGCTCTTTTTACAATTGTACTAACAAATAATATCTAGTCAAAAACTACTTCAGAATTAGCATCTGAAAGTTCAGCAAGGAACATGATGGCTTGGTTGTCTAAGTTGTCCTTGTTTAGGACAACTGCTGTCCTAAAGAGTAAGAATAGAAAATGTGCAATATGCAGTGGAGATGATGTATTGTGAGATGACAGAGAATAAAGGCAGTGTTTGCTTATTTTATCTACAATTGTAATAACCGGAATTGCTTATTGAGTTTGCATTATGATGCTTCCATGGTCTCAGAGGCTTTATATAGATAATCTTACAAGTTCACATTACTTGTTTTCCTTTTTTACCTTCGTAGAAGACTATCCAAAAGTTAAGTTTGGCTGCAGCTGGAGGAAAATCACATCATATGCAGGAAGTTTTGTTTTGAGGATTTAAATACTCAAGGATGTGTGACATGCCCCAAATCTGCCTCCACTAAGAAGAAAATTTACTGAAGTTTGTTAGATAAATTTACAAAAATCTGCCTCGAAAATAAATTAACAAATGTACCACATTTTCTTTATCCATTCTTCAGTTGCTTTCAGTTTCTGGCTATATGAATGAAGTGCCTGTGAATATTACTTGGCTGTTAAAAACTACAACAGCATAAAATTTGCAGGCAAATGTATGGAACTAGAAGAAACTCACCCTGAATGAGGTAATCCCCAAACCCAAACATGAGAGAAGTCTGGCATACTCACCATCAGAAAGACTCCATCCAGCAACTAATTAAAGCAGATGAAAGAAACATAAGCAAACGTTAGGCAGGATTCAATGAGTCCTAGTAAGGGGAGAAAGGATTGTAGGAGCCAGAAGGGTCAAGGACACCACAAGAAAACCTACAGAACCTAAAACCTGAATTTATAGGGTCTCAGTGAGACAGAACTGACAATCAGGGAGTAAGCATGGATCTAATCTATGCCTCCTGCATATGTGTTACAGTTGTGTAGCTTAGTGTTTCTGTGGGACTCCTAACAGAAAGAGTGGGGGCTGTTTCTGACAGTTTTGCCCCTTTGGGGGCCCTTGTCTTTTTCTCGGCTGCCTTGTCCAGCCTTTATGTGAGGAGAGGTTCCAAGTCCAATGGAAACTTGATATGCCATGTTTGGTTTATATCCCTGGGAGGGCTGACGTTTTCTGAAATGAAAGGAGGAGAAGTGAATGGGTTCGGGTTAGGGGGAGATGGGAAGGTAGAAACTGGGAGAAGAGAAGGGATGGCAAACCTCAGCTGAGGTGTAATAAATGAAAAAAAAATTTTACGAAGAAAGAGAAACCCATTCATCCAAAGTAAAAACAATAAAGATATAAATAAAATAGAATACAAATGAGGGATGGGAGCCTGTGTCCACTGATCTTTTCAGCTCTAGGACCCTACTTGATGTAGACCTAAACAGGCCCTGTGTATATTGCTTCAGTCCCTGTAAGTTCGAATGAGCTTTAGTCATGCTGATTTAGAGGAACCTGTTTTCCTGGTGCCCCGCCATCCTATCCCTCCTGGGTCTTCTACTCTGTCTTTCCCCCTTTAATTAAGATTTTCCTGAGTCCTGAGTGGAGGGAATTTGTAGAAATATTCTATTTAGGGATTTGTTCTAAAATCTCTCATTATTTAAATAATGTCTGGCTGTAGGTCTCTGTATTGTCCAGAAGCTTTTCTGATGATGACTGAGCAAAACACTGACTATAACTATAGCAGAATGTAATTAGGAGTCATTTTATTGCTTTTTTTATAAGACCATTAGTTTTATTCTAAGGTTTTATCCTAAGGTTTTATCCTAAGGCCCTTGGCTAGTTAGTCTTTGCTTCTTGGCCACCTAAGCAGCATTGAGTATAGATTCCATCTCATGGAGTGAGCCTTAAAATCAAATTATTACTGGTTGGTTACTCCACATTTATGACAATTCTACTAGCAACTATTGCAGGCAAGACACCATTGTCCATTAACAAGTTTGTGGCTGAGTTGATGTTTCTCTTTTGACAGTATGCAGAGTAACTTCCTAAACCAAAGATGCTAAAACATAGAGCTGAAGTTCTATATAGGAATCATCTCTATCTATCCACATTCAGTGAATTATGTAGGTCTCATCTTAAGCGATAGAACCTTGCTGTAGGTTTGTGGATAGGAACCTATTGTCTTGGCAGTAACTTGAGTTATTGCTTGGAATTCCCAGGGGACCTCTTTGTACAACAACTCAAATAGATATAATCCAACCCAGAACTGGAAGTTTTCATATATATATATGTGGTACATTAGGTTTCCACACTGCTGTTTCTTAAATGTTTTCCCGTTCCAGAACCACAATTCATTCATAACTGTCTATTCTACAGTATTTTCCTTTTTTGGCCATTTGATTTTCCTTGTTTTAGAATTCTCTGTTTAAATCTGTATTTGGAGAGGATCCCTGCAGGTATGCAGGCAGGCAAGTGAACTGCACCATGAAGAAATAAGAATGAAAACCCAGTGCAGATTGTGTTCATCAGCAGGGAACAAGCTTTGAGGAGTCTAGTATCAGGCAATTCATTGTCAGCATATTTAAAACATGGTACACCTTGTGAAAAGTTTCTAAGCTGTGGAATCAATCCAGTTCCACGTGTATAGTAAATCTTGTGTGACTACATAGAACAAATTTCACAAAGTCATGTGACCATGAGGATGGATTCTATAGTTAAAAGGCATAGACTAGTGTGGTCTGTGTCCAATAGCATAGAGATCATTAGGCCATAAAATAAATGTGACCTCTCCTGCCTAAGATGAGTACTAGTCTAGAGAGAGAAGAGTCTGAGATAATCATGCTGGGGAATTTAAATGAGGTCTTTCTCTTCACATCATCAAAAGGTTACCAAGTGGTTAATAAGCTCCACTCTCAGCTTTCTGAAATGCAGGTATTTGATTTTATCTTCTCCATCGAAGAAACACTCTTCTATGATTAACATTCCAGATATTCTTAAATTGGGGCTATTTGATTTTCTCATATCTAGTGTTATTTTCTTTCTTTCTCTCTTCCTTTCTTTCTTTGTCTTCATTTAGACATGTAAATTGTGAAAAAAACTAAAACAAATACCCTAAAACCCTTTTTCCATTTTGTAGGCTGCCACTTGGTCCAAATGACGGTGTCCTTTGTTGTATAGTAGCGTCTCAGTTTCATGAGATCACATTTATTAATTGCTGATCTTAGGGCCTACACAATTGTGTTCTGTTCAGAAAGTATTTCTTTATGCCAATTATTTCAAGACTACTCACTACTTTGTCTTCTATCTGATCGAGTGAAACTGTTTTTATGTTGATGTCTTTGTTTGAGTTTTTATAAAGGGCAATAAGAATGGATTCATTAGGATTCTTGAGCATGCATCCATTTGCTAAATATTATATTTTCTTTTTTTTAATGTGTGTATTCCTGACTTTTTTTTTTTTAATCAGAAATCAAGTGTCTATAGGTGGGTAGTTTCATATCTCCCCCATCTTCCATTCAATACCACTGACTGTTGTGTCTGGTTTTACATCAATAACATACTTTTTTTTTATTTATTACCTAAGATCTGTAGTACAACTTGAATCAGGGATGATAATACTTCTAGTTCTTCTTTTAGTATTTATCATTACCCTTAACTGTCCTGGGTTTTTATGTTACCATATAAAGTTAAGAACTTTCCTTTTAAGAAATGTGAAGAATTCTGTTGGAATTTTGATGGGAATTGCATTGAATTTCTAGATTGCTTTTGGTAGGTTGGAACTTTTACTATGTTATCCCTCCGGATCATTGAGTATGAGAGTCCTTCTCATATTCTTTTTTTTTTTTTTTTTTTTTTATTTTCAGCAAATCAAAAAAATTAAAAAGCATTCAAACAGAATAAAATGAAAAGAAACAAACAAGCAAAATACCAAGGGTCAGATATACTTATACAAGAATTCTATAGAGCCTTCAAACAAGCAATACTTTTTGAGTTATGTTTAAAAAAATTCAGAACCACAATAAGCTCCTTCACAAAGCAAATAATATTGAAATAGTGAAATCAAGTGTAAACCCAACAAAAATATAAGTTATAGTCCAGTATCCCTCATGAATATACATACAAAAATTCTCAATGAAGTAGTTGCAAACTGAATACAAGAGATATAAAAAAATAATATTCCATGAATAACCGAACAACTGTTTTTTTTTTTTTTTAGAAGACCATACTCCATATACAGGCTGCATGTTTGGGATAGCCCCCACTCCAGATGTTTGAGACCTACATGAAAACCAAGCTGCACATTTACAACATATGTGCAGGGAGGCCTAGGTTCAGCCCATGGAGGTAGATCTGTGTAGACTAGGTATGCTCCGCGGTTGGTGATTCAGTCTCCAGAGCTCCAAGGGTTCAGGTTCATTTACTCTGTTGATCTTCCTGTGCAGTTCCTATCTCCTTAGGGCCTGCAATCCTTCCACCTATTCTTCTTTAAGAGTCCTCAAGCTCCATCCACTGTTTGGCTCTGGATGTCTGTATCTGTCTGAGTCAGCTGCTGGTTAGAGCCTCTCAGAGGACAGCTTGCCCCTGTCTGTTCTCAGGCTGGAGGTTTAGATCCTGGAGCTCTGGTTGAATCTTTTGATACTCGTTCTAAAAAGGACAAAAGCACCCTCACTTTGGTCTTCCTCCTTCTTCTTGAGTTTCATGAGGTTTCTGCGTTGCATCTTAGGTATTGTGTGTTTTGGGGCTAATATCCGCTTATCAGTGAGTGCATACCATGTGTGTTCTTTTGTGATTGGGTCATCTCACTCAGGATGATATTTTCTAGCTCCATCCATTTGTCTAAGAATTTCATGAGCTCATTATTTTTAATGGCTGAATAGTACTCCATTGTGTAAATGTACCACATTTTCTGTATCCATTCTTCTGTTGAAGGACATCTGGGTTCTTTCCAGCTTCTGGCTATTATGAATAAGGCCGCTATAAACATAGTGGAGCATGTGGCCCTGTTGCATGTTGAAATATCTTCTGGGTATATACCCAGGAGGGGTATAGCTGGGTCCTCAGGTAACACCATGTTCAATTTTCTGAGGTTATCGCCAGACTGCTTTCCATAGTGGTTGTACCAGCTTGCAATCCCACCAACAATGGAGGAGTGTTCCTCTTTCTCCACATCCTCGCCAACATCTGCTGTCACCTGTGTTTTGGATCTTAGCCAATCTGACTGGTGTGAGGTGGAATCTCAGTGTTGTTTTCATTTGCATTTCCCTGATGACTAGGGATGCTGAGCACTTCTTTAGATGTTTCTCAATCATTCGAGTTTCCTCAGTTGAGAGTTCTTTGTTCAACTCTCTACCCCATTTTTTAATAGGGTTATTTGATGGTCTGGAATCTAGTTTCTTCAGTTCTTTGTATACCTTGGATATTAGCCCTCCATCAGATGTAAGGTTGGTGAAGATCTTTTCCCAGTCTGTTGGTTTCCGCTTTGTCCTGTTGACCGTATCCTTTGCTTACAGAAGCTTTGCAGTTTTATGAGATCCCATTTGTCAATTCTTGATCTTAGAGCATACGCCATTGGTGTTCTGTTCAGGAAATTTTCCCCTGTGCCCATATGATCAAGGCTTTTCCCTATTTTCTCTTCTATTAGTTTCAGTGTAGCTGGTTTTATGTGGAGGTCCTTGATCCACTTGGAATTGAGCTTTGTACAAGGAGATAAGTATGGATCAATTTGCATTCTTCTACAAGTTGACCTCCAGTTGGACCAGCACCATTTGTTGAAAATGCTGTCTTTTTTCCACTGGATAGTTTGAGCTCCTTTGTCGAAGATCAAGTGACCATAGGTATGGGGGTTCATTTCTGGGTCTTCTATTCTATTCCATGATCCTCCTGACTGTCTCTGTTCCAATACCATGCCGTTTTTATCACTATTGCTTTGTAGTACAGCTTGAAATCGGGGATGGAGATTCCCCAGAAGTTCTTTTATTGTTGAGTGTAGTTTTCGCTATCCTGGTTTTTTTTTATTCCAAATGAATTTTAAGATTGCTCTTTCTATCTCTGTAAAGAATTGAGTGGGAATTTTGATAGGGATTGCGTTAAATCTGTAGATTGCTTTCGGCAAGATAGCCATTTTTACTATATTGATCCTTCCAATCCATGAGCATGGAGATCTTTCCATCTTCTGAGATCTCCTTCGATTTCTTTCTTCAGGGTGTTGAAGTTCTTGTCATACGGGTCTTTCACTTGTTTGGTTAGATTCACACCAAGATATTTTATACTATTTGTGACTATTGTGAATGGTGTCGTTTCCATAATTTCTTTCTCAGCCAGTTTATCCTTTGTGTAGAGGAATGCTACTGATTTGTTTGAGTTAATTTTATACCCAGCCACTTTGCTAAAGTTGTTTATCAGGTTTAGGAGCTCTCTGGTGGAAGTTTTGGGGTCACTTAGGTATACTAACATGTCATCTGCAAATAGTGAAACTTTGACTTCTTCCTTTCCAATTTGTATCCCTTTGATCTCCTTCTGTTGCCTAATTGCTCTGGCTAGGACTTCCAGAACTATATTGAACAGGTAGGGGGAGAGTGGGCAGCCTTATCTAGTCCCTGATTTTAATGGGATTGCTTCAAGTTTCTCTCCATTTAGTTTGATGTTGGCTACTGGCTTGCTGTATATTGCTTTTACTATGTTTAGGTATGGACCTTGAATTCCTGATCTTTCCAAGACTTTTATCATGAAGGGGTGTTGAATTTTGTCAAATGCTTTCTCAGCATCAAGAGATATGATCATGTGGTTTTTTTCTTTGAGTTTATTTATGTAGTGGATTACGTTGATGGATTTCCGTATATTGAACCAACCCTGCATTCCTGGGATAAAGCCTACTTGATCATGGTGGATAAGTGTTTTGATGTGTTCTTGGATTCGGTTCGAGAGAATTTTATTCAGTATTTTTGCATCGATATTCATAAGGGAGATTGGTCTGAAGTTCTCTTTTCTTGTTGGATCTTTGTGTGGTTTAGGTATAAGCGTAATTGTGGCTTCATAGAATGAATTAGGTAGTGTTCCTTCCGTTTCTATTTTGTCGAATAGTTTGAAGAGAATTGGTATTAGATCTTCCTTGAAGGTTTGATAGAATTCTGCACTAAAACCATCTGGACCTGGACTTTTTTGGTGGGGAGACTTTTAATGACTGCTTCTATTTCTTTCGCAGTTATGGGACTGTTAAGATGGTTTATCTGATCCTGATTTAACATTGGTAACTGATACTTGTCTAGAAAATTGTCCATTTCATCCAGATTTTCCAATTTTGTTGAGTATAGGCTTTTGTAGTAGGATCTGATGATTTGTTGAATTTCCTCGGTTTCTGTTGTTATGTCACCCTTTTCAGTTTGGATTTTATTGATTTGGATACTGTCTCTCTGCCCTCTGATTAGTCTGGCTAAGGGTTTATCTATTTTGTTGATTTCTCAAAGAACCAGCTCCTCGTTTTATTGATTCTTTGTATAGTTCTCTTTGTTTCTATTTGGTTGATTTCAGCCCTGAGTTTAATTATTTCCTGCCGTCTACTCCTCTTGGGTGTTTTGCTTCTTTTTGTTCTAGAGCTTTCAGGTGTGTTGTCAAGCTGCTAGTGTGTTCTCTCTCCAGTTTCTTTTTGTATGCACTTAGAGCTATGAGCTTTCCTCTTAGCACTGCCTTCAGTGTGTCCCATAGGTTTTGGTATGATGTGTCTTCATTTCATTAAATTCTAAAAAGTCTTTAATTTCTTTCTTTATTTCTTCCCTGACCCCATTATCAACGAGTAGAGTATTGTTCAGTTTCCATGTGATTGTGGGTTTTCCATTGTCTTTGTTGTTATTGAAGATCAGCTTTAGACCATGATGATCTGATAGGATGCATGGGATTATTTCGATTTTTTATATCTGTTGAGGCCTGTCTTGTGACCAATAATATGGTCTATTTTGGAGAAGGTACCATGTGGTGCAGAGAAAAAGGTATATTCTTTTGTTTTTGGGTGAAATGTTCATAGATATCTGTTAAGTCCATTTGGTTTAAAACTTCTGTTAGTTTCACTGTACTTCTGTCTAGTTTCCGTTTCCCTGATCTGTCCAGTGTTGAGAGTGGGGTATTGAAGTCTCCCACAATTATTGTGTGAGGTGCAATATGTGCTTTGAGCTTTAGTAAGGCTTCTTTTATGAAAGTGGGTGCTCTTGCATTTGGTGCATAGATGTTCAGAATTGAGAGTTCATGTTGGTTGACTTTTCCTTTGACAAATATGAAATGACCTTCCTTATCCTTTTTTATATCTTTAAGTTGAAAGTCAATTTATTCGATATTAGAATGGCTACTCCAGCTTGTTTCCTAGGACCATTTGCTTGAAAAATTGTTTTCCAGCCTTTTACTCTAAGGTAGTGTCTGTCCTTGTCACTGAGGTGGGTTTCCTGTATGCAGCAAAAAGTCGGATCCTGTTTGCGTATCCAGTCTGTTAGTCTATGTCTTTTTATTGGGGAATTGAGTCCATTGACATTAAGAGATATTAAGGAGAAGAGACTGTTGCTTCCTGTTATTTTGCTAAAAGGGGAGGCATTGTTTGTGTGGCTATCTTCTTTGGGTTTGTTGGAAGTGGATTACTTTCTTGTTCTTTCTAGGGTATGATTGCTCTCCTTGTAATGGGTCTTTCCTGCTATTATTCTTTGTAGTGCTGGGTTTGTGGAAAGATATTGTGTAAATTTGGCTTTGTCATGGAATATCTTGGTTTCTCCATCTATGGTAATAGAGAGTTTTGCTGGGTATAGTAGCCTGGGCTGGCATTTGTGTTCTCTTAGGGTCTGCATGACATCTGACCAGGATCTTCTGGCTTTCATAGTCTCTGGTGAGAAGTCTGGTGTAATTCTGATAGGTCTGCCTTTATATGTTACTTGGCCTTTTTCTCTTACTGCTTTCAAAATTCTTTCTTTGTTTTGTGCATTTTTGTGTTTTGATTATTATGTGACGGGAGGTATTTCTTTTCTGGTCTAGTCTATTTGGTGTTCTGTAGGCTTCTTGAATGATTATGGGCATCTCGTTCCTTAGGTTAGGGAAGTTTTCTTCTATGATTTTGTTGAAGATATTTACTGGCCCTTTAAGTTGTGAATCTTCATCTCTTCTATACCTATTATCCTTAGGTTTGGTCTTCTCATTGTGTCCTGGATTTCCTGGATGTTTTGTGTTAAGAGTTTTTTGCATTTTTCGTTTTCCTTGACAGTTGTGTCAATATTTTCTATGGTATCTTCTGCACCTGAGATTCTCTCTTCTATCTCTTGTATTCTGTTGGTAATGCTTGCGTCTGTGACTCCTGATTTCTTTCTTAGGTTTTCTATCTCCAGAGTAGTCTCCCTTTGTGATTTCTTTATTGTTTCTATTTCCATTTTTATGTCCTGGATGGTTTTGTATAAATCCTTCACCTGTTTGGTTGTGTTCTCTTGTGATTCTTTAAGGGCTTTTACCTGTTTACCTGTGTTCTCCTCGGATTCTTTGAGAATGTTATTTATGTCCTTCTTAAAGTCCTCCATCATCATCATTAAAAGTGATTTTAGGTCTGACTCTTGCTTTCCTGGTGATATGGGGAGTTCAGGACTTAATGTGGGAGAACTAGGTTCTGATGATGACATGTGTTCTGGGTTGCTGGCCCTTGTATTTTTGCGCTTGCCTTTTGCCATCTGGTTCTCCTTGGTGCTACCTGTGCTGTCTCTGGCTGGAACCTGTCTTTCCTGTTCTCTTGGTTGTGTCAGAACTGTTTAGGTTGGGTGTCGCTGCTGAGGTTCGAGCTAGGGCACAAGATCTGCTCAGTGCTTTGGTCCGGGCCGGAAGGAATCAGTGCTCTGGGCCAGGAGTGAGTTCCTGGATCCCTGTGGGACCTGGTTACTCCCTGTTTGGGGCAGGTGTTGCTGCCTCCTTGCTTAAGAAGCTGCTCGAGTTAGAGCTCCTGGGAGCCACGCTTCCTCTGGGTTCTGTGAGATTTGGGTGCAGAGTTGCCGCCCGATCTGCTGAGCGCCCAGGCCCAAACCGGAAGGAACCAGTGCTGGGGCCAGGAGTGAGTACCTGGGTCCCGGTGGGTCCCAGTTACTCCCGGTTTGGGGCAAGTGTTGCTGCCTCCTTGCGTAGGAAGCTGCTTGGGTTAGAGCTCCTAGGAGCCCTGCTTCCCCTGGGTTCTGTGGGATTTGGTGTAGAGCTGCCACCTGGGATCTGCTGGGAGTTCCGACCCAGACCGGAAGGAGCCGGTGCTCCGGGCCAGGAGTAAATCCCTGGGTCTCAGTGGGTCCCGGTGGGTCCCAGTTACTCCCTGTTTGGGGTGGGTGTTGCTGTCTCCTTACCAGAGATACTGCCTGGGTCAGAGCTGCTGGGTGCCCCACTTCTGCCGGGTTTTGTGAGGTTCAGTGCAGAGCTGCCTCCAGGGATCTGCTGCCTGGGCCCAGACCGGAAGCGGAAGTCCTCATATTCTTATATATTTTTCAGTTTCTTCTTCAGTGTCAAAAAGTTTTTATCATATATCATATTAACTTGCTTAGTTAGAGTTATGCTAAGTTATTTTATATTATTTGGGGCTATTGCAAAGAGTATTCCTTTTATCACTTAATTTGTTTTTTGCCTATAGGAAAGCTATTGATTTTTATGAAATAATTTTGAATCCATCCATTTATCAAACTGTTTATCAGCCATAAAGGTTTTAGATGGAACTTTTAGAGTCACATATGCATACTACCATATCATCTACAAATAAAGATACTCTCTTGACTTCTTTCCTTCCAATTTTTTGTTTTTGATCCCATTTGTTTTCTTATTGCTTTAGTTAAGACTCTAATTAATATATTGAATAAGTGTGGAGAGAGTGGACAGAACTGTCTTGTTCCTGATTTTAGTGGAAATGGATTGAGTTTATGGATTTAAGTTTATGTTGGCTCTGTTTTTCTGTAAACTGCCTCTATTATGTTACAGTATGTCCCTTTTATCCCTAATCTCTCCAGAACTTTTATTATAAAAGGCCCTTGTATTATGTTAAAGGTCTTTTCTGCATCTAATGAAAAGATCATGTGGATTTTTTATTTCAGTTTGTTTATATGGTGGATTATATTTATTGAATTATGTACGATGAATCATGTCTGCATCTCTGGGATGAAGCCTACTTGATTATAGTAGATGATCATTTTGATGTGTTCTTGGATTTAGTTTCCAAGTATTTTTTGACAACTTTATTTGAATCTATGTTTAAAAATGAATGGTCTATAATCCCCTTTTTTGTTGGGTCTAAGTATCAGGGTAATTCTGGTCTCTAAAAATGGATTGACAATGTTCCTTTTGTTTCTGGTGTATATTATGCTAACACCATCTAGGGTTTTTTGCTTGTTTGTTTTGCTTTGTGTTTTTATTTTTTTTAATTGGGATATTTTTAATTCTGTTGTACCATGAGTTATATATCTATTTTTAAATGCTTATATTATCTTAATTATGGTAACTTGAATTTATTGAGAAAATTATCTATTTTCTGGAGTTTCCAATTTAGCAAAATTAAAGTCTGACCTAATAGTTCTCTTCATTTCCTAGGTGTCTGTTGTTATGTTTCCCTTTTCATTTCTGATGTTGTTAATTTGGTTAAGGGCTTGATAATCCCATTGTTTCCTTTTATTGTCTTTTTTTTTTTTTTAATCTATTCTACTGATCACAATCTCAAGATTTCTCAACATCTACTCCTTTGGGAGATACTTTAGTTTAGATAGCATTCGAGAGTGCTGTGAAGTTACTATTATTAGGTCTTTTCAAATATTTATTTTTATTATTATTTTTAAGAATTATTTATTTTATATATATGAGTACATTGTAGTGGTCTTCAGACACACCAGAAGATGGCATTAACTCCCATTACAGATGGTTGTGAGCCACAATGTGATTGCTGGGAATTTAACTCAGGACCTCTGGAAGAACAGTCAGTGTTCTTATCTGGTGAGCCATATTTCTACACCTATTTTTAGTTTTTTTAATATAGGGATTTAGTGCTATGAATTTGCTTCTTAAACCCACTTACCTTATGAAAATCTCATAAGATTTGGTATGCTATGTACTCATTTTCATTCAAATCAAGGAAGCATTTAATTTCTTTATTAATTTATGTTTTGACTCCATTCTTAATCAATAGTGAGTTATTCGCTTTCATCACTTTGTTAGGTTTCGATTGCTTCTGTTGTTTTTGATATCCAGCATTAATCTGACATGCAGGGTATTATTTTGATTTTCTTGTATCTGTTGAGACTTGTGTTGTATATGAATATGTGATCAATATTGGGGAAAGTTGAAGTGGGAGTTCCTGGATATATCAGGAGATAATCATTATTTGCTAAGACAGACTCACACGGTGTTTCCTGGTGCATGAACAGTAAGAGGACACATGATGTGTGGAGAAATTATTTAATTCTTGTTTTTTCCTAAGTTTGGTGCTCTTCTTTAAGTTGGAGTTTTCCTTCTCGTGTCTTCTGTAGGCCCGTTTTTATTGACATGTACATTTTTCCTTCTTTCCTTCTTTTCTTCTTTCCTTCTTTTCTTCTTTCCTTCTTCCTTCCTTCCTTCCTTCCTTCCTTCCTTCCTTCCTTCCTTTCTTTCTTTCTGTATTTATTTATTTATTTTAAACTCCAGATGTTATTCCCCTCCCGGTCAACTCTCCCACTGTTCCACATCCTATACCTCCTCCCTGCCCCCTGTCTCCACGAGGATGTCCCCACCCTCCACCCAACCAGACCTCAAAACTCCCTAGGGCCTCCAGTCTCTTGAGGGTTAGGTGCATTTTCTCTGACTGAAACCAGACCTGTTAGTCCTCTGCTGTATATGTGTTGGATGCTTCATATTAGTGGGTGTATGCAGCCTGGTTGGTGCTTCAGTGTCTGAGAGATCTCTGGGGTCTAGATTAATTGAGACTGCTGGTCCTCCTAGAGGTTCTTCCTTCTCCACAGCTTCTTCCAGCTTTCCCCTAATTCAACCACAGAGGTCAGCAAAAATCTGCATCTGACTCTTTAATCTGCTTGTTGGGTCTTTTGGGGGACCCACAGTCAAAACTCTGGTCCATAATTGTTCCTATCTGAAAGAACTGCAGGGATGGAAATGGAGAGGAACCCGAGGAAAAGAAGTTCTAGTGACAGGCCCAAAGTGAGGTTCAGCTCAAGGAGAAACCCTAAGGCCTGACACTATTACTGAGGCTATGTAGTACTCACAAAAAGAGACCCATCATGATGTATAATTTTTAAAATTTGGTTTTATTATGGAATGTCTTACTGAAAGTAATGAATGTTTTGTTGGGTATAATATCATGGCTGGCTTCTTTTTTCTCTTTGAGTATGCAGAGCATTTGTTCATACTCTTCTGGCTTTCAGAATTTCCATTGAGAAGGAAGGTGTAACTTTAGTACATCTTTCTTTATATGTTACTTGATCTTTCCCCCTGTACCTTTTGATATTTGTTCTTTGCTCGGTATATTTAGTGGTTTGATTATTAGGTGCATGTACCATGGGAACTTTCTTTCTGTTCCAGTCCATTTGGTATTCTGTATGTTTCTTGCACTTTGATCGATATCTCCTTTTTTAGGTTAGAGAAATTTCTTTCCATTATTCTGTAGAATATCTATATTTTATGCCTTTGATCTGTGTTTCTTCTAGTTCTCTATTTCTAATATTCTTAGGCTTGCTTTTTTTCTGTAATGTTCAAAAGTTCCTGGATATTTTTGTCAAGATTCTTTTGAGTTTAGCATTTAGATTTTTAGATTAGCATTTTGTTTTGGTCTGAGATATCCCCTCTCTCTCTCTCTCTCTCTCTCTCTCTCTCTCTCTCTTGTGTGTGTGTGTGAATGTGCATGTGTGCTATAGTTTTCTTTGAGAGATTTATTAATGTCCTTTGAGGATCTCCATTATTTTCATGAAGGTTATTTTACTGTCTTAGCCTTGTGTTTCATCTATGTTGCAATACTCAGGGACTGTTCTGGTAGGTTTGCTGGACTCCAGTGGCAACATATTTTCATGGATGTTATTAATTGTGTTTTAATGCACTTACCCAGACATCTGTATTTCAGAAGGTTGTATTTTCAGATGCTGATATCTGGTTTTGTCTTTGTCAGGTTGGTATTTCATTCCTAATTTTCTGTTTCCTGCTCTGCTTCTTAGGACGCTGTGACTGTGTGTTACCTGGTAGGAAATTTTTCTGGGATCCTTATAGGTGTAGCTACTGAAGGTTCCAGATAAAATGTGTTTTGGAATGTCTTCATACCCTTGCCTCATAAGGGTCCTAATGCATGTACTCTTTTTTTAAACCCTACTATTAATCCAAGACATCTACTATTTCTTCATATAAGATATAGTAGATGTTTATATCATAAATTGTCTTAGCTATGTATCTATACAAAGATTTACATGTAAGTCATGTTATATATAAGGCTCATAGCATTATTAATCAAAATGGGCCCAAACTGGAAACTATATAAATATCCATTACCTAGCTAATAAGTAGGCAAAATATAATGTAACTACAGTCCATTCATAACAAAGACAGATAACTGACATAACTGTGTCCTATAAATTCTAGAATACTCTACTAAGATAGAGAATACAGAAACATATAATTTATATGAAATTTCCAGAGAAGGCAAACTCTCTGAACAAGACATAGATATCTTGGACTAATAGCTGTGGTAAAAACGTGTACATGTATTGGGACCCCTATTAGGCCAGGGCATGAAACATTCCCGACAGATCTGTCCTTCATAAATTTTTTGTGCATTTGTGATATTTGTTAAGTTTTGACTCATTTATTATAGTCATTCTTGTGTGTGTCAAGTGCTTTTGTGTGTTTAGCTTTCACTTCTATAGCAGCTAATATTTTTAAAAGCATTTTAAGTTTCTTGTAACCACTTATCTTCTTCTATAAATGTTAATCTGCTTTCCCCATTTTGCTAATGTATAATAATTTTTATAAAATCTAGATTCAAGTCTTTAATAGGGTATGTGTTTTGCAAATATTTTCTGGATTATATTCATAATTGGTTCATTCATCATAAATCCAATGCTAAAAGATCTTTTAAAAACATACATATGTGGGATGGAGAAATGGCTTACCTGTTAAGAGTGGCTGTTGTCCTTATATAGGACCTGAGTTCAGTTCCCAACCCTCATTTCTGAGGGCTGACAACTGCCTGTGACTCCAGCTCCAAGGGATCTAACATCCTCTTTTGGTTTCCGTAGGCCGTGCACAAGGATACACACACAAACACACACACACATACATACATACACTTACATAAAAATATGTTATTTTAAGAAGGAACATATAAAATTGGAGAGAAAAGGCAAAGGGAGATAAGGAAGGACTGGAGAAAAGAGAAAAAGGAGTGAGTTTGATCAAAGTACTATATATATATATATATATATATATATATATATAATATACAAAATTCTCAAACAATTTTAAAGGAAAATAAAATAAAGGCTCATATTATCCATATATCTTGAATAAGTATTTCTCCTAATTACATGTGAATTGAAAATGTAATTGCAAACTGTGTGTTTCTCAAGAAAGGGCTTGACATTTATTCTCAACACCTTTAGTTTGAATGTGCACAGGCTTGTTTCCCCTTAATTTGTTAGTATGAGGTCTGCCAGTTGGGTTCTGAAAACAAAATTTTCAGAAAACAAAAGTTGCTTTATTGTTTTATGTTGTTTAACTGGGACCCAGCAGCTCAACGTTCCCCCAGGTATTTGCTATGTAGGTTTTTTTTTTAAAGGTCCCTCAACAAAGCAGTATACAGGATTTAAAAAACAGCTGATATTCCATTAAGCTTTTTTTGTGATTAAGTTGCTTACTCATTTTCCTACAAAATTACATGCTTATCATATTATGGTAATTTTCTTCCTAATAGGAAATATATTAGCTTTTGTTGTGAGTATTTTATATGGGATTTTTAGTGTGTTCAGTATGCATGAATTTTAATTTTGTTTTTTTGTTAAGGTAACATTAAAAAAGCATCAATGTGACTCATTTTTAAAAAGCAGTTTAAAGTATTACGTATCAGCTAATTAAAATTTTCCTTTGGACTGGATATCAGGTGCAGATAATTTGGTTGTGAATAAGGTGCAAAAAAATACTATACTGTTAAGCTGATATGTTAAATTTAATATTTGTTTCTATTAAGAAAAGTATATGCATACTATTAAGTGAAATAATGACAAAAGAATCAGAGCCATTTAGAACATTAAAAACTAACAAGTAACTTCCATACTAAGATATAAATTGGCTGTAGTTTACAGAGTAAGTAAACTGCTTATCAAAACAGAATGAAAATTTATATGTTTATGGTGACAGAAACTGTGTTTGATCAAACTCCTCTCAGTTTTCCCTTGCTAATGTTGGCTCAACTTCAGTCTTATAAAAGGCATAGCATACTTTATTTTTCCATAACAATCATCAAGAGACTTGAATAAATCCTCAGACAGGATCTGCTAATTCAAAACCACATTCCCAGGAGGGCTAATAGGTAAAAATACCTATCCATGAAAATTCAATTATATATTGTACACTCCAGCCCATAAGTTTCCTTTTGGAAACACTTTTAAAAATGTGTATGTACTGATCCTTTTTCCTGTTAGGTCTATCTTTGACAACACAGAAAGAACTTTCTCCAGTACCTGTGAACTATCTCTTGGACCCATAGGCAATAACAAGAAGGCCAGAATCTATATCCCAGTGCCCCTGGAAGGGTAAGATCTAACTTTATAATCCACATTTAGCCAACATAGGTGACCTGATCACATTGAACATTCCCCTTAATCCTGTGGTTTTGTTCTTTTCTCTTACCCCATGAAGCTTTCTGCCTTTAATTTGTGTGACTTTGAACAAAGTCCATACAGACGTCTGTCTTCCTTTCAGCACTCTGAATAAAATCTTTCTTTTTATTTCAACAAGTATTTAGTAAATAATTTTCTTTTCACCATGGCACCGTGATTGTTATAGTCACTGGAGACAATCCATTGATCCTTGATTCCCCACTATCTCTGTTTATATGCCAGCTGTGGTGGTTTGAATATAGTAGGCCCAGGGAGTGTCACTTTAGTAGGTGTGGACTTGGAGGACATGTGCCACTGTGGGGGTGGGCTTGTAGACTCTCATCCTAGCTGCCTAGAAGTCAGTTTTTTGTTTGCCTTAGGAACAAGATGTAGAGCTGTGAGCTTGCCTGAGATTCCCACATCATGCTTGTTGTATGCTGCCATGCTCCTGCCTTGTTGATAATGGACTGATCCTCTGAACATGTAAGTCAGACCCAATTAAATGTTGTCCTTGGTCATGGTGTCTGTTCACAGCAGTAAAACTATAAGTAACACTCCAACTTTTGCTGTCTTGAAGGGCCAGACTGCTCATTTTATTGCTGGTATGTCTAGGATAGTCACTAAGGTGGCTTTCCATGATGCTCCCTTTAAAGTAGATGGCAAAGCAGTGTGTGGAGTGATTTTAATAATACGAAAATGATACTATGTCTCTAATTAGCTTACAATCAACCACTGACTCCTGATTTAACCTTAAGTAAAATCCCAATCCTGAATAGACTAACAAGTGCTAGCTTACCCTGTTTTAACCACTGTGATTACTTATTTGATAGTCTCTTTATTGCTTGTGCTCTGGATCTGCCCATTCTGGATGCTTTAGTATTTTTGAATTGTAGGTCTGTGTCTGAGTCTTTATGTCCTGTCTTAGTCTTCTGAAATTTAAATATCACTTTATCTCTTGTGTTTCATATCTATTAAAAAAAATTCTTCCTAAGTGAGTTATTTCCCAGCAACCTTTATTTAAAATTGATTCCTTCTTGTATCCTGCTAGTCTAAACAAAAAATCCTTTATTGAGTTACTATTGTGTTTGTTGAACTTCGCTAGCATTAGCTTGGATGCAGAATTAAACTCAAAACATTTTAAGCTTCCTCAGTACCAAAGTCATTTAACTGCTAGGGAAGTTTAAGAGGGAGTACAATATAGTAAGTACAGCATCTGAGACACTGGATGATGTCTAAGCACAGTTTCCTATTTCTACGTGTTGACAACTTGAGCAGTGATGTGATAAGAAGTTGATGGGCACTGGCCAAGGAATCCATTAGCTTCTGGATGCCTTCCATTTTTGCCTCCAGCTAGGTTGTGATGTCCAAAGGCCACATGACTAGTTCCCATGCATCTCTGATTCATTTATAATAAACAGTGTCAACAATAAAACACAAGTGCAACATTGTATATATAGTTTTTGGCTATATTATCATTTATCCCAGAACCAACATTCTGTCTACTTGTCCATTACGTGTGTTAATATTACATGGAAAATTAATTGAATATCAAATTCTTCAATATCCCTGAGGTGATAAAAACATAAAGTGGCCGTAGAAATAGTAGGCCATCTTTTCCCTTCCATTTTGGGCTACTTTTAATTTTTTAATTTTGTGTCTGTGACTCTCCTAAAGCAGCAGCAGCAGACATCAGCAGTAAGTGTCAGATAAAGGTCATTGATATTAAAAATGATTTTAAACTTTTAAGTTTAAATTTGAGGGCAGTGTTAGATGTTAACACCCATAGGTACAGATTCTAACTTTGCTTTTCTCTTTCTTCTTTCTTTCTTTCTTTCTTTCTTTCTTTCTTTCTTTCTTTCTTTCTTTCTTTCCTTCTTTCTTTCTTTCTTTTTGTTAGAACAACTCAGCAAAATAAAATCCCGGTTTATTGTTGGACATTGTTTCACACATACATCAAACAGGCCAAAAATAAATAAATAAATAAATAAATAAACAAACAAACAGCAACTTCATAGAAAAAAAAAAGGAAAAAAAATCTTTTATTTTCAGCCTTTTTAACCATCTCATACAAACCAACTACTTATAGTACAGTTAGGTACATACACAAAAAAAGTTACTGGAATGCTTGGAATAAGATTGGTTTTTTGTTGCTGTTTTTTCTTTTTTTTACAAGTTTTTTTTTTCTCCTTTGAGATTATAAAGAACATGGTCACACCACAAGTAAAGTCTGAAGTAGGACAGAAAACGCTCTGAAGGCTGGTTTGGTCACCCATTATCATTAAAATGGCTGATTCCTAACAATATGTACAAAAATATAAAATGTAAATAAAAAATACAAACAAATTTTCCTTTTAAAGTATTTTTAAGAAAAAAAGCAGGGCCTGGGAAGTTCTGGTTCTTTTTTCCTCCCATGTCGCCAATTCATGTTGTGGTTTTGGATGGGTGGTGGAGAGCGCATGTCATCTGTGGGTGGCACTGCCCGCTGTGGGCGGGGCCTGCTTCTCTACTCGAAGGTGACCACGTTTAAATTCTGAGACAGGAAGTGGAGGGTCAATAGGTCACGGTGCATAAGGTTAGCTTTTCCTTTGGCTTTCTAGTCATCCTCCTCTGTCTTCTGCTTCTTGGCGTCAACATCATCATCTTCATCAACCTCAGCTACCCGCTTGCCGCCGGTAGAGCCTCAGCTTCCTCAACTTCATCTCCATCCTCCTTACCTCCTCCTCCTCTCCTCTCCACCTATCTTCCTCTTCTTCATCTACCTCATTGTCAGCCTTCTGCTCCCCATTTTCCTCATTTTGAGCATTCCCATTGGCAGGTGCATCTCTTCCATTCTCTGCCTCCTCCACAACTTCCTTCTCCTTCGAGTCCTTGGTGGTGATCTCGGAACTGGTGTTCACTGCCGCGTCTGACATGGTGGGGCACGCCGATACAGTGAATGAGGAATTAATGGAGTTCCAGGACTCTGGGGAGAAAGCTGCGGGAGTTCGCGGTGCAGGAGGCGGTGGGCAGTGAAGGTGGCTGCAATGAGCGGGGACCTGGGAACAATGCAAAGATGACTTTTCGGAGCAGCCAGTGGGCCTAACTTTGATTTTCATGTAAATTTTTTCAATGTGGGAATTATATGGTTTATTGTATTTCATTCATTCCCTTCCAGCCCCCAATACAAGAAAGCTAGCTATTTCAGAAACTCTTAAAATGATAGCTTTTATGTAAATGAATTTTCTCAAATTTTTTCTGCAATCTTATTTTTGTGAAATCAAATATCCTACTTTACTGTCTTTCATTTTAAGGTATCTCAGATTACCTATAAATTAGTGAATATGTAAATAGAACTAAACTAATGATAAGATTCATAGGTTTGATTTCTTGTTTTTAAAGGCTAACACAGTGTTAGGCAGTCTACTTAATGATAATTTTGTAAACAGTCTCCAATAATGCCTTCGTGATGTGTTTTTTAATGCATGGGTACATTAATATTTAAATAATATTTAAAATAGCACAAATAGTTTTTATTCGAATGTTCAAATGGATGAAAAAAATCTATTTGTTTTTACAAAATGTTAATAAACAAAATAGTATAATAGTTAATTCTTTGGAAATAGTGCCAAACCATGAATATGCATTGCAATGAGTTTGGTATGTTTTTTAAACATTTCTTTGTTTATGTTGCAGTGACATGCACTTAGAGATTAGAGGATAACTAGCAGCAGTTGGTTTTCTCCTTTAACTCTGTGGGTGCAGGGGTCAAATTCAGTTTGTAAAGCTTGGCGACAAGACCGTCTACCTGCTGAGGCGTCTCATCCACTCCACTGCATAATATTCTAAACCACAAGTGAAATCTTTGATGACATTTCTTTCTTCTTTACATAAAAATAAACTTTTATTTGATAGAGGAAACTTATATTAATATTAATTGATTAATTAATTAATAAAATGTCCATAACTGAGTGTTCTAAAGAATGAGCTTTCGTGAGTGTTCTGTTTCTCAAATTGAGTAACAGGAACACTGGTGAATACAGAACTTGAAACTGTCATAAAGTCAGCTTATTTTTATCTTGAAAGAATTCAGTGATACATTTATAGATGATTTTAGTTTCTTGATCATATTTCAAATGATTAAAGATGGCAGAAAACATATGTAATAGGATTTACAAAAACTGGCCCGGGAATCATTTTGTAAAATTTTCAGAGGGCACATTTTTTAAAATAAATAATCCAGATATGTCTGTAATTGGCACTTTTCATTATTTAATTCACTGTATAATGGGAAAAAAAAAACTTGAAACAAAACTTGGCACTTATTTATTTCTTGTAAATAAAATTAAGATTATTTTGAAACAAAATAGATAGAAAACATAAATAATACTTGCCATTTATGGTGTTAAAACTTTTGTTTCTTGTCCACTTATATTCTCTCATTAAAGTAAATAACCGTAGGACATTCCTGTAGGAAATGTCCTCAATCAGTTTCAGTTATAATCATGTAGGTAAATTTGTAAAGGTTGCAAGAACATTAGCTAAACCCCAAGGATGCCATGCTTGTACTGGAGGCTCCAGGCAAAAGAAAAAAAGAGTGACAGAGAGAGATGTTTTCATCATACTAATTAAACATAAAAGCAAAGGTTTAGTTACAGAACTTGATCAGAGACAACAAAAGCTGGAGTCCCTGTCTACCTTTCCATAATTAATATTTCTCAGGTATTAAACAGGATTGGAAGAGAAAAAAGTTCCGATTTAAGTTGCTCAATTTGATCGCAGCATCATTGAAAATAAGCCTCCACCTGCTTCTAATTTTCTTGTTGATTATAAAGGTCATTGGCTGTTTGAACAGTGGGGGAAAAAAAAGCACTTTGGAGGAGCATGCAAATGAGTGCTCAGGCAAGGAGGCCTGTATGCTAATGAGCAAGGGCTCGATCAGTATGCAGGTGTGAACCCTTACTACAATAAACATTCTGGAATATCTTTCGGCTCACAAGGGCACTCAATTGTGTGTGCACGGCAGCAGCATGAATCCATCATTCCAAATTGTACTAAGACCTTCAATTACCTTTGTGAAAATGGGTGATTATTTTATTTTTACATTATATAGAAACTGGTCTTAAAAGTAGACCCTGAAATTTAACCAAAAATATAAATAGCATTAAAATAGCATTGTAGATTACCTTATCAATATATTTACATATAGTATAATATACATACTATCATTACATTACTAATGTTCCATTTACTCCTATCTGTAATTTTTAAAATTCTACAAAAAATAAAGTGAAGATCTATTATTCATTATGAAGACTGAATCACATATTCTTTATCTATCATCTTCATTCAGCAATTAGGACAACGTCATTTGAGAGAAATCGTTATTCTAATTTGCTGAAAGAAAAGTTGAGGCTAGATGTTTTTCTTCAGGGCAAAGGGCTCATTTCTTTGCAGCTGTTCTTGCAAACTTTGTGACTGTAACCCTCTTCTTCAGTAGGTTGTGCTGATAAATTCTTGTTGGGGTTAATGTCACACTCCCCAGTTGATAATCACTGTCATTAGCACCTAAGAACACTGTTGCTAAGACACTACCTTCATTCATACCTAGTATACAGATACTGGCTCATGATCTGGAAAAGTGATGTCTGTGCTATTGTCCCTAGTAGTTGTGCATCTCTTTCAATTTGATGGAGTCTGTTCTAAGAAGTTTGTGACTGACAATGAAATCCCATAAAAGCTACTGGTTATAATTAAAAGACTTTAGGTGTTTGTATTTTTCATTCAGGTTTTTAACATTTCCCCTTTCACTTCTTAAAGAATTAATCCAGTATTAAGGAACATGATGTGCAGTCACTAGTATGTTTCAAGTGTTTTTCTTGATTTAACATTCATCCTCTGATGTTTATCTGTGTGACATTTTCCTCCAAGAACTGAAAGCATACAATCGGCTGCATTATTTTTTGGTCTTGCATATTTTGAGTACGTTACATTTTAAAATGTGTCATGCAGAAATGCTGAGGAGGAGGATGCTGCTTCACACCTCCCTCAAAACACGGCCAGCATGTCAGAGCCACTGTGAATCTGTATCATCTGTCACGTCACAGCTCAGAACGAGAAAGTCTGAATTGATGTCCTCTCCCAATGGCTTCTAATACTGAAGGCATATCACCTACATGTTTGGCTTATCTGTTTCTCCCAAAGCTAATTATTATTTTTTGTTTCTCTACTGAGAATATTTTAAACATCCAGACCAATCATTGAGAAGAAATGTATTTTAGTGAATACTTTATTAAAATTGTTTCTGGCATTATATTTGTGTTGGATTTCTAGAATCTCTAGGTTGCTGTGTCAATGTTAACATACAGAATCAAACTATTTATGTTTTCAGTCCTAAGGAGGACACTGACTTTGATTCCCCTAAAAGCGAACCCTACCTAAACCATTCCTCTAGCCATATGCTTTTCAAAATGCACTTCTGCTAGCAAAGGAGGCTTCTTAATGACACTTTAATGTATTATACCATGTACTTTGCTCATATTTAATTCCTGATTACCCTCATTCTATATTCCCTCCATTTATGGATCTGAGTGGTCTTCAATCAACAACAAAAGAAAGTAAATATTTGAAAATAAAGATAAACAGTAACTTTAGAAGAATGATTTTCACAGTTAAGCTACCCTCAAAAAATGAACTAGAATTATTTACTCTGTTTATGGTTTACTTTTATTGACTGTTTTCCTCTGCTTCGCTTTTTCTTCCATCTTGATACCACTTACTTGCTCATCATACGGTCAACTGAGGCCTCTGATTGTCTTCTATGTGCCACAGGCCAGGGTCATCTAGGGCTTGCTATAGCAGCCAGCACCCACATGACACAGGGCTGGAATTCTCCTTAATGGTTTTAAAGAATACACTGAAACCATGTAAGTTATGCCAATAATGTAGGGAAAAAAAACTTCTTATATAAGCTTCTTATTACTTCGGACACACACACACACACACACACACACACACTCACACATATACACACACTTGTGAGTGGCATTGAGATTCTCTTGTCCAGAATTTATCCTGCTTGTTGGTATATTTGCCTACTCTCATGAATTGGTCAGGGTATTTAAGGAAAATGATTTATTTTAGTGGTAGCCTCAGTATTGTGTCTCTTAGTACATGTTTGTCATTCAGATAGAAATTCTAGGTTTTTATCAACAGCTACATGTTTTATAATATCATCAACAATAAAATATGCACCTCACTGCACAAACCAAATCCAGCCTCTACTTTTCCAGTGGATTTGATGCTAGTGTTTTTGTACTATGTCAATACAGTTCAACACCACATGCTGAGAAGTAGTATGGAAAATAGTAAATAGACTCAGGGAAATACAAACAAAAAGGCATGAACCTAAAAAGTAAAAGAAAAGAAAAAGAAAAAATAAGTAAGATCTAGGAGTTGGTCGGTCTAGGAACATTGGAAAATTTGCCAGACTGAAATTGATAAAATCTAATTTTGTCTCCTTACAGAAGGGACAAAACCTGAGAATCTAGTATATCCCAATGAGGAGATCATGCTGGAAACTGTAAATGTTATATAATGTTTTTACTATGAGCTGGAGAAAATACATGAGAAATCGTTCAGTTTTCTAGTCAATCTTTTCAACAAATTCTTCAAGATCCAGAAGATATTATAGGGGCCTTAGTAAAAATATAATGAATTATAATTACTTTCAATTTAAAAATATCCCTTGACCAGGTTCAGGAAGAGGTGGAGAGACATGAAAGAACCATTTTTTTTAATATAACCAGAACAGTGAAGTGAATTTATACCCATATACAAATTACTATATTTGACAGATGAGTCATAGAAACTTGTCAGTTTTTAACACTTAGAATAGGAGAGTGGTATTGGAGGGGTAGTGAGTGATTCAGAATATGGAAGTCAATATACTTCACATCAAGTCTCTTGAACTGCCAGTGAGTTGAAAGTTAGGACCAGCATTTCCTAAGAGTCATTATATGTGTCCTCAATTGACTCCATAAAGCTCAAGGATAGACACAAAAGGCTATTTTTGTAGATGACAGTACACCCAGCTGCCTTAATCTTTTTGTCCAAGGGTAAGCATATATGAATGAAAGAATCCACTACCACCCACAATGTGAAAGAATTTGAGCTATTGTTAGATAAAATAGATTATTAAAAATGACTATGGAAGAACAAACAATGTATTCTTAAATCTCCCTCAAGTAAGTGAAAAGCCTGCATTATTCTTAAAATGTTTTTCCCCATATTATTTCCACCTTTGAGAAATCTCAAGGGCAGTTCTTTCAGTGGCTGATTGAAAGCACACTGCTCAAAATCTAGTGTAAACAGGAATCTCAGGCAGATCAAATGCATGTCTCAGCCAAATCTGTTTCTCATCACAGAGGTGATGGCATACCACCTTGCATTTTTGATAAAAGCTCTTTGATCTACTTTATTTATTAATTTTTGTCTGGCAGTCACATAGGGGGAAGTGGACAGCCTAACGAAAGCCTGGCAAGGCTTATTGCCTCTCCTGAAGCATTTTCACTTGCTTTATTTGATTTAACACTAAAGCAACTAAACTTTTTGGTTCCTTTCTCATATTCAGATACAACTATGTTCAAGCCTAAAGATCAGCTTCTAATATCGTATAGATAGGATACCTAGTAATCCTTCCAACCCAGGTATCCATGCACGTTTTGCAGAGCATTCGTTAAATTCTTCAGATAGAGTGCATAGCTCTCACTCAATTATTTTTGCCTGCTTCATGGTGTAAAGTATTTGACTGACCTTTTCTTCATTTTTCTTTATGTGAGGATCACAGCTATTGAGAATATTTATACACATTAACCTTTTCTTACTCCGTGTTAAGAATCTTTCTGACTGGCAATGCACTACCAATCAGTGTGCTTTCCCTAGGGGGCACCGTCTGTCCTGCTCCCAGGTTTTCTCAGTTACCTAGAGTTTATAGTGAGGAATGAGACCTTCTGGGCTTTTCTCCAACCACTCTGTCATGTCAATTGATGTTGCTTTCGTTCTGCTCATCTTTGAGCAGTCAAACAAATAGCCCTGATAATATACAAACAGGTAACATACAAACTTGAAAAAGTTATATTTTTGAACACATGTGTTGTAGTAATTCCCAACCCCAATAAGCCCATATTAAAAAAAATACAATCTAGTTATTATAATTATCAGATAGGTGCCTAGATTGGGCAGATCTAGTGCTACACTAATTTATTACCCAGCCATAAAATCATTTGTTACTTGTGGTTTTTCCTGGCCACATGGTTCTGCTCCATCATGATGTTTTCTTCTTCCATCTTCCCTCTCTCCCTCCTCCTGTTTCTTTCTCTACCTGCCCCCACTCTCAAACACCACCCATCCACCATTACCCTTCACTGCCCAATCACAGGCTCTAGTATTTATTGAGCAGTTAAAATGGGGAGAGTGTTCGCATGAGATCACCCTAGTAAATGATTAAATGTACGTCAGGGGCAACCCCTCTTGAGGAAGCAGAATTAACATCAGAATTCAAACAGCTCTCTCAGATACAAATTGAGCATAACCATAATATTTACATAAATTAAAAAGTATGATATATATTTAACATCTAGTCCATTATATATGTCAATTTAGATAAAGTACTCAACCATCTACACTAACTTAAAGAGTTTAAAATTCTGTGCCAGAACTATGTTGATTTTAACTTTTATTACCATCTGAAATCCATCCTTTCAAATCTGGAACATCTTCTTTAATGCTAAACAACTTAACTTCAATTATGAGACTATAACTAGACTTCAACCCTGCCAGATACCTGAAAAGGAATTAAATATTACCTGAAAATGTAGGAAACACAAAAACATAGCTTCCAAAAACTCTACAGTTTGTAGAGACAGTTGACTACCTAGAAGATTTTTAATTTCTTTTAATGTTGGAGCATCTGTCTTCAGTCTTTTGGCCCAGAACCATCTGACAGACCTTAAGTGAAGCAGAAATTATAAAGGACTAACTTACCTGTATTGACAAGCTTAGCAGTCGATTATTCCACATCTGTTTGTCCTGCTTTGGACAGTACTTTTGTCTGCATATGAATTACGGCAGTTCTTGCTCAGTGGCTACCTTGCTACAACTTAAGCATCTCTGCTTAGAGATAATGATGCTCAATATCTTCCTTGACGTGGAATGGGGACACTGTGAGGAGCACACGTGTCTCATAGTCAATTGATCTTTAATAATGAAATAATATTAAATGTCATATTCTGTGGAAGACTATCTAGCATAACTGAATTGTCTAGCATTGATGATTCTTAGCTATTCACTATTTGAATGCTGTGGAAAACACTTGTAATTAATTACATTAGAATATCATATGACCATGAATTTCACTGACTATTACTTTTCATTACTTAATCATCCTAAGCAGCTTGTAATAATAGCTATTATAATGACTGAACCTAAGCCTTTGTATTCTTAACTGAGTTATATAGACACAACGCCTATCTAAGAGTTATAATCTTAATTTTAAATTTTGTATTAATATACAAAATTTTCTACCAACGAAAACCTTGAAACCTGTATATAAATTCTATACCATGGTAAGAAATTATAACTTTAATTTTGTATCAAACATAAAGATTTCTATCAATGTAAGATTATGGCTATACAATACTTTAAGAGTAAATTTAATATCCTATCACTGTTTCTCTATTTCTTTAATTTCTATAACACTACTATATCACCCTTATCTTTTCCACCTCTTTCCTTTATCTAAGAAAGAAGGAAAGAGAAGAGGAAAGAAAAGGTAGAAATTCCTGAATCTAAGCTCTCTAGTTTTCTCCATGACCAAAGCTACAACAATGATAAATTATCTCTTAAATGACAACATATCTATAATTCATAAAATAACCACAACCGTCCACCATAACCTAAGGAACTGGGACAATTATCTTCTGTTGTTTGTTTCTAGCTTTTTTTATTTTATTTTCTGTTTTTTGTTTTTTTATTTAGTTATTCAAATCACATCATAATTTACTTATTCACACACTTATTTCTCCCAATTAAGGGAGGAAGAATTTGGAGCCAGATGAAAATAGGAAAATTGGTTTTGTTAAAGGAAGGCTAGCTGGCATTATTTGTTTTCTAGTCTCTATGTGCTGAAAAAGTTCATGGCTTAACTGCAGTCCTGACTGTACCAGTCTGAAAGGCTTGATGGGAGAGTTAGCTCTTCTGGAAATGTCCTGGAAGCAAGTCTTTAGAAGAAACAGCATCGATGTAGTTGAGGTAGGATAAAGCAAGTAGCTGGAATGGAAGGTCCCAGAATCTTAACATCCTAGAATAGAAAGTGAATCTTGTCAGGGCTGTCTTTCTCCTCATCTATTCGGCAATACACGAACAATACAAGCAACATGCAGTTCTGTAAAGACATTTATATGGAGCTTGCAGAGTGCACAGATCAGTTAAGGAAGACCAGTAAAGACAACTGTCTTTCTTTAGAGCTTAGTTTGATTACATAATCAAACAGCAATATAAATTTCTATTCATGTCATCTTAAAGGATGGTATATAATAACAAATCATGAGAATTTTGTACCCAATCAGAGTAATTGGCTGTTATACAGGCATTTAAGTCTCAGCCAGTGCCAGAGTTGTCTCTGTATAGAGAGACATATATCTCATCATATATATACATACCTATCTTGTTGATCTTGTCAGTTTCCTTCTTGTCTGTAGTCAAGGTCTTCAGGGGGTCTCCTTCTGGCATGTCTGACTTTTATCATCTTGGAAGGAACCCATAGATTTTCACTTCCTGTGGAAATATATGCATAACCTCTCCCCTAGAGTAACACATTTCCTCTTTTCCATTCTGATGTAAGAACATTCTTAAAATAAATACATCAAAAACCAAACAGATCAATCCACAACAGACATACAGATACACATATATGCTTGTGTGCTTATGTATGGTTGTATTATTAATAACCCTACATATATACATAGATATGCATGCAATAGCATATATACATCTAATATGTCTGCAATAATGATTAGTGAGAAAAAAGACATAAATTTAAAAGATGATGTGAAGAGGTATGCAGGGAGGAAATGAAAAGGAGACATTTTGTAGTTAGAATGTCAAAAATTAAATTGAAAGAAGAAAAATAGAACCATTCTGTCTTTCTGTTACTTTGCAAAAGTATTTTCAAAACCAGTCTTTTGATAATGCATCAGGGTTGAAGGATCCAACAAGACAGTAATCAGATTGGCCTAAATGGCATTCTCATTTTCAGTAGAGAGAAATGATCCAGAAGCTTAGATTTTTAAGTTCTTTTGGAGAAGTCTGTCCATGTGTCTTTACTAATTGAGCAACATGTTAGGGGATATGACAACATGAATGGGTGATAATGCAGTAACAATTTTCACATGGAAATATGCTTACAAATCTGAGTACATTTATTTGAAACCTACAACACTTGAGTCATGGCAGTCAGGAAACACAAGGGAATCTTGAGCATCTTAAAGTCCTAAGTCTCTGGAAATTTTTGCTTGCTACCCGAAAAGTCAAGGTTACAGAAGTGATGAGTTAGCAGGCAAAGTCAGGAAGTGCAGGGATGTGACCAGTGTTTCCCTCACTGAATGAGACCAGAGGTTCCCTAGAACTCTACATTGACATAGACTGCTTCTTCATCTGTGTGTAATCTCCACACTTGCCTTCATGTTATGCAAATAAATGTATTTGTCACTTGGCAGTGAGCTCTACAATGAGACCGTGTCCCCTTCTCCAGTTGCACCTCTAAAGTATGAAGAGAATAAAGCAACTGTGTCAGTTGCCTGTGAGTGCTTGGTCTTCCTTCACCTTGTCAGTTTGGAAGATCCTTTGTTAAAGTTAATGCTGGGTGAATACAGATTTTGAAGCTTAAAACTATAGCATGTTAATATGAAACAAGAGTTCTAAGAGTAAAGTATGAAATGGTTAGTTACATGGTTAAATGAGGCTTAGATTTTTTAAGCCTATTTTCAATAAGGTTTTTCAAAATGCTTCCACCTTCATTCTAGCACGAACCATCCAATAATAGGGGAGAAAAGAGAGTATAGAGAACAAGATAATGTGGACCTGATTAGAAGTAATTTCTTGGGTGTGATTCCAATCTCTGTCAGGGTACCAGCAGTGTTCAGTAGTGTCAGCATAGCAAATATGAATCAGCAGTGGTAGCATGATCCATCATAAACCGCAAGACTGCCTTCAAATTGACATGAGTCAGTGGGAACAACCAGGACCAGCTTGGATATCAGGAGTTGTCTGCCATCCCTCTCTCAATGAAGTGAAAATCGGTGAATATGATGATGAGAGACCAATGAAGCATTGCAAAGCTAGCTAAGCATGCTGTCATTGTCCATTGAGTCCCATGTACACTCTCTTCAGACATCACATGTCCTCCCATGAGTCTTGTCTTAGCAAAATAGTACATGAGTCTACCTCACCAGATGAATTGTATTACCTAATACATCCAGAAACTTTAATTTGTTTAATACCAAAACAGTTCTCGATGTCTTGTAAAATCACTGAATATTTCTTGAGTATATATGAGAATAATCTTTAAGAAACACTGGCCTTATAATAATCGTTATCTAAATCTTCAGTTATGTCTCTTTTAATTTCTCAACTTTGTATATGTGTTCATTTTCTTTAGATCATATACATACTATTGTGTTCTCTCTGATTAATTCATTGTGTAGTGATACCAAGTAATAACAAATATACATGTCTGCAATTAGGCTCTATTTTCATTCCTCACTTGTGGCTTGCCCACACCTTAGCCTGATTGTCAATAACTAACTATATTTTTGGGGGCAAGAGTCTATTTTTACAGAGATATATGTGTATGTGCATGTGCGTTTATCTTATTCCAATGAAGCATACATAGCACCTACATAAAATTACCCAACATGTAAATTTTAAAATGTATTAATTATAGAAAATGATGAAACATTTAGGAAGCAAGATTACTCATTAAGTTCTATAATTAATTTCCATCTCCATCTTTATTACCATATATATTATTATTTTGTTACTCAACCAGATATTCCCTAAGTTAAATAATAATTTCTCATTTGAGCTACTTTATTTGTAAATTACTTTCTAAAACTTCATTAAGAGCTCTTGAAAAGTGTCGTTAGTTGTAGTGATGACTGCTAATTAATTATAATTGTTACTAAGAAGTACTTCTTTCAGAACACTTACTCTTGATTTCTTTTGAGGGGGATTTTTAATTTTAAATCTGACTTTATTTTGTTTTATTGCCTGTGCTGCTTGCAATTGCTGTGTTAACTATGGGAACATGGTGCCATGTCTATAATTGTCTCTTTTATTTGCCTGATATAATTGTCATTTTAGAGGCTTACTGCTGAATATGCTCAACTCTTCTAGTTCTTTCTCTACTCAGGCTGGCTCAAATTCCACTCCAAGCTCACTGATTCAATCTGTTTTCTCTTGACTTCTTGCTGAATTGCTCTGCTTGGAAAAACTGCTTCTGAATTCCACTAAGTGAACTGCTACTCTCTGCTCTGACTGAAGGAAATCAACTCTACTGAACTGACTTTCTCTCTCTGCACTGCTCTTGAGTGACTTCTCTTTCCTCTACTGTTCTCATGAGAGTTGGGTATATCCTATTGCTGACTCATTCTGTCAAATCTTTCTCTGATTTGTCACTTTGCCCCTCAAATATCACTTTCAACCATGGTTGCTTCCTTTTATAAACTTATTTTACCTTAAAGATGTGTATTAAGGGTGTGTCTATATTCCAGCCAGAGGATATAAAGGTGTGTGGCTTGTCTGCATTACAGACAAATCACACAGATCTAGGTCTTTGGATGTGATTCAATGCCAGAGCAGTCATGTTGCTGGATTAAAATTTTTCTATAATATCCTATTTCCATATATACATACACCATCACCTGTCTTTCTATGTCTCGATTGCTGTCCTTGGTTTTGACTTTCTTTGACTGTAATAGATATATTCTAAGTGACATATAGCTCTACTTACTTAGCTGTTCCTTACCTTAAATATGAATACTATTTTATTGATATTACTAACTCTGCACTAGGATATAAGCAGTTATTCAAAACTTGGTCACTATATTGTTGTGTGAACCACAGTGAATATAGTTCTAAAAATTTTCTTAAGCATGATTGAAAGTTAATGAAAATATGATAATATGAGAAATCATTCTATTCTCTCAAAAATATTTTATATTAAATTTAATATGTATTAATATATTAATTAATGTACAACGGTGGTTTATTTACATCTCTATGTGTATACCAGTGTGAGGTTTTGTGTATGACATGCATGTCGAGATTAAGAGTGTCAGAAGATTGAAATTGAAGTTCCAGGCGGTTTGTAACTGAACAAAGTCCTCTACAAGTACAAACAATCCTACCATTTGAGACATTAATTCAGCTACTGATTAATGTTTTTGAATTCAAATAATGTTTCTCTTAAAATCAAAATAAACTTATAAATAGACATTTAAATAAATATTTTAGTAGAACTAAAATATTCCCAGTGTAACATGTCAATAACTTATCAATATCTTTGCAATGACATTTTCTGATAGAAATGTTGTGTAATAGTATAAAATCCCAAACCTGAATGATTACAATACAAATGAAATCTTGATTAAAAATATTTTTAAAAGTTAATATTGTGAATATGTACTTACCTGTGTGGGGGTCTGTACATGTGACAGGAGTGACATTGTGAGCCAAAAGAGAGAATGGAGACAGAATTACAGAGAACTGTGAGCATCCTGATGCAGAAACTGACTAGCTACTGAACTTTTTGTTGTCTGCAAAGGCAGTATATGTTCTTAACTGCTCAGCTGTCTCCCCAACCTTGACAGTAAATTTTTTATTGCTCTATTTTCTAAAAGTCAGTGAAGATAATAACATGTGTCTTAGTTTTGAAATGCATATTACATATTTACATGTAAAACCATCAAATTTTAATAAGAAAAATGTGAAAAAAAGAATTATCCCATAGTATAAGAAAAATTATGTTTTGCTACATGATATAAAGTACTACAAACCATAACTAAGTTTTGAACCATTTATGAGACCTTATGATGGATCTGTTGGTATTTATTTTCTAGCTTTGCTATTATGCAAGTTAAGAAAAATATCATACAATTAGATGATGTAATTACATCTTTTTTATAGCAACAAAACTGCATCTACAGTATGGCTTGGACTTTGGATTGAAATTTTCAGTCATGGTACCAAACTATATTCTCTTAAAGTTGGGTGTTTGATCCACTTTAGTCCAGTGGAAAGTCAGGAAAGTCAGGAATAGATCAGAAGGAGATGTACGAGAAACCTCTACTTTTCCTTGCTACTTTGGAAACATTATGATGAGAATTCTGAATGTTTCATTGCTGGTGTGTGAAGCTCAAAGAAGTGGAGAACAGCTGGTCCTGATTCCTGAAGCTGCAGAACATCAGCGTTAGCCATCAGTGCACAATGCGAATGAATGCAAATTGCATAGTTTAAACTAATTTTAGTTGTAAAATACTAGCTCAAGTTTTGTAGCATGCCTGTTGTGTGTGCATGAGATGATGCTTACAATAAAGTATGCCTCCGATATCTCTAAGGTGCCTTGTGGAAAATGTGTATACAAACAAACCAGTGCTGCACCATCTCAGACAGTCCTCAACAGAATCCTCTCTTTCTGGAATAAAGGCCCTCAGAGAAAACTCATTGTGGTGTAGTTAAGGCTGCCACTTCTTACTCTGCTGCACTACCTTGTTATGTACTGGTCTGCTATGTACATTATATGCACTAATTGCTACTGTGGTCATGGGATTTGAGACTCCAGTTAACAACTGCAAATTAGTTTTAAATGCATCTTAGTTTTTGTTGTTTTAATTGTTAAATATGTATTTATTTATCTATTTATTTATTTATTTACATGTTTTTGAGACACAGCCTTGGCTGAACTTGCTCTGTAGACCAGGCTGGCCTTTTATATTACAGAGATCTATGTGCCTCTGTGTCCCAAGTGGTGGGATTGAAGCTGTGAATCACCACTGCCCAGCTTAAAATTATTTTATTATATTAATATTTTTTACCTTTGTGTTTTCATATGTGATCTATTCATGCTACATGGGGTGGCCTTAATTCAGTTTGTGGTTGAGGATAGTCATGAAGGCCTCATCATTTTTCCATCCATCTGGGCTGCTGTGTGAGCATGCTCAATTTCTTTGCAGTGTTAGGAAAGCATTCTGTACTGTGAGTTACAGTCCTTTCCTTAACTGTCACATGTATGCAACTATTTCAAAGTATTGCAAGGGACATTTAATTGGGCACAGCATCAATTTCAACACTGGCAAATCATTCTCAGAAAATATTTTTTTTATTTTTATATTATCTTTGTCTATGTGCAAAGATGTAAATAGTCATCTTTATAACAATGGTAATCTTAATGATAAAATCATGAAAATTCTAAGCCAATAAAATGATGAAAACTTTAATTTAAAAAGTGTTCCAGTGGTCTATGAAAAATGTTAGTGTCCGTTGTTGTATTTCTATTTTCTATAATAAGCGTAAAAATCAATGATTTATCAAGCACTGGATAAAACATTTAAAGACTACAAAGAACAATTCAATGTAGACATAAAGCAAATAAATTTTATGATTTTTAGGAAGTATTCATACTGTCCATTTTGTCATATTAACACTGAATAAGAACACAAGCCATTTTGATTCACATAAATAAATATTTGTGCAGGACCTTTCATGGAAGTTTTCTGTTGCAATTGAAAGGCAGATAAAGGAAGAAGTTCCTTGACATAACTGAGGGTAGCAAAGGAAATTTCAAAGTCTGTGGTGATTTGTGAGGGGACCCATAATGCCATGCCAGCGTAGAGTACATTACCTTGGAAATTCAGCACCACACTGCCTCTGCTCTCATTTCTGACATTTTGAATCACTATAAATGTGATGGGATTCCATAATACTTAATTGACCATTTGCTGGTAGTTATATCTGCTCTATTTATTGTTAGCATATGAATGTATAAGAATGCATATTGACAATTGTTGAATAAAATGTAATGGCTGCTGAAGAATAAAATATTTAAAATATGTTGTTTTGACTAAAGTACTAATACTTGAGATTTTTGATGATTTATTGCCCAAATAAGTAGAAATCTTTTAAAAGTGAGAGATGATGACTGTTGATTTGAAATTTATGTTTCCATATTAATAATCTGCTCTTGTGTTTACCTTTAAGCTCAGCTGTTATATTTATAACATATGAGCATTAGGAAATCTATGAATTAGTATTTTCTTACAACATTATAGTTAATGTGTATCCATAACTTTTAAGTTGAGCAATGCTCTGTTGTTATATGAGGCTTATATAATATGTGTATCAGTAGACAGAATTCTGTCCAGAGTACACAAAAATGCTCTCTAAGTTTTAGCTCTTCAAAAACAAATAATAAAGCAATTACATGATCTCTAATACTTCAATACATGCCAAAGATACGTGCAGCAAAATAGTAAGCTTTTGTTGTAATTATTATACATTTTCAGATATTATTTGTGTATCATTTTTTGATATACAGTATGTTTCATGCTATATAATTATTGAAAACTTTGGAGAAATGATACAATGATTCCTATTCAGAAGGCAGTTTTATGCCATGGCTATTTAAGCTATATTATTACCTTTGGAAGTAAGAGTGACTGTTGTTCTTGGGAGGCAGAGGCAGGCGGAATTCTGAGTATGAGGCCAGCCTGGTCTACAGAGTGAGTTCCAGGACAGCCAGGGCTACACAGAGAAACCCTGTCTTGAAAAACCAAAAACCAAAACACAAAAACAAAACAGAATAAAGAGTGACTGTTAATAGAGGAAAATAGACTGTTTTACTGGGTAAGGGAAGAATTTTCATATTCTTATGACACATAAGTGAGACTGTAGTTTAAGGAAATAAGATCTTTCTTTATATGTTTTGGGTCATGGTATTTTCATGAATATAGGAGATGTGGTCTCCTACTAATTTTTCTTTGTTTCAAAATGATGATGAGTTCAAACCTCAGTCAGGTTTCAAGTGTAAATTTAAGAATGGAGAATGAATTGCAAAAGGTGATCCAGTTTAAACCATAGCACATAATGCACACTGGAGTGAATGTAACTTAAAATTTAGTAGGAAAAATTTTTGCTATGCCTTAAGCTGAACTAGGGTAAAGTCCTACCTCCACATATAGCTTAAGCACAAGTTCATTGAGCTTGCAATGTCGGTTACTTAACACCTGTAACAGAAAGATGAGGAATAATGTGAGTAAAACAAGACCCATCCAGAGTTCTCAGAAGCTCTCTATGGAACTGATGCTTTAGCAGTAAGCTAAGCATTACTTGTGAAACATGAAACAGAGAAAAGGGAAGGGAAGAGATAAATGACTGTGATCACTGTTATGATACTGTAAGTGCTAGGAATTTTAGGAAGGAAAGCCATTTGTGTGCAACAGCAACATTTGTGTACATACAGCAAGAAATGAATACACACTGGAGCCTTGCACAGAAATAGTGTCCATGCAGGGAAAAAAAAGGAACTCCTGAAAAAAACGCAAGTATTGGAAAGCATGGTCACATTGCAAAATGAAGCTCAGTATCTAATGAAAAAGAAAGGCACATGTGGTAGTAGATGCTTTCTCCTTGGCTATAAGGCAAGACTGGTCCTTACTGTTGCACAATTTGCTTCCACCCCAGGTAACTAACATCACTTGCAGTAATGGTGGGGTCACAACAGCAGGTCCCATGAAGCTAACTAAATATGTGAGCCCTAAGTATTGTTAAGGAAAATACGAAGGGCTTCATCTCTGAGGAATACATCCATACCATTTCTCTACCAAGACCCATCTGTGTGATGTCTTTCACATCATTAGTTTCCTGCTATACAGGAAGGAACAAAATTCATCATTTATTTATGGGTTTCACAACATGGAAAAATTCATGAAAGTGACACTCTCTGGTGGTTTATTCTGAAAAAAGAAAAAAAGAAAAAAAACTTAAGTTGTATGAAATGATTCTCATGTAAGGTACAGAGATATCTGTGGTTAATGGTTGAATCAGACTACATCACTACAAAGAACAAATTTCAGTGTCTGCTCCTAAACTTAGTAGATAATTCCTGATTTTATTTCCATGAATATAGAAGTTGACAGTTTTAATGTACTGTTCAAGATAAGTTTAGAGCAATGGCAATGTAGGTGGATTGTCTTTGAAATATAATTTAGAAATTTTTTATCTTTGGAGGCAGCTGTTGGCTGGATACACTATGTATATATTTTTTGACATTTTGCAGAAGATTAGCTGAGAACAGCTAAGCTTAAGTTACTCTGTTTGATATGGTAGCAAGATATAAATTCATGTACCTTAAAAATTGGCTGCTTAACTACTTATCACTTTCCTGCAATGCAAAATATATCTTAAACCTGAGGGCACTGTATACTTTCAATGAAAACATTAACAGCTGCTAGCTTCCCACTCTCAACTTAGGAAATATTAGTAGCTTAAGTATAATTTTATTTTAGGTGATGAGCCTGAGTGTAACTTGAAAAAAAATCCAGTTCTTAATGTTTGGTTATCATGTTCTCAGCTAAAAGCAGGATGTGGCCATGCAGATGATATTCTGAAGTTAATCTCTGGATGGTAAATTTATTTTTATTAGCAATTAAAGTCTTTTAAAGCTAAGGGAAGGTTGCAGATATTTCAGTCATTATCGCAACATAAGACATAGCTACTTAATTCTACCCAAGCATGTTTACCTCAACTAAAAATAACTTAGCACATTTGATTCAGAGCTGTGTTTTGCTAAATAATTATGTGTATCATGACCTAGAGACTCATACTTAATCATTTTGTTCCAACGAGTGAAAAAACATTTCCAGAAATTTCAGGCTTGTCAAAAACATTAGTAACCTATTTAAAAATCCATTTCCTTGAAATATAACATTTGAAGAAGAAATACATCTGTTGATATGACTTGTTCATGCTCATGCTAGGTATGCTGTTGTCTTTCTCCAATGGTATAAGTTGGAAATAAAATAACTGTTTGATAATTGAAGTTAAAATTCTATATTAATTGTAGTTAAATATATTTGCAAAGATTTTTTTTTAAGGAAAAATAAAGTCGGTCTGGAAAGAAGGCTTAGCAGATATAAGTGTCTGCTGCCAAGGGAGTGAATATGAATTTGTTCCTGAGAACTCACATGTTAGAAGAAAAATAAGGATTCCCCCCAAGTTGTCATCTTATTTTCACATTCATGTAATGACATTAATGTACCCATACTCATATGCACGTATATAAGCAAATAAATGTAAAAATATGTGCTTTGAGACACAATGTAATTTGATAGAAATTTCTATCTTCAACAAACTGACATCCAAGGATTAGACACTGCAATACTCAGAGATCAAAAATGTCTCCAGTTAAGGAAAACATTGCTATTTTTCCCATCAAATAAAGGCTTTTTTCCCCCCCAGGGAATGCATACTGCCTTAGGGTTTCATTGTTGTGAAGAAACACCATGGTAGAGGCAATTCTTATAAAGGACAACATTTAATTGGAGCTGGATTACTGTTTAAGAGTTTCAATGAATTATTGCAGCAGGTTGACTTCAGCAGGCAGTTAGGAGGAGGGTCTCTTCCACACTGGACAGAGCTTGACCATACGACCTTAGAGCCTACCCCCAAAATGATGCACTTCCACCAGTACTCTACAAGACCACACCTACTCCAACAAGGCCACACTTCCTAATAGTAGCCCTTTCCATGAGCCAGCCAAGCATATTAAAACAACCACACATACTGACATAATGGACAATCTTAGTTGTCAACTTGACAGATCTAAGAAGAGGGGACCTCTGTTTTGGACTTGTGTCCATCATGCTGTCCTGGAGCATGTCTCTGGAGCAGTTTCTAGATAGTTAATTTATTTTAGAGTGCCCAAGGTGGTGTGCATGGTGCCATTCTTGGGGTGATGGACCTGGGCTTTATGAAAATAGTAGTTGAGGATTCCAGGAGGAACAAGTCAGTAATCAGGATTTCTCTACTGTCTGCTCCAGTTCTTGTCTCCAGGTTCCTGTCTTGAGCTCCTATATTGACTTTCCTTGATGATGGTATGTTTTTGTAACCTATATGATATATCATCTCTTTCTTCCTCCAACTTGCTTTTGGTCATGGTATTGAAAACAGTAACAGAAAGCAAGCTACGACACGGAAGGGTGCTTTAAAATTAAGGTAATGTCACTTTTCTCCTTTCTGTTTAATGATTAACCTTTTGCCTTTACTTTCTGAGTTTTCATGGGCAAATCTGCATCTTATCATAAATGAAAGCTTTAAAATGTAGTTTTTCAATGGATTAACTCTGGCATATGCTATTTGCTTAAACAATCTTTTTGATATCACAAACTTCACAAAGCTTGCATTAGCATAGTAAATAGCATGATGAAAAAGTATAATGAAATATGTCATAATAGCTTTCCACAGACATGTCCAATGGATGGATAATGATTGCTTTTCTTTCTCATCTCAGTTTTAAATCATATGCCCATCTCAATAAATACTGAGTAATAGGTACCAAATCTGCAGTTGCAATCTAATTTCTGTGTGAGGTTTGAAACGCTTGTGTATTTTTATGTGTAGAGTTTTAAAAAGTTCATTTCTGTTGAAAATCTAGTTTGTATAAAAATAAAAACTACTAAATTAATTAATAGGGAGTAGAGTAGAATAATATTAGGATTTACTTGTATATAGGTTTGTACTTGTATTGAACATATTGCCACATTGCCTGAAGGTGCTAATCTAGCAAGTTTTTTTATATATAGCTTAATGATGTTTTATTCAAAACATAAACATCCTGCAAAATTTTTATCTTCACTCTTTATTATTACTTGTTTTTTTAATTTATGGTTTCCCCTCCGCCCCTGCTTCTATGAGGGTATTCCCTCACCCACCCACTTACTCCTGCCTCACTGCCCTAGTATTCCATTACACTGGGGCATCAAGCTTTCACAGAACCAAAGCCCTCCCCCCTCCCACTGATGTTGGATAAGGCAACCCTCTGCTACATAGACATCTGGATAAATTGGGACCCTCCATGTGCACTCTTTGGTTGGTGGTTTAGTCCTTGGGAGCTGTTTTAACTACCATTGAATTTAATATTTCTTCACCACCCTGAAGTTTGTGGTCCTCTGCACAAACATACACACAAAATTTCTTACATAATTCTCAAAGCAATCTGAAAATTAGGACATTAGATTATATCCTCCAATTTCTTTGTGCTTATAAAAGGAATGGTGTCAACACCCTGAAACAAGCAAGCAAACAAACATACAAAATAATTAAAACAAAACAAAAACCAACCATCCAACCAACCAATCAAACAACCAACTACAACACCAGAAAAAACTAATACTACATTGGAGCAAACCCACTTTTTTGTTCAGGGCTGCCCCAACTACATTCACCTTCTTCAACTTCCATGGCATCTTTTCTAAGAGAGTACATTCCTACACATCAAGTTCTTATTTTGAGCCTGCAAAAGGCTGAAGATTGTAACAGAAACACTAAAATTCAAATAAAAATATACTAGTTATTTTCTATCATGTAAGACTCTGCTCATGTCTATAACTTCTGAGTCAATTCTGGCTAGGAAACAGAGATTCCATGGGAACTGTTGCATACTCTTTGAAATACTTAGTAGACACTACAGAAAGTGGATATATATAATGAAAAGTTCTGTTGTTTTAGAATGTAGATATTTTACTAGCATATCAACCTTATTTGTAATAGCCAAAAGCTAGAAACAACCCAGATATCCTTCAGCAGAAGAATGGATATAGAAAGTGTGGTTAATTTACACAATGAAATACTATTCAGCTATGTACAAAAAATGAGGACATCTTGAATTTTACAGTCAAATAGATGGAACCAGAAAATATCATCCTGAGCAAAGTAACTTAGACCCCAAGATGACATGCATGGAAATGCAGGGCCAAAAAACAAAACAAAACAAAACAAACAAAGAAAGAAAAAAGAAAGAAAGAAAGAAAGAAAGAAAGAAAGAAAGAAAGAAAGAAAGAAAAAAATGGAGCAGAGATTGAAGGAAAGGCCATTCAGTGGCTCAACTTTGGCTTCATCCCAGATGCAGGCACCAAATCCTGATGCTATTACTGATGCCATGTTGTGCTTGCAGATAGGAGCCTACCATTGTTATCCTCTGAGAGGCTCTACCAGCAACTGATTGATACAGATGCAGATACTCACAGACAACCAATTAGCTGAGATTGGGTACCTATAAGGATATCTTATAGTCTCTAACAGATCATAGATGCAAGCCCAAATATCTTTGTCCAGCAAATATTCTAATCACCATAGGCAAAGAAAAGATATTACATAACAAAACAAAATTTAAACAATATCCTTCCACAAATGCATCCCTACAGAAGTTACTAGAAAGAAAACTCCAACACAAGGAGGGTAACTACACCCAAGAAAACACAAGAAATAGATAATTCCATAACAGAAAGCCCAAAACAAGAAAAACACATACATACATACACACACACACATACACACAACACACACACACACACACACACACACAGTACCACCACCAACATCAAAATAACAGGAACTAATTGGTCATTAATATCTCTAACATCAACTGGTCTCAATCCTGAAATTAAACAACACAGGCTGACTGAGTGGTTGTGTGAATAGAATTCATCATTTTGCTGCACACACGAGACATACCTCAGTAACAAAGAGAGATATTACTTCAGAGTAATGGGTAGAAAAAGATTTTCAAAGCAAATAGACCCAAGAAACATTCTGAGATAGTCATTTTAATATCTAATAAAGTCACATTTTAACAAAAGTAATCAAAAGATATGGAAAAGGACATTTTATACTCATCAAAGGAAAAATCCACCAAGATGATGTCTAAACATCTATGCCCCCAATGCAAGAGTACCCATATTCATAAAAGAAACATTGCTAAAGCTTAAAATATACATCAAATCCCACACATCAATAGTCAGAGACTTTAACACAAATTCTCACCAACTGACAGGTAATCAAGACAGAAGCTAATATAAGTTATGAATCAAATGGATGTAGTAGATATCTACAGAACATTTCACACAATCACAAAAGATTACACTTTTACAGAACCTCATGGATCTTTCTCTAAAATTGATCATATACTAAGTCACGAAGCAAGCCTCAACAGAAACAAGAAAATTGAAATAATTTCTTATTTCCTATTATACCACCAGTGTTTAAAGCAAGACTTCAACAACAGAAACAACAGATAGTCTACATACATCATCATAGAAACTGAACAACTCTCTACTCAATGATCACTGGTAGAGGGAAAAAACAAAGGAGAAAATAAGGACTTTCTAGAATTCAGTAAAAATGAAGGCCCAACATAACCAAAGGATGGGATAAAATGATAGCAGTGTTAAGAGAAAAGTTCCTTGCATGAAGTGCCTTCATAATGAAATTGGAGTGTTCTCATATAACAATTTAAATGTACACCAGAAAGATCTAGAAAAAAGAAAAAGGAAAAAAAGAAGAAGTAAACAGACGCCAGAGGAGTAGATGGCAGGAAATAATCAAACTCAGGGATGAAACCAATCAATTAGAAATAAAAAGAGCAATACAAAGAATCAATGAAACCAAAAGATGGTTCTCTGAGTAAATCAACAAAATAGACAAACCCTTAGCCAAACTAATTAAAAGGCAGAGAGACAGTACCCAAAGAAACAAAATCAGAAGTTAAAAGGGAGACATAAAAACACACACTGAGAAAAGTCAAAGAATCATTAGGTCTTACTTCAAAATCTTGTACTCCACAAAATTGGAAAATCTCCATGATTTTATAGACAGATTCCACTTACCAAAGTTAAATCAAGATCAGGTAAACTATCTAAATAGTTCTATACTCTCTAAGGAAATAGAAGTAGTCATTAAAATTCTCCCAAGCAAAAAAAAAAAAAAAAAAAAAAAAAAGCCCAGGAACAGATGGTCTTAGGTCAGATTTCTACATAATTTTCAAAGAAGAACTAATACAAATTGTCCTCAAACTGTCCCATGAAATTGAAACAGAAGAAATATTGCCAAATTCTTTTTATGAGGCCAAAGTCACCTTGATACCTAAACCACACAAAGACTCAACAAAGTAAAAGAACGTCAGACCATTTTTCCTTGTGGACATTGAAAAAATACCAATAAAATACTTGCAAACTGAATCCTAGAACATCAAATACATTATCCACTGTCAAAGTATGTTTCATACAAGGGTTGTAGGAGTATTTCAATATGTGAAAATTCATCAATGTAATCCACAATGTATAAACAAACTGAAGAACAAAAATCACATGGTTGTCTCATTATGTGCTGAAAAGCCTTTGACAAAATCCAACAACCACTTCATGTTAAAAGTCTTAAAGAGTAAGGGATACAAGGCATGAACCTAAACATAATAAAAGCACCAAACAGCAATCCAGTAGCCAACATAAAATTAAATGGAGAGAAACTTAAAGCAGTTCCACTAAAACCAGGGACAAGACAAGGCTATCTGTTCTCTCCCTATCTCTTCAATATAGTACTAGAAGTTCTAACTAGAACAATAAGACAACTAAAAGAGATCAAGAGGATACAAATTGGAAAGGAAGAAGTCAAAGAACTGCTATTTTCAGATGATATGATACACACACACACACACACACACACACACACACATATATATATATCCAAAAATTCTACCAGAAAATACATATAGCTGATGCATACCTTCAGCACAGTAGTAACTGGATACAATATTAACTCGAAAAAATCAGTAGCCCTTCTTTGTATAAACAATAAATAGGCTATTATCAATTTAATAACTAAAATATTGTATGTGCATATTCTTAGGCTTTTCCTATTTTGCCAAGCAGGAAATGAACCCAGAATTCCCGTGGGGTCCAAGTTAGATAGAACCGAGTTTCCTATGGGGCAATATAACTTTATATCCTCTGAATACATCTGATTTACACTATCTGTTCACCACTCTGCCTAGAACAATTTTTTATTTATACCATCTATCTGTTTGGCTCTGTATGCCAGAGCAGCTTCCACTTATACACTGTACCCTTTACTCTAGAGCCAGTGACAATTTTCCCTAAGTTCCAAATCGTGGGTGGATAATCCCCACATGATTCAGACAAATCTGTTTATAAATCTTTCCTAAAAGCAAATAATCCCTATATTTTAACTTTATACTTAAGTCAGTAACAATGGAGTCTTATTTATTTACTCTCTTGGCTAAAAATGTATACCTGTCTGTCTATGGTTCTGTGCCTAGAGCCACAGACACCTATCTTTGCTTTGAACCACAGGCGAGATTCCCCACAGGAATCAAACAAAACTGTTTCTAAATCTATCTTAAAAACAAGTAATTCATTTTTAATTCATAGTTCAAATCTCTCTGCTCTAAAAGTAAGCTACTTTTACTTTTCTTACAAAAAGCAACCTGCATTTCCTCTCAGCAGGGGACAAGCAGTTTTTTTTTTTTGTTGTTGTTGTTCAAGGTTCCCACTCTTGGAGTCACGTGACTTATCTCAGTAGTAAGCACTGAGATGGACTTTCTTTAAAAAAAAAAAACATACAATTTTTACTCTTAGGTGAAATAGACTTAAATTTCTGGTAAATTCATGCCCCATGTTGGGCGCCACTTTGTTGTGGGAGATATTAAAATGGCTGCACCCAATCTGCCTTGTGATACGGGCCTGCCATGTTCCTGACTAGGCTAGGCCTGAGGCCATGAGTGGAGGCATGGCAAAGACTGCCTGCTCAGACTGCTGACTAAGGCGGCCAGAGACACCAGCCCTGCCACCCACAAGATGACAGAGCCAATCTCCCATGCTGTCTCCACAAGGCTGGGCTGAGTCTCGGCCATCCCACCATCTGTGCAGGCTAGGTAGAAAATGAGACTCTAATGTTTAAAGATTATCCAGAAGCTTTATATCTTTGGTAATGCTCAATAACAAGATACCCACACAGTTAAAGGTGTAACCAATACCCATCCCAGATATATCAACTAACTTTGACTGCTAGAGACACTCACACATCCGCTTCCTTGTCCCCCCCTCTCTCCTCTCCCTCTCCTCACTCCTCCTCTTCCTTCTCCTCTTCTCTCCTTACTCCTCTTCTTCTCTCCTTATTCCTCTCATCTTAGCTCCTCCCAACTTGCGGGGAAAGTATGCTGCTACAGGACCAGTGGAGGATGCTTGGATCTTTCTCAAAGCGGGAGTAAATCAGTATCAGAGGTGAATGGATGAAGGGAACTGGGTGGGAGATGGATGAGCACTGGAACAGTGCAGGGAGATCTGGTGTAGAGAGACTAGGGAAGAGGAAGGGATATTGGCAGTACACAAAAAATGGGTATTGGGGAGGCCCCAGGGAGTCTATAGGGATGACTCTAACTGTGACTTTTAGCAGTAGACACTTTCACTTCCTGAAGCCATGCCCCATGGGGAGGGATATGGACAGTAACCTACCCACAAAACCTCTGACTCAAAATGTATCCTGCCTACCAAGATGTGCAGGGAGAAAGATGAACCAGAGACAGAAGGAATAGCCAACAATGAATGTTCCAAATTGAGACCCATCCCTCAGGCAAGAACCAATCCTCGATGCTATTAATGATATTCTGTTATGCTTGCAGAAAGGATCCTAGTTGACTGTACTCTCAAAGGCTCCACCCAGTAGCTGATGGAAATAGACATTAGATGGATCTCAGGGATTCTTGTGGAAGAGTTGGGAGAAGGATTGAGGGATTTGAAGGGAATAGGGATTCTACAGGAAGACCAACAGGTGTGAGGCTGTAGCTCACCCATGGCCGTGGGTCCCTGTTGGGTGTGTTGTGGATCCCACTAGTCTGTCATGGCTTGGGGAGGCAGAAGCATGGGAATTTGAGTTTACTCCACTGGTGCCAGGTGGGTGATGAGCTATGAGAAGCTGTGGGGTTTCACCCAGGCACGGAGATGTCTCAGCCTGAAGTCCCATGAGGGCAGAGCTCCTGATGGGGATCTCTGGGCTGTAGCTGTTGACCAGGAAACCTAGTCTCTGTCCTTGGGCTTGCAGATGTCTGAACAGATATCAACGGCGATGGCCCCAAAGAGGAAGGAAGAAGTCTGCCACTGCGGTTTTACAAGGTTTATTGCATGGTGGAAAGTAGGAGTTTATAGATGGTATCATATCAACCCATCACCATCCCCAGCGGGCCATATGAGAAAAGCCAGTTTGTAAAGGAGGATTGTCTGTGGAAGGAATGTTTAAGTGGCTATGCCCTCATGGCCTTTAGGTTTATTAATCTATGGAAATCTTGAGGCTCTGGAGGCAAGTAATTGCATGCCTCTACTTGTGCCTAGGTAACTAAAAACTTTCTCCTTTGGGAGGGCTGTAGGGGCATTGCCCTATGTTACTGAAAGGCTCATCAGTGGAGGTCTTCGGCTGTGTGTCAGGAGCCTGGAGTCTGGGAGTGTGGCGAACTGTATGCAGTCCCTTGCAGGGTGGGTCTCTGACCATCTCTAGCCAGTGCTCCACCAGAAACCAAGCTATTCTTTCACAGTCCCAGAAACAGGGTCAACTAACCTGGACTCTTGAGGGCTTCCAGAGACTGAACTACCAACCAAAGTGCAAGCATGGACTGGACCTTAGCCCCCTTTACATATGAAATAGATGTGCAGCTTGGCCTTCATGTGGGTTATTCAACAACTGGAGAAGTGTTGTTCCTGAAACTGTTGCCTGCTTGTAGATCCCATACTGCTAATTGGGCTGCCTTGTCTGGCCTAGTGTGAGAGGATGTATCTAGTCCTGCAGTGACTTGATGTGCCAGGGTGGGGTGATATCGAAAGGGTGCCTCCCTGTTCTCAGAGAAGGGGACAGGAACTGGAGGAGGAGTTTTGTGAGTGAGGACTGTGTGGAGAGAGGGGGAGCTAATATTGGGATGTAGAGTGAATAAATAAATTAATGAAAAAAATAGAAAACTAACTTTGCTTTAATCACTCTGATTGTGTTGGATAGGGCCCTGCCCAAAGTCTGACATTGTATTAAATCAGGGGACAGAAATGCAGAGGCATAAAGGCAGAGAACCAATACCTAGGGGGTGTCCTCTGACTAAAACACACGCACACACACAAACACACACACACACACACACTCACACACACACATAGTGTGAATTTAAGGAAAATGTGTCATAAATATTAGAGGATATGATTGATACTATAGTAAAATTTTATGCGGAAAGTCCAAAATTTTCCATGGAATTCATCTTCCTTAAGAAATCATTTTTTATATTGGAGTCTCTGCTCCATCTGTATCTTTAAGGATAGACTAGAAACAGGAAAAATGCATAGTATTTATATATCCAACAGTGAACTGTTGAGAAAATATCTCACTAACAGAGTACTTACCAATATTATACTTGTATTTAGGTTCAATTCCCAACACAGAAAAATATTACTAATGAGTCAATAAACTAGTATACATTGATTTGTTGTGTGAGTATTGGTGAGATAACACATTTTTCCTATATCTTTTAAGATATATTGGGTATATTAAAATAGATTTTCTACAATTTGGCAAAGTCCAAGCCTGATGGTCTCTTGTTTACATGGTTTCCTAAAATATCTCATCAGTTTTAGAATTTATCTAGAATTAAATAGAATTTATTTCATGCATCGCTTATTTTAATATATAAAATTGATTTAGCTGTAGTTTTAAAATAGAGTTATTCTTTGTGTAAGTGGTATCCAAAAGGCAGTCTTTTTTTATTTTTATTTGGTCATTTGTTCTGATTTCATTGGCTTTTGAGCAGGGCTAATGTTCACATTATAAATATTCTTGTATGTTTTTAACAATCCTACTATTTTCTTTCATTTTCATTATCATGTGTAGCCCCTATATGGATTGTTTTGTTTCCAGATATTCTTTCTTTGTCTCATTGTTTAAACAAAGTGGATTTTTCAGAAATCTAGACTTCAGTATGAAAGAGAAGACACATTTCTTACAGAGCATTTATATGGAACAAACTAATTCTGAATGGTCTGTACCTTGTATCATTGTTCTGTTTCTTTCAAAGGTGCATATATGTTTTTGGCTTTAAGTTTTATGGTTTTTAGTTTTCCTAGAGAGCTTGTATTTTACTTTCCTTAAAACAATTAATTTGGATTCCTTATATGAGTTTTCTGTGTATTAGCTAAAGTTCAATTTCAACTAACCCTTTTTTTAAATATATATTTTTATTGGATATTTTCTTTATATACATTTCAAAACTTACCTCTTTTCCCAGTTGCTCCTCGAAATGCCCTATCTAATTTCCTCACCACCTGCTTGTATGATGGTGTTCCCACACCAACTCACCCACTCCCTCCTCCCCGCCCTGGCATTCCCCTACATGGGGCATCTAGCCTTCCCAGACCAAGGACCCCACCTCCCATTGATGTCCAACTAGGCCATCCTTTGCTATATATGCTGCTGGAGCCATGGGTCACTCCATGGAGTACTCTTTGGTTGGTGGTTTAATCCCGGGGAGCTCTGGGGATTCTGGTTGGTTGATACTGTTGTTCTTCATATAGAGCTGCAAACCCCTTCAGCTCCTTCAGTCCTTTCTCTAGCTCCTCCATTGGAGACCTCATACTCAGTCCAATGTTTGCTGCAAGCATCTGTCTCTGTATTTGACAGGCTCTGGCAGAGCATTTCGGGAGACAGCTATATCAGGCTCCTGTCAGTATGCACTTCTTAGCATCCACAATAGTGTCTGGGTTTGGTGACTGTATATGGGATAGATCCCCATGTGGTGAAGTCTCTGGTGGCCTTTCCTTGAGTCTCTTCTCCACATTTTGTCACATTTTTTTTATTTCCTCCTGTGAGTATTTTTCACCATTCTAAGAAGGAATGAAGCATTCATACTTTTGTCTTCCTTCTTTTTGAGCTTCATGTGGTTTGTGAATTGTATCTTAGTTATTCCAGTTTTGAGCTAGTATCCACTTATCAGTGACTGCATACCATATGTGCTCTTTTGTGATTGGGTTACCTCATTCAGGATGATATTTTCTAGTTCCATCCATTTACCTAAGAATTTTATGAAATCATCATTTTTAATAGCTGAGTAGTACTCCATTGTGTAAATATACCACATTTTCTGTATCCATTCCTCTGTTGAAAGACATCTGTGTTCTTTACAGCTTCTGGTTATTATAAATAAGGCTGTTATGAACATAATGGAGCATGTGTCCTTGTTATATGTTGGAGGATATTTTTGGTATATACCTAGGAGTGGTATAGCTGGGTACTCAGATAATACTATGTCCAATTTTCTGAAGTATCATCAGACTAACAAAGGAGCTAAAACAATCCAGTGGAAAAAAAAGACAGCATTTTCAACAAATGGTGCTGGTTCAACTGTCGGTCAGCATGTAGAAGAATGCAAATTGAACCATTCTTATCTCTTTGTACAAAGCTCAAGTCCAAGTGGATCAAGGACCTCCACATAAAACCAGATACATTGAAACTAATAGAAGAGAAAGTGGGGAAGATCCTTGAATACCTGGGCACAGGGTAAAATTTTCTGAACAAAATACCAATAGCTTATGCTCTAAGATTAATAAAAGACAAATGGGACGTCATAAAATTGCAAAGCTTCTATAAGGCAAATGTCACTGTCAATAGAACAAAATAGCAACTAACAGATTGGGAAAAAGGTCTTTACCAATCCTACATCCAATAGAGGGCTAATATCCAATATATACAAAGGATTTAAGTAGTTAGATTCTGAGGAACCAAATAACACTATTAAAACATGAAGTACAGAGCTAAACAAAAAATTCTCAACTGAGGAAAGTCGAATGGCCGAGAAGCACCTAAAGAAATGTTCAACATCCTTAGTCCTCAGAGAAATGCAAATCAAAAAGATGCTGAGTTTTCACCTCCCATCAGTCAGAATTGGTAAGATCAAAACCTCAGGTGAGGATGTGGAGAAAGAGGAACACTCCTCCATTGTTAGTGGGATTGCAAGTTGGTACAACCACTCTGGAAATCATTCTGGTGGTTTCTCAAGTAACCCTTTAAAAGGATTTCAAACATTGTAAATGTCAGTAGAAATTTGGTTATTTTAAATATATAAAGTGATCTATCAAATAAACAGAGGATTAGTTTGGTTAAATGTGAAAAGGGGATCCTTTGAATATGAGTTTGTGAGTAGAAACTAAGAAGTGGTAGATGGCCAGTTGTGATGGTACAAGCCAGTAGGATTTGCTGAAGGAGGCAGAGGCAGGAGGACCTCAGGTTGGAGGCCAGCCTGAGCTATACATTTTTAGCACAGCTGAAATAGCTCAGTTGGAAGAGTGTTAGATTGAATGTCACGGGAAATGTGTTTTCTTGTGACCTCTGGATTTAGTGTTTGCAATCCCTAGTGTGACTTTCATCTTCAAGTCCTCAATGTAGATGTGACCACACAACATGTGGGGGCTCCTGGGCTAGGTGCTTCAGATGCATTCATTTTGTCACTTCATCTTTTGCCACACTTATATCTCTCCTTGGTATTATAACAAGCATGGGGCCAAGACATATGGGATAGTTTTTACTGGTTTATTGACCTAAGCTTAATATTTGTTAAACGTTTGCTTTGTCCTATCATAAAATTTTGTAAGCTTAATTCAAATTACAGTTAAAAGATATTTTCTCAGAACTTAATCTCACCTACATTAGATCAGCTTCCTTCTTTTACATTTTAACACATGGGTAACTTTCTTTTTTCACATTCACATGGGTTGTAATTTTAAGTATATCAAAATTAATGTATTATCAATATTTTATGGGAAGAACACTGTCACTACCATGAAAGTCGATTGGAACTGTTGTTTATTATGATGCAGTTTTTAAATTGTAATAAAGGTTTATACTTGCTATTATTCATTAAGAGAATAAATGTCCTAAAGTTTTATAGTTTTTGATGACATTTTTATCTTTATGATCATATACTAAATTGTTTATTGTACCTCATGGCTATCCTATATCTGAGTATGTTGTTCTTTCATACATTAGTTTGCTAATTAAAATTGTGTTTTCTCACAGTATGTAGCAGAATTTTAATCCAGTAATATAGATTATATCTAAAGATATGATCCATCTGAAATGTAGACATACACTGGATTATAGTATCATCTGGCTGCAATACAGAAATGCTCTTACTACACCTTTAATATGAAACAATTAAAGTAAACTTTGTACAAGGAGGCAGAAATGTTTAAAAGTAACATCTAATTAAGGGACAGATAAAGTGTAGAATCAGAGAAAGATTTGATGGAATGATTCAGAGATTGTGTACACCCTACTCAAATGAGACTAGAATAAGAAAGAGAAGCTATTTAACATCAGTGCAGGGAGAAATTGTCACTTAATTGGGACTCAGGTGAGTTTAGTGCTTTGGAGTTGAGTCAGGTCTAGTTCAGTCAGTTGAGTTGCTCTGGCAGTTGTACTGGGACAGTTTTGCAGAGACAGATTGCAGACAGAACAAGCCAGACCCAGGTGAAGAAAGAAGTGTCAGTGAACGAGAAGAAACTAGAAGAGTATAACAAATTTCCTCAGTTAGTCTGATGTGAAGCAGAGCAATTCAGTGAGAAGCTGAGACTTCCAGATTGAATCAGTCAGGTTATAGAGGAGTTTGGCCCAAAACAGCTGAAGTGAATCAGTCAGCCAGAGTTGAGAAAGATCTAGAGTGAGTTAATTCAGCAGCATGCCTCTGAGATGACAATTATATCTGGTGAATAAAATTACCTTTATAACAGTATGTTCATTATCTTTTATACATATTTTCATCAAAATTTATTTTATTCTAAATCACCATACTAGTTTTTCCCCTAGATTTAAGATATGAGATAATAATCTGAAAAAAGCAATGGAACAAATTTATATATTATCCAGTTTAGAGTCACCTAAAAATAAATTCAAGTAAATGGGTCTATTTTCATGGTACCAGGTCAGGTATAAATTATTTCAGTGTGATTAAAGACAAATAGAATATCCTTATAATTAACTTCTAAGGTGAGAAGAGAGCAAAAATCTACACATTTGTATGGTGTGAGTTGAGACTTATGCCCACTCTGGTAAGGTTAGCCACAACAGAACGAGTTCATTGTCTGAAGACTTTCCTTGGTTTATTCTAAAAAAAAAAAAAAAAATGTTGTTGTTGCTTTTTGGTGACAACATATGAGATCCACTGTAGTAATGTATTTGTAACTGCACAACACAAAATTGTTAACCTGTAGATATAGGGCATTAGTACAGCTTACTCTTTTTTACATAACTGAAAATTTTGTCAGTCTAACATTTCTCTTCTCCACTTAACCATGAAGCTCTGGCACTTTTCACTTCCATTTTCCCCATGAGTGTACAAATAGGATGCCACATATAAGTGGAATTATAAAGCAGCATTCCTTAATGAGCCTTTTTATATAGCAGAACGCTCTCCAATTTTAATCATGTTATTTTTTTTGTGAAGATTTTTTTCATATGTTTAAAATGCAATAATATTCTAGTGGATATGTATGACTGCCATGTATATTGATAATCATATTCACATCTATATAAGCCTTCTTTTCCTTTATCTGTCTGTATATTGTGCCACTTAGTTTGTTCTACATATAAGTTCTTATTAAAAATATAGTAAAGAAATATCCTTTAGGGATAATGTCATCAAGCTTTTTGATATGTTCATAGAAATAGAATTGTTAAACATGTGATGGGGTTGGTTTTGATTTTTGAAAACTCTTTATATTATGTATATTGTGATTATGACATTGTGTTTATAAAAATAGTCTAAAGTGTCCCAGTTTCTCCAAACCACCATCAATTATTGTTACATTTTTAAATGTTTATTTAATTTACCTTGGATATCAGATAATATAATAGGCTATAATTATTTCTCCTTGCAGGTTTCCATTTTTTCTGATGATGAATCAGTGTCCTCATGTTCTATTGCTCATTTACATATTTATTTGGGAAGATATCCATTTAATTCCCTTGCTTCTTGTATTAATTTTGTTACTATTTTGTGATAAAGCACTATGAGTCAGGGGAAGTGTTTATTCCATCTTACAATTTGTGGTCCATTATGGAAGGAAGTTAGGGTAGGAATTCAAGGCAGAAACCTGGAGGCTGGAATTGAAGCAGAGGCCATACAGGAATGGTGTTTATTTGCATACACACTGTGGCTTGCTCAATCTGCTTTCTTAAACAACTCAGGACCGACTACTCAGGGTGGCACCACACACAGTGGGCTGAGTCTTCCAATGCTATCATTTATGCCCTTCAGATTTGACTACAAGCCATTCTGAAGGAGACAGATTCTATTTTCCTAGATAGCATTATCTGGTGTCTTGTTTACAAAATACTAACCAAACCTTCCATTTCCTAAACCATTATTTTCAATGTTTTAGTAATTATAGGGTGTTTTTTTAAACTGTATTTTGAATATTGTCTATCAGATATGTTGTTTCCAAATACTTTCATTCAGTAATAGGTTGCTTTAAGTTTTTGTTTCCTTTTTAGTTTGCTGTGAAGTTTTTTGATTGATTTATTTGCATGTATTTAGTTTTCCTCTTTATGTTTGTGATTCTGCTGAGGCATTCACTAAATAATTAGCCAAGCCCAATATACCAAAGTTTTCCCCATCTATCCTATATTAGCCCTATAATTTGTGCTTTTCAATTAAATATTTAATTTTTTTTTTTTTACTTTTTTCTGTCAAGTAAATTAAAGGTCTAACTTTATTCTTTTGAATGTAAATAATTAATTTCCCAGTGAAATTTTAAAAAGAAACTATCATTGTGTATTCTTAGATCTTATGCTTGAAGACACTTTAGGGGTGGGAGTTTTCGAGTCTCCTCCTCAGTTACAAATTTGTTTTTATATCAGCACCATACTGCTTTCATTAGTAGCTTTGTAGTATATTTTGAACTCTGTTCAGTACAATGCCTGAAGTTTTATTCTACCTCAAGATTATTTTGGCTCATCTGTATCCTCTCTGAGTGCTTATGAGATATAGGATTTTTCACTCTATGCAAAAACATCACTAGGATTTTGATAGAGGTTGTATTAATTTTGGTGGGGGCTGTATGTTTTAGCAATGTTATTTTCTATTTATTTTATTATTTCCTGTTATCAAAAATAGATTTTTTATGTTTTCTTTTTAGAAAATTTGCTGTTAATTTTTTAAAAGAAAAATTAATTTATATGCTTATTTGTGTGTTAGAATTTTTTGCTGACCTTAAAAAACTCATTGAAAAATTAATCTGTGGAATATCTGGTTTTCTCTACATAACATTTCACCTGAAAACAGATTATTTTATTTCTGTCTGATTGGTTTGGGCATCTTTTTTCTTGCTTTGGTGAGGACTTCAGGTGCTGTATGGAGTAGAGGTAGTGAGGGTATAAAATAGTGTAATACTTTTGTATAAGATGCTATCCTAATTGTATAAGATTGCTTTCAGCTTTCCTTATCAAGTAGTATAATTATCAAGTATGCATATATTAGGTAAGATAGAGAGAGAATATCTTGTGTATTGTATGCATGCATCATCTGTTAATTAAAAAGCATATGACCTATGGCTGCGGCAGGAAATAGAAGGTGGACCATCTGGGAGGAGAAAGGATTCTGGAATAGAGCCAGGCAAGAGAGCTGTCCAGGAAGATGTGAAGAGACAGATGCATGGCACCTGAACATGGGTAACTAACCACATGGCAGAATGTAGGTTAAAATAATTGGGTCATCTAAGTTTTGTTCTAGTCAGAGAAGAGCCTAGCCATATGGCCAAAGGTATTTATAAATATATTTTGAGCCTGAGTGTTATTCTTGGAGCATGGGGCTCAGAGGCAAAACTGGACTTAACTTCTACAGTAAGATCCCCCTGTATCTTCTATTTTTGAGAGTTTAGGATGCAAGAGTGTTGTATTTTATAGAACTTTTTCCCATATCCATTAAAACATGCTTTTCACTTTCCATTTGATTTATAGGACTCATTACATTAATTAGTTTCATACACTTTCTTCCCAGGGTACCAAACTAAGTCTTGATGTGCTTTCCTTTTTAGGCCCATTTGGATTTGATAGGTGAGAATTTTATTGGACACATTTGCATCTACATTCATTAGTGATTTTAGTTTGTAATGTTCTTTCCTAAGAGTCTTCAATACTTGGGCACATATAACCTCTCTTCTGGGCAGCAAATAATACATTATAAATTAATAACTTTTGAACATTCTGGAACACATTCATTCGTACACACACACACACACACCACACACACACACACACACACAAGTGCATCTTTTGCAGTAACCAGAAATTAAGTAGAAGAAAAATAGATCTTGTCTCTTGGAGCTCTGTTTCTATTAAGTAGAAAATAGCTCCTATGATCTCTTGATGGAGTTAGGAATTAAAAATGATTTATTTCATTTTACAGTTTATATCTTTGAGGGAAGGTAAACTAGGAATTCATAGCAGAAATTGAAGCTTAATGGCTTCTCAGCTCTCTCTCTCTTTCTCTCTCTCTCTCTCTCTCTTTGTTTATCTCTCTTTCTTTCTCTCTCTGAATAGAGGAAAGTTCAGGCTGCCAAGGGGTGGTACTGCTTTTAGTGGGTTGTGCCTTCCTATATCAATTATCAATCAAGAAAAATGCCTCACAACTTGCCTACAGACCAATGTGATGAAGTCAGTTTCTCATTTGAGTTTCTCTCTCCGTGGGTATGTTGAGATTTGTATTAAATTGAAAAAACAACAACAACAAAACCACTATGGCAACCCAGATTCATAAGAACACTTACAAGACTTGTAATTTCACCAAAACAACTATACAATCCTTCTACATACTACCCTATAACAATTCAAAGTCTACAGCCGAAGGGTAGGTTTTCTTTTGTTCATTGACAGTACCGAGGACTCTGGAGGATTATTTCATTTTCTGAAGGGCACCAGACACAAATAATACAGTGTCTATACAGTACAAAGATGAAGTCCCTTCACTCACATACATCTCCCTGTTTTTATCTTCATCTCTGGTATTATCCACTAGTTATTATCCACATGAAATTTAATGTTAATTTTCTATCAACTTTAGTTTGATAGATTATTTTAGTTACCATTAATTCCAGAGACTTACCTTTTTCAAAAGGTATAGAATCACATTAATAAGTGAAATATTTTTCTGGAATACATAGTAAAACTATCTTGCAACATATTTTAATGCTATTTAATTGATTATTATGTCTGACATTCCATGCTAATGAAATCTTGAAATTCTTTGCACAATATCCTTATTTCCTTGGACATACTTGGAATTCCTCTCTTTCCATTATTTCATCCACCATCCAAGAGAGAAAATTACATTGATTCATTCTATAATATGTGCTCTCATTAAATAAATTAAAATAAATAAATAAAATATTCTGAAAATGCAAACATGTGTATTTGAAAATAAATATATACTAAAAACATAATGAATACAAAATGTTATGATTTGCTTAATGGATTTATACATATTCTTCCTTTTATTTCTGTTCATCCTAAGTTTATAATTTTAATCTGAAAATGCTTTGTAAGTTATGAAACAATTACATGAAAGAATTCAAAAGAAAATTTCTCTTTATATTTGTTTCCAAAAATAGCTACTCATGTAGCCACTAAATTTGCTCTCCAGATAGGGCTATTTTACTATTTTTCTTTATGTCCACACCACTCTTTGTTTCCCATTCTTGAACCAGCTTGCTTCCGCTTATGATCACCACATTTACCTTTAACTGACCTATTAGTATGCCATGCTTGAGTGTATTTTTACCATTATATCGATGCTAATGTGCTTGATGTTTAACTATGAGCATAACAAATATTGAAGGAGCAAATGTAGTTGGACAGAAAGAAGGTAATAATCTAGACTTAGAAGGAAGTAAATGTGGAGTACAGACTGATTCTCTTGTTTTAGTAATGGGACACCTCTGAATCAAAGAGAGGAAATTCTAATAGGTGCAGAACACAAAACATTATTCTGCAAAAGACAGATACAGTGGCAACTGCTATAAATAAATTAAGTCTGCAGCAACTCTGAATCTCTTGTAGGAAGGGCAATGAGTGGTTTCTATGATCAGACTTTATTCCCTTTCCAAAACACTTGAGTTTATCCTCTGTCCCATAATGACATGCATATAAAACACAAACTTGTAACACTAACACACATTTGTATGCAATTTAAAGAAAGTAATTCAGGGTTCTATTATAATTAATGTATTTTTAAAACTTATTATTTGTTGCATTTTATTAGCATACATTAATTACAAATAATTAATATTAGTTAATACTAGCATAAGTGAAATAACTATTGTGATATTTCTACACATGAATATAAAAATATTTTCATCATATTTATTTCCCATTTCTCTCTTTATGCCTTCCCCTCTCCATGAATGCCTTCCTTTTCTGTACTTACATCCCTACAATTATTTTTTGGCCAATCAATAAATTTATTTGTTATCACAGAAGAATGAACAACTTGCCATTATCTATATACGATTACAGTCTTTCTACCTTTTTTTTTTTTTAAACTGTTATCTGCTTTCAAATATAATCCACAGAGACACATTGGCTAAGTCAGCCTCTCTCCTTCCTGAGGCTGTATGACAGTAATCAATGCTGCTGTGAGGTCAGAAGTGAAACTGCCGTATCATGCCAAGAAGACAATTTTAGGCAACACTACCCTTCTTCTGACTTTTATATTCTTTCTAACCCCACTTTTGCAATGTTCCCTAGACTTTGGTTTCAGTGATGGAGATGAACTAAGTACCACTTCCTACTAACGTGTGTCCCATTGCACTGACACTAAGAACTCAACAGTCACTTATTCTTATGACTTTGATAGGTATGAGTCTCTGCATTACATTTTCTCACTAAAAAAAACAAAAGCATGTTTGAGTAAGCTGATTAATCTATGGACAAAGTCATAATTGTATAAAAGAGATGTTGAACAAATCATGGACATGTAGAAAAGCCAAGAGCAATAGGTTTGGTGCTAGAACCTATGACTTTCTCAGCAATAGTCTTTGACTAAATCTAAAAAAACAGACATGGATTCTCACCCATGGAGTGAGCCTCAAATCTGTTCAGATGTGCCTGATTACTTAAATAATACACTTGTTAGTTTTGCAAAGTGGGTACATGTTACCTGATTGTTCAGTTGTGTCATATACTGTGGACGGGGGCTCACTCCAAATACCACAGCCAGCAGAATATCAATCCACATGAGGCAAGATAAAAGTCCATTTCAACAGGACTCAGTGTATAATGTTGGTTAAAACTTCAATATTCTGAAACCAGGCAGTTAATTTTTTGGCATATTTAAGTATAGCACAATTTGGAAAAAAGTTTCCTGGTATAACACAATCCCTTATGCACAATAAACCTTAAGGCATAATTATATTGAACATTTTTCAAAGTACATGTCCTCTTCCATGAAGAGATTCTATATGATAGAGTCTATATGATAGAGATTCTATAGATAGACTACATGTACTATATTAATGTCCTGGGAGGATCTGGCGAGGTGTTGGTCATATAGATGTCATACAGAAAGTGCAGAAGTCACCCAGGCTATTACATACCTCTAGTCCTGTTTGGAAAAGTCCAAGGGAAGGGTCAAGCCTGGCTTTGCCTTACAGATAGCTCAGAGGAAACCAGGCTATTATACATATTGATTTCCAGCTTTCTGTGCAGAAAACATGCTATCCATCTCTTTATTTAAATAGATAACCTTGCATGCTTAACATTCCTGGTTTCCTTAGTGTTTGTCTGTGGCTTCAAGGACTTTATGGCTTTTACAGTTACATAGTCCACAGCTGAGTAAGACTGCTGATGACAGTTGCCCCTTAGCAGTTTGCATAGTGCTTCTGACCTACAACTTTATGTCCTGGGACCAGATTGTGCAGTCTTTTTAACTATAGAGTTCTACCATCTAGTTCTGAGGGCAAGAAGCAGCAGTGCTTCAAGAGATTCTCTGACTGACAATTTATAGGCATACCATGGCACAAAGATTTTCATTTAATGCCTTGGGATTTATGAGAGCAGTCTACTCACTCATGTAGGAGATCACTAATCAAACTCTTGTTTTTAATTTCAACCATTCCTTTAAGTAGAACAAAGGGTTTTGTTTATATCATGTGTCTATGTGCATAATGTAGCAATATTTATTCCTTTCTATTCAAAAACATTGAATTTTTGCAAATCCATTAACATGAGCATAATTAGTAAGTCTGCTTATGGATTTGAGCATCAGTAATTATTTTCTATTCTTTATATGTATTAAAACAATATGTATAGAAATAGAAGGTTTTAATATTTTTGAGATTGAAGTTGGTAAAATGAATTATAATTTCTCCCCATAGGGAAAACTTCCTTCAATATTTTACTACATCCTCAGTCCACATGACACTTGTAAATATGTTTATCTAATGAGTTATATTTCTAGAGACATATGTCTAGAGATCGGGCTCAGCAGGTAACAGTATTTGACATTCTTACAGGGGAAGAAGTTTCAACTCCCAGTTCTGTTATGGCAGACCATATTAACAAAGCAGCTTTAGGGTAACTGATGTCATCTTCTGGCCTCTGTGATCACTATGTTCACATATGCTATAAAGATATAGATGCTAGCAAAAGCTCACATACATGAAATAAAACAAATATTCCTAAAATAATTTTGGGGGTATGGTATAAACACTATATAATATAGTGGGTTTGAGGTTGGATAAATCTTTAATTACAGTATTTATTGACAGATTAAGTTATCCTGAAAATTTCCCATTCTGCTTCCACTATATGCTTTTGTTTTATGGATTAGACTTTTGATTCTTTTTTTTTTTTTTTTTTTTTTTTTTTTTTTTACAATTTTAAGTATCTACTGGTATACCTTTCTTTCACACTAAACTTTGTTTCATTGAAGTCTCAAAATCGAAATCTCATTTTTATTTTCAGTTTAAATAGTATTGAGTTTAGGTAGGGAAGCATCTGGGAGAAGAATTTGCTCAAAATGTAATGCATGAAATTCTCAATGATAAATAAAAGATAAAAGAATATGAGGAGTGGAGAAGGGCTGTAGATCTGTGAGGAGTTGAAAGAACATGTGGGGAATGAGTGCCATCAATGGTTGACAAATTCAGGAGGAAAGACTCCTGAAGGCTTTAGGATCCTCTCATTGTTATAAACAAAACCAGAAATGGTCAGTGAGATAGATTGTTCTGAGGCTGCTCTGCACTCACTGTGGGCACTTGGCAGCAGATTATAGAGTTGCTGAACTTGAGCATTTTCGGGTTCCCGGTAGCCTTGGTGACCTTGCCCAACACCAGAAACTATTGAAATAATTATAAACTATTTAATATTTCCTAAACTTCTGATTATATTCCTTATATTCTATTTTCCTTTAACAATCTTTTTCTTTATTTTAAGGTTTCTATCAACTAGAAAATACCCTGAATTGAGACTAGAAAATGCCCAACTATGGGGAGAGGGAACTGGAAGAGTCTACCTCCAGTAGATAGAGTATCAATGGAGAAATGGGGTTACTAATCCACAGTCAAAATTTCTGACCAAATCTGTTCCTGTCTAAGAGAACCGCAGGGACAAAAATGGAGAAACAACTGCACACAAGAGTCAAGCATGGCTGTCTCTGAAACGCTCTGCCAACAGCTGACAGAGACAGACTCAAATACTTGTATCCAATGATTGGACTGATGTTGGGGACCACCATGGTTGAATTAAGGGGAGGATTGAAGAAGCTGATGGGGAGGGCAACCCCATAGGAAGACAAGACTTCTCAACAAACCCAGATCCCAGGGAGCTCCCAGAGACTGAGCCATCAACCAGGCAACACAAAGGGCTAGCCTCAGGCCCCTGGCACATACATAGCAGAGGACTACCTGATCTGTATGGTCAATTTAAATAATAACTTGAGTATAATTTCTATGTTTAACCAGTTTTGTTCAGAACTTCAGAAACTCATTTTATGTTTCTTTAGTATTTGAAAATGTCAGATTTATGATTGGTCTTTTCTTTGCAGAATACATGATATTGGTATCTAAAACCTCTTAAAATTTCTATAGTTTCATTAAAAAAAGTATTCCTATGGTGCACTTGGATTAACCTCTTCTTCACATTACTTCATGTAGCAATTAATGTGTCTTCATGATTTGGAAAATACAGGCACTTTCATCCATGAACAAAGCAAGTCTAGTGACACAAGTTCTTTTGGAATGTGGTGTTTCCTCTGTAAGACTGTTGATGATGACTCTCTATTTATCTCTCAAATTTCTTTCATTGCCACCAAGGTGAGGGTTTCTACAATCTGTCTTATTTTGTCTTCTTTAGAAATTATTGGCTGTGGATCATTCAGCGCATCTCAAAGATTTACACTTTTTAGGTGAGCGCTTTGGTTAATTTTTTCTTTATTTTTAGTGTAATTTGTGAAAGAAAGTAATTAGGGTAATAAGCTAAAAATGAACTTGCAGTGCAACTTAAAAATTATTAAGGATGTAAAACTTTTACTAATAATTCATGTTTATACCGAATTAAATATAAGATTACTATATTAAATTTCTTGAATAATGCTATTTGTGAAGAAATATAGTTTGTTTAATAATATCCACTATTACTTTTTAAATGTCTTATGCTCAAAATAAGCACCAATTTTAAGGAGATTTTAGGATAGAATGAACTAAGTGTATTAGTGCATTTTATTAGCAGTTTGGTTAACTATAGAGAGAACGACATTGGTTCTTTATCTGATAATTGGTAAAGCCAAACAAGATGTGTCATCCTTACATTTTTAATCTTATAGCCATTATTAAATAGAAATCAACATTCATTTAATGTGACAAACTTGAAGTACTTACCCACTCATTTTAATTTTGTTTATTCTTCATCTATCATAGCCTATGGAAATTATCTTTTCATTACTACTCTTTTCTTGTAAAATGAGAATCAATAAATTGTGTGATTCCTTTGAAATGGAGTAACTACTATGTTTTTATGATTGTTACATAGCTGCTAATATGGTCTTCCTTAAAAAGGAAGACATTCAGGACTTCTATTAAAAATCTTGTTGTGATAGGCACTTCAATCAAATGAGTATTAGAAATGGATGCTGCAGAGCTTTTGTAACTTGTTCGTAGTTTGTCATTATATTGAAAAGAATACCTTTACGGGGAGGCATGTATGAGATGTTGCTTTCAAATAAGTGAAGAGTTATTTTTAATATGTGTCCTTGAAATTCTTTCCCAAGTATTATGATCTTCAAAGTTCAACTACAGGGATTAAAAAAGTTTTCCTTATTTCATATGAACTAGGCATAAACTTAGGTTTCTTTCAAATTATATTGTGGTGCCTGTTACTTTAAGACATCACAATGTAATCCATTTTTAATTTTTAAGTAAATCTTGGAAACTTTCCATAACTTTCAGCATTAAACAAAATTTGTTCAAGTATAGATTTGGAGGTTACCAACTTATTATTTACCTAAACTAGATAAGGAAGGAGCTAAAATTAGTAACCATTTCTTAGCTAACCTAAAATGTAAACTATATCTTTCTAACAGTTTTAAATATTTTTCCCTGAAATAGTAAATTCTGTGTCAGAATAAAATTAGTTGTGTCTTGATCCTGGACTGTTGGATGCACCTGTAACTCCAATATTTGAATAGTGGAGGTCAGGGACTCAGTAGTTTGAGGATAACCTGGGATACCATGAGACCCTGTCTCAAAATACAAAACAAAAGAAGAAAAATAGCAGAGAGGCATAAATGCCTCTTGAGGAGCTCTAGAATATGTTTTTGTCTTGTGGAATAAAATGAATACTGAAAGATTTGCTTGAATTTATTTTTGCACCAAGAGCAACATTCTATGATTGCTCTGAGAATATGAGAGAAGGTGAGTGAGATTATACAACCATTTCAGTTGTGATTGTTATTTTACAGTAAAGAAGGAAGACTGAGGCATCTTCTGTGTTCCACTGCACTTATTCCACTAGGCTTTGAATTATAGTATGTGAATTCTATTATCATATACATATTCATATAATATATATATATATATATATAATAACATTTTTAGATATAGCATAAAACATCTATGTAGGAAATAAGTTTTAGTGGATCATTAGGTTTTTTTTTTTTTTTTTTTATACTCTTTTCATCTAGATGAGTCTTACCCTCCTATAATACTTTCTAAGTAAAGCACATGCAACTTGCCTCGTTCTCTGCCTGACTATAATTCTGAGCTGGCTAGAAGCTTGCTTATAATCAAACATGATGTTTTATGTCAGTAAATGTTCAAAACACACTTGAAAAGATGCCTTATGTTTGTGCTGAGTGTTTTCTCTTTCAGGTTGGTTAAGAATGTTTATTGCGTTATTCAGAGCTTCCTATTTTGTAATTGCTATCCTAGCACACACACCAGTTTCCTATCAGTAACTGTGAGAGATGTGTTAATGTCTCCCAACATGACTGATAATGGGGAAAATGGAAATATTCAAACGACAAAACCACTGCGATGAGGGATAATAAGACGTGTTAGTATCACTTTCATGGTGAAAGAAAGGAAAGGAACAGCAGCGAAGATTGTTTATCCCTGTGAAACATCAACATATAGAAGTTATACTGCTCTGTGTCCAGTCAAAACAACCGCAGCCTACTGCTGAGATCCTGTGAAGCCGACTCTATGGTGCAGTGCAAAATGAAAACCAGCGCAAGTGGTGCTAATAAAGAGTAAGTCTTGGCTACCTAAAAATAAAATATTGTTAGGGTAATGTGAGCCCATAATTCAAATTAATGTAACCATTAATTCTAGAATATACATCCATGCTTTAGGACACTTTCAAACCCATGGCTGAGCCTCCACACATCAGCTTGAGTAATGTTTCATTCATGACTGGTAGCTCTTGGACCTGTGACTCTTGATTTTCTGTCATGTTTTCTTGTGTCCTTTAGAACTTGCCCTCTTTGGATGGGCTCCAAACAATGCATACTTAAAAATTTAGGAGGAACTTGAGATTGCCGATGACACTTCTTTAAGATCATTATTCTTCTATCATTGCTGGATGAGTTGGAGGAGTTAATAAATCCAGAACATTGATGATTAAATCATACAAAGCTGGGCTTTTCACCCGGTGAGGGCAAGCCCATTTCCAATTCACACTTTTCTGAGAACAAAAATCTTTTTTATGTTTCCTTCTCAAAGCCTGTTTGTTTTTGAGCTTTTCCTTTTCTTGTTCGCTGAGCACTGTTTGCAACTATCCTGTCACACATCATTGCAGAGTGCTTCAATTAGTGGTTTATCCTCTCAGCCAGCCTTTAAAGCTTCACAGAGTCCTCGAAGGATATGGACTCAAAAGGGCAGAGTTAAGCTTGGTATCATCTCTTCCTCACTGCAAGGTCCTGGTGATGATTGCATATTTCCAATCATTATCAATCTACTTCAGTATGATTGTTATTGTAATGTAGCATCATTTACACTTCTGTTTCAACTTATTGTCATAAGTCAACATGGCTATGACTATTTTCTTGTGAAGTTTCTTCATATACTATTATTTTTCATTAAGTTGGTGATAATTGGTTTTGAAAAGAGTGCCGCTCAGATAGTGTATGCTTTGTATCTCTATATCATGATGCTGACTGCCCCATTTTAGATAATGTACCTTAGTTAAAACAGTGCCTTTCAGATTTCTTCAACAGTACATTTTATTTATTTTTTTCAGATTTGGATGTAATACTTTGGTACAAATACATTGAGATATGAAAGAACTGTGTTTCTTCTCAGATTACTTTCTAATTAGAATTCATACCCACCATTTGTTATGGGTCTTAACAATTATTGTAGCATTAACTAATAGCTATTGTGCTTTTTTCTTTAGTCAGTACTTATGAAAGCTTTTATGTTCCTTTGTTTAATGTTCATTGTAAATATTATGAAAATTATGAGTTTAAGTATGTTGTGATTATGTATGAGTGTATGTGGGAGTATATGTGCATGAGTGTGTGTGTGAATGTGTGTGTGTGTGTGCGTGTACAAACGCATGTGTCTGAAGTTTGCATCTGATCCCCTGGAGCTACAGTTACAGGCAGTTGTGAACCAACTAATAAGGGGTCTAAGTACTGAATTTGGGTTCCAAGAACAGTATTCAATCTTAACTGCTGCTTCATCTCTCCAGTTCCTCCTATAGCTTATTTACTTTTAATGCTTTATTCACATCAGTACAGAACTGTATTTATTTTTCTCTCTGGGTTATGATCCCAAACTGGCATTATTTATATTATTATCCAATTGTCATTTTTATCACCTTCTGTGTTTCATGCTGTCACCATCCTTACTGTTATGTTATCCATATGTGCACATGCTCATTATATAATCTTTTCTACTTATGATTTTGTGCTTAATTTTAATTTACTATTCCTTATATTCTCCTTGAGAGAACTTGATCTCACAATGTAGCTTTTACTGATATGAGCCATACAATCCTCCTGCCTCAGCCTGTAGATAATCAGCATTTCTGGCTTACACCATCTCCTTCAGCCATCCTTGCTGTGTTTGCTTTTCCTTTTTATAATATCTTTTCTTCATTTGGCTTTATTGGAGTCACGGTTTTATTTTATATTTCAACTTCTTCTCGTTAGTTATTATGAACATCAGGTTGCCGTTACTTCTTATTGGCTAACTTTTCGAGTTATGATAGTTTGCTATATGATTCAACTTTTCTTTGTTGTTGATATTGTTTTCTCTTTTAGGTTATCTCTGTATAAGTTATTACATATTCTGTTCCTATTACCTCTGGCAACTAGTTGAGTTTAATGGGCCATTGGGTGTCTGTTACTCAACTATGTTCAAACATCTAGAGATTAATTCTGTAGCTATCCCTCTAAGCTGGGCTGTATGTTTCTCACCAGAGAAGACTGACATATGTGAGAGAGGAGCAAAAAAACAAAATGATTTTGAGGTTTAAGAGTAGAATAGAAGAGGATGGTGATTCTATTAGAAGACCATCAGTCACAACTAACCTGAACCCCCAAGATCTCTCAGACACTGAGCCACCAACAAGGCAGCATATACCAGCTGATATGAGGCCCCCAACACATATACAGCAGGGGACTTCTGGGCCTGGACTCAAACAGAAAAGATGCACCTAACCTTCAAGAGACTTGAGGCCCCAGGGAGTGGGGAGATCTGGTGGGGTAGGGGTGAGGGGGTGGAACATCCTCTTGGAAATCGGGGGAGGAGGTATGGGATGTTGTACAGCCAGAGGGTAAACCTGGAGGGGCATAAAGTCTGGACTGTAAAAACAGATTAAAGAATAAATTTTAAAAAGTGAGGATATTAAAAAAAGAGAACAGAATTATGATAATTTCTACCTAATTTACTTAGCCAAATGAAGTTCATATGACTTTCTGTCAAGGCTGAAGGCATGTTCTGAACCTTGGACTTTTGCTGAATATTTTATGTAGCAATGTCTGGAACCACACAATTTAAATTATTAAATTAATGATGCCATAGAGATTGCTTTCAAAGGTGAATCCAGTGGCAAAATGAATGCATTACTTGCCTGCCATGGCCTCTGTCCAAATAAATATTTATAAGGTACTATATTGCTATGATTTGCCTCCTTGCTCTTTACCATACCTCTATTTACCCTAAGAACAAGAATATCAGCAACTTTACTTTGAAATATTTTATTTCATCCCTCTCTCACTTCTCCAAATAAGACTAGGAGTTTTCTGACCTAATAAATAGAATAAAGTTAATAACAGATAAGTTTTCACTACAATTGACACTTAATTCTTACACATACATGTGAGATATACCACAGTATGTTTCACCCTTTGAAATATTTCACGTACATGTCCCATGTATATGCATTATATAATGAACAAACCAATGTAATTAGCATAGCAATTACTTCTATTATTTTTCTGAAGTAGAAGCATGAAAGTTCCTCTTTTCATCATTCAGAAACATGCAAATTCTTCTGTCCATATGTCTATCTTGAAATGTGTAATTTCTTATCATTAGCCAATTCCATCTAACATGTAATCAACCCCAGAGTTTCCATTTCTCTACCAGGAACTTTGTACTTGTTGACCTTTCTCTGACCATCAACTCTTCTTTCTTCTATCTTCTGGTAATGGCAAGTCTACTTTCAACCTCTGTGAGATGAAACATAATTTCTAGGTACCTTGTTGAGCACAGGCCTTGAACCCCAGATACTCTAAAGAGATGGTAGGAGTTCAGCCTTGCTCCTCGACCCTGGTTCCTTTCACTTAGCTTCAGCCATCTACAGCCCCTCCCAAAGAAAGGTTTGTGGCCTTAGATCACATAGCACAGGTAGAGGGCATGACTACAGGCCTCAGAGCCTCAAGAGATATCCATATTAATGAGATACCTAAAGGCCAGAGGGCATAGCCAATTAAGCATTCCTTCTTAGACCCTCCTCCTTGCAAAACCTCAGACCCACCCTGAGGACATGGGGTACAACTTCATCCACTTTGTGCCATGACAATAAACCTTTTAAGATCATGGACTTCCTCTTGTCTTTGGGGCCCATCGTGGGGAACCATGGAGGAGTCCTTCAACTACCGAGCCACTGTCTAATGTCCCTCCAAGGACCTCTCTGAGTTCTAGCCACGGAGCTCACCAACTCAAGCAAGCTAGTTGAGCCAGCCATGACCTAGCCAAGCTAGTTGCCACGACCAAGAATCTTACTACCCCATGGGGCGCTGCTGGAGCTTCTTCCCCTTGCCCCTCTCAGCTCCAGGCTGGTCCAGCCTGTATGCCCCAAGTCTCAACTCTTCCACAGCTCCCAGTGGCACCTGGGAGCCCAGGAGTCTGAGATCCGTCATCCCCGCACACCTTCTTGCCCGGGGGTCCCAACCCAAGAGCTCTGCCCCCTTGGGTCTCAGACTGAGATCTCCCCATGGCCAGGGCAGAGTTCTGCGACTTCTCACAGCCCGATGTCCACCCAACACCACATGGAGTAAACTCAGTCAAATGTCCATGCTTCTGTTCCCTGATCTGCGGTTCCAGTTGCCTGAGGGACAGACTCGAGGGAACCACAATGCAGCCCAACAGGACCTATGCCCACGTGTCAACTACAGCCCCACAGTGTATCCTTTATCCACATGCCTTTGCTCACAAATATACATTGCAATATCTTGTTAATCTGTCTCTGGCTTCTGCACTTTTATTAATGCTGGAATGTCATTGAGACTCCTCTCAAATATCCTGTTGTTACTCTATGCCATGGAGATCCTGGGATTTTGCATCTGTTAAAATGGTCCCTCATTCACTCCAGCAGTTTGTGTATGGGTCAGATGTTGGGTCAATTCAAAGTCCTGAATCTGGGTCTGAGAGGTGTGAGCTGGTTATCCAACCAGTTCTCCTGTTCTAATGCAATTGTGGTGACCAAGGTACAGGGCCTGCTGTCCTGTTCTTATGACTACAGGGTTAGCTCCTGCATGCCAAAGATAACAAGGATCAAAGGTGTGATAGGGCATCTCTTCCTAGCACATGTGCCACAGGACAGACAAGTCCTGGGACTAGCTCTCCCATGCTCACACCCTCAGGTTCTGATCACTTGTGCCCCACTATCAGTGTCAGTTCTACTGTGCTGCCCCTGTAAGGTGCAGGGCCTGCTTTTCCAAGGGTTGGATCTGGTGAGGGATAATACTAGCTCTCCTGCATTATTGACCCCAGGGCCAGAACTCCCACCAGCTGTAGGTGGTAAGCAGCAAGTTTCATGACCTTCAGGACAAGAGCAAGTCATCAATACAATCAGGCATGTCTCTGAGGCAGTAGATGAGAGCTACATTTTAATCACAAACATGGTTAGAGAGAGATAACTGAACATGGGATGGGCCTTTTGAAATCTCATGCTGAATGTAAAACTTAACTCAAAATCTAGCAATATCTGCATCAATAAAAGCTATTCAAGAAAAAATTTATGACTTTAGCTTAAGGAATTGAATTGCAAATAAAACAAAACAATAATAACAAAAATCTTTATAAGTTTCCAACCTATAGAAGAAAAATATAGAGGTAATTTGGACTTCATTAAAATTAAATACCTTTGATCATCAGTGGATAATAGTGATCAAGTGAAAACATATCCATATAATATAGAAAAATATGTGTACACCATATAATGGAAAGAATCAATTATCCACATTATACTGAAAATTCTTTCAACTCAAGAATAACCAATTTTCTAAATTTAAAACTAAGTAAAAGAATAAAGTAAAATTTCAAGGATGACACACATGTAGTTAATAATCTCATGAAAAATGTTTATCATCATTTGCTATTAAACAAATGCAAAAACTCTTAAATCCTGCTACATTAGCTCTAAATAAGAAAAACAGCATTTTACAACAATCTTGGGAATTTAGACGTCTCGTGAAATATTAAGAGAATGGAGAAACTAACTGCAACTAGTCTGGAAAATAGTAAAGAAAATGTTTCTTAGCAATGCTAGTCTGCATTACTTTATGGTAATGTAACACTATATTCTGATGTTTAGTCAAGAACCTTGAAAGCAAATATTCAAGCAAACACTTATGCTTGGGAGTTTAAGAGAACACTACTCACAATAGACCAAAGTAGAAATTAGTTAACTGTCCATGTATTGATAAACATATGAAGAAAAAAATGAGCATTCACATAATTTTCCTGACAGTTAGTAAAACATTAGATAAAATTTATTTTTAACATTTATATAAATAATATTTTTATTAAGTTTTCTGTAAGATTGTGTTTCCTACCAACATCAGAAACTATACCCATACAGTCTCACCAATAAGAGTGTCCTATAATGAGCTAAACAAGGAAGACACCAACAAACATGCCAAAGTGGATGGGTAAAAACTCAGAAGGCCTCAGCCCTCCACTAAGAACCACAGGCAACTGAGTACATTTGAGACTAGGAAAAGAGGTCCACCCATAGGAACGAGCACACTATGAATTGTCCAGTATCAAATGTTCATCTCTGAAAACATACACACAAGTAAATTTATATTGACTTAACAGGCCATATTTAGTAATGTATATACATATACAAATGGATGCATAGAGACCTTTCACTTGTTTGGTTAGAATTACCCAAAGATATTTTATATTATTTGTGACTATTGTGAAGGTTGTTTTTTCCTTTATTTCTTTCTCAGCCTGTTTATCATTTGTATAAAGGAAGGTTACTGGTTTATTTGAGTTAATTTTATATGCGACCACTTAGCTGATGTCATTTATTATGTGTAGAAGTTCCCTAGTAGAATTTTTGGGGTTACTTATGTATATTATCATATCATCTACAAATAGTGATACCTTGGTATCTTTGCCAATTTTTATTCACTTGATCTCCTTATGTTATCTTAGTGCTCTAGCTAGAACTTTCAGTAATATATTAAAAAAAAAAATGGGGAAAATGTGTATCCTTATCGTGTGTTCCTGATTTTACTGGGATTACTTCAAGTATCTCTCCAGTTAATTCGATATTGGCTGTTGATTTGCTGTGAATTGATTTTATTATATTTAGGTGTGGGCCTGAATTCCTGATCTCTCCAATACTTTTAACATGAATGGGTGTTGTATTTTGTCAAATGCTTTTTTAACATCTAAGGAGATGATCATGTGGTTTTTTTTTTCATTGAGTTTGTTTATATAGTGGATTATATCAATGAATTTTTATATATGGAATCACCCTTGTATCCCTGCAATGAAGCCTACTTGATCATGGTGAATGATGGTTTTGTTGTGTTCTCGGATTTGGTTTGCTAAATTTTGTTGAGTATTTCTGCATCAATATTCATAAGCTAAATTGGTTTGAAGTACTCTTTTTTGTTGGGTCCTTGTGTGGTTTAAGCATCAGTGTAATTGTGGCTTCATAGAATGAATTAGGTAGTGTTTCTTCTGTTTCAATTTTATGGAATCATTTGAGAAATATTGGAATTAGGTCTTCTTTGAAGGTAGAATTCTTCACTAAAGCCATCTGGCCCTGGATTTTTTTGGTTGGGAGGTTTGTAATGACTTCCTCTATTTCCTTAGGGAATATGGTCCTGTCTGCATAGTTTACCTGCTCTTAATTTAACTTTGGTATGTGCTATTTGTCTAGAAAACCATCCATTTCATCCAGATTTTCCAGTTTTGTTGATTATAGGCTTTTAGAGTAGGATCTGATGAATTTTTTTGAATTTCCTCAGTTTCTCTTGTAATGTCTCCCTTTTCATTTCTGATTTTGTTAATTTGGTTACTTTGTCTGGGCCTTTAGTTAGTTTGACTAGGGGTTTATTTATCTTGTTGATTCTGTCAAAGAACCAGCTTTTGGTTTTCTTAATTCTTTGTATCATTCTCTTTGTTTCTATTTGGTTGATTTTAGCCCTGAACATGACTATTTTCTGCCATCTGCTTTTCATGGGTATGTTTGCTTCTTTTTTGTTCTAGAGCTCTCATGTATGGTGTTAAGTTGTTAGTGTAGGATCTCTCCAAAGTCTTTACCAGGGCACTTAATGTTATGAATTTTCCTCTTAGCACTGCTGTTCTTTGTGTCCCAGAAATTCGGGTATGTTGTGCCTTCATTTTCATTAAATTCTAAAAAGTCTTAAATCTCTTTCTTTATTCCTTCCTTGACCAAGTTATCATTGAGTAGAACACTGTTCAGCTTTCATGTGTATGTGGGCTTTCTGTATTGTTATTGAAGATCAGCTTTAGTCCTTGGTGATCTTATAGAATGCATGGAATTACTTCATTCTTCTTGTATCAGTTGAGGCTTGTTTTGTGACCGGTTATATGGTCAATTTTGGAGAAGGTACCATGAGGTGCTGAGAAGAAGGTGTATTTTTTTTTGTTTTAGGGTGAAATGTTCTGTAGATATTTGTCAAACCCATTTGGTTCATAACCTCTATTAGTTTCACTGAGTCTTTGTTTAATTTCTGTTGCAATGACCTGTCCATTCGTGAAAATGGGATGTTGAAGTTTTCCACTACTGTTGTGTGGGGTTCAAAGTGTGTTTTGAACATTAGTAAAGTTTCTTTTATGAATGTGAGTGTCCTTACATTGGGGCATAGATGTTCAGAATGGAGACTTTCTCTTGGTGAATTTTTTCTATGAGGAATTTTTTCTCTTTCTCACTTGATAACTTTTGGTTGAAAGTCTATTTTATTGGATATTAGGATGGCAACTCCAGCTTGTCTATTGGGATCATTTGCTTGGAAGATATTTTTCCAGCCTTTTACTCTGGGTTAATTTCTGTCTTTGTTGTTGAGTTGTGTTTCTTGTTTGCAGCACAATGCTGGATCCTGTTTGCATATCCAGTCTGTTAGCTTGGGTCTTTTTATAGGAGGGTTGAGTCCATTAATATTGAGAGATATTAAAGACAGATGGTTAGTTCCTGTTATGTTTGTTTCGTAGGTGACATTATGTGCATGTGATTATCTCCTTTTGGTTTTGTTATGAGATGATATATATCTTGGTTTTTGGGGTTTTTTGTTTGTTTGTTTGTTTGTTTGTATGTACCCTCCTTGTGTTGTGTTGGAGTTTTCCTTTTAGAATCCTCTATAGGGATGGATTCTTAGATAGATATTGTCCTAGAATATTTTGGTTTCTCCATCTATGTTGTTTAAGACTTTTGTTGGGTATAGTATCCTGGGCTGTCATTGGTGTTCTCTTAGGGTCTTCATGACCTCTCTCCAGGTTCTTTTCACTTTTAGTGTCTTTGTTGAGAAATCTGGTATAATTCTGATAGGTCTGCCTTTATAAGTTATTTGGCCCTTTTCCCTTGTAGCTTTTAATATTCTTTCTTTGTTATGTGCATTTAGTGTTTTGATTATTATGTGATGAAAGGACTTTCTTTTCTGGTCCAGTTTAGTTGGTGTTATATAGGCTTTTTGTACATTTATGGCCATCTCTTTCTTTAGGTTGGGGAAGTTTTCTTCTATGATTTTGTTGAAGATATTTTGGGTTCTTTGAGCTGGGAATCTTCACTCCCCTCTATTCCAATATTTCTTAGTTTTGGTCTTTTCATTATGTCCTGGATTTCCTGGATGTTTTGGGTTAGCAGGTTTTTTTATGTTTTTAATTTTCTTTGACAGTTGTGTTAATATCTTGTAAGTTATCTTCTACATTTGAGATTCTCTCTTCTATCTCTTTGATTCTGTTGGTGAGGCTTATACCTGTAATTCCTCATCTGTTTGCATGTTTTCCATTTCAGTGGTTCCCCTCTTTCTGTTTTCTTCATTGTTTCTACTTCCACTCTTAGGTCTTCACTTGTTAGATTGTGTTTTCCTGCATTCTTTAAGGGAATTTTTTGTTTCCTCCTTTAGGGCTTCTACCTGTTTACTTGTGCTTTCCTGTATTTTTTTCATTGAGTTATTTATATCGTCCTTAAAGAAATCTATTATCTTCATGATACAGGGTTTTAGAGCAGCTTCCTGATTTTCAGGTGTGTTATTGAATCTAGGGCTTGCTGTGATGGAAGAACTGGGTTCCGATGATGCCAAAGTATATTGACCTTTGTTGCTTATGGTCTTGCACTTGACTCTCCCCGTCTGGTTATCCCTGGTATTAGCTGGTATGGATGTTTCTGTCTGAAGCCTGCCTCTTGTGTCCTTGGGTTGATTCAGATCTCCTCGTAGGTCTGTGGCCCTGGCTGTATCAGACGTCCTGTGGGGCTTTTGGACTCTGAGGTCTTAGAAGGGCATGTATAATAGTGATCTGTTGCTCTAGCTGCAGTGGTTCTTCTGGGAGGCCTTTTGGGAGACCTTCAGATTGTTGGGTCTTCTGATGGGGAGAGAAGCTGCTAATCACGCTGGTTGGAGTAGATCTCCTGGAAAGCTTTCAGACTATTGGATCTTCAGAGATGCACTCAAGCTGTTGCCTTGTGAGTAGCTGTTCTTCAGGGAGGTAGGATCTGTTGCTCAGTTGCCCTGTGTGCAGCAGAAATCCTAGGATAACTTCAAGCTGTTGATTCAGTTGCCCCATATGCAGTGAAACTCCTGGGATGCCTTTCAGGCTGTGGTGTCTTCAAAGGAGCAGGCAAACTGGTGATCTGTGCCAGCAGAAGGCACTGGCTGGAAAGGGAGTATAATTTGTGGGGCGAGCAGTTGGGGGTGGGGTCAGGGGCGGGGGAAGGTTAAGCTTCCCAAGTCCGATAGGTTCCTAGTGTCTGTAGTGATTTGGAAGAGTCCCTTACCAGTTTCCCTGTGTGCAACAGAACTCCTGGGATCCTTTTATGCTGTAGTGTCTTCAGGGGAGCAGGAAAACTGGTGATCTGCCCTGGTAGAAGGCACTCAACTGGAAGTGGAGTGGAATTCAGGGGGCAGGGTTTTGGGTGGGTGAGGGATCCTGAGTCCACAGTGCTCCCAGTATCTGTGGGCCTTCTGGAGATTCTCTTACTAGTTGCCCTGTGTACAACAGAACTGCTGGGATGCTGGCAGGATGCACAGTCTTCAGGGGAGCAAGAAAGATGGCAATTTGCCCAGGCATGAGGTGCCAGCCAGAAGGCGCATTTTTCTTTTATTGGGCAAACTAACAAGCCTTTGTTCAATATAAAGTGATATTTGAGTATGCATCCTTAATCCTATCACTTTCTATTCAATTACCAGGATAGTAGTCATTTAGAGACATCCAGATATTGATTGAAGTAGAATAATGATATAGAATTGATTCAGACAGATACACAATGAATTCAATGATTTAGAGGAAACAAAATCAAGTCAAGTAAATGTAGTGACCAGTATGGATGATTCTCTTGCATGTTCTAAATTCAGTTGAATATAATGAGATAAACTTCATTAAGTTATTAAACACAAATGTAGACTTCCACATTGGAGTGAAATTGTAATTTCAGTTCAATTCAGACTTGAATATTACATTAACAAATGGTACTAGTGCTGGGGAGATGGCTTACTAGTAAGAGCACTTATTCTGTAAATGTGATTAGAATCTGAGTTCAAATTCCCAGGATCCACAATAGCATTCAGCCACTGGGGAACAGATTCCTAGAACTTGCTGACACTATAGCCAAGACAAAATGATGAATTTCTTGTTAAAAGAGAGACCATGGATTAAGGCAATAAGGTGAGGGTAATAGATAAGGACACAGTATTCTGCACTGGCCTTGATTCAAACAGCTACATGCACCTGCATGCTTCCATACTTTTAGCACACATACCAACACCACACAAGCACACATACACACAAGTAATGCAAGCTCTATTACCTATCTTAATATCTGTGTGACTATTATCTATCATCTATCAATCTATTCTGTCTTGTATTTATATTTTTTATAATCATCATCTAGCTACTATCTATCTATCATCAATCTATCTATTTATCTATCATTTATCAATCATGTATCTATCATATATATATATATATATATATATCATGTTTCTATCTAATCAATCATGTATCTATCATATATATATATATATATATATATATATATATATATGTATATCACCTATCATATATCTATCTAATCTATACTTGATACTCCATCATGTATCTACATATCATATATATATATATATATATATATATATATCCCATAAGAATATCATTATTTCTTAAGCAAACTGAAAATAAAGTTCCTGAGAAGCCTGAGCATCTTACCAATACTGACTGAGGAGTACAACCTTCATTGAAGACAGTGGTGTTACTAGAGCTCACACTTGCTTAAAAAATATCTTGTTGTAAAATATTTAAATAATATTTACAGAATGTATCTCATAGTACTGGTGTGATAGAATGTTTAGGGTAGCTTAGCATAAGCAAAATGAATTTCAAGTCCAATGCATAATTTATTCACTACCAAATGCAAACCATTATGCATTCACAGACACACACACTTGTATTTGGTGTGATTCCAATTGTGTACAATGTGCTATATAAGAAGAAATCTATGTAAGCATAATTAATTATTTTAATAATATTAAATTTAAATGATTTATTTTTCATAGGAATTTTCAAATTTATTTTTATTTTTTAGTTATGTGTATATACTTGTGTCTGTATAGAGGTATGTGTACATGAGTGAAGATCCCAGTTCATGCCAGAATGTGGGAACTGCTTGACGGTAGAGATACAGGTCATTGTGAATCTCCTGACATGGGTAGTGTGAACTGAACTTGTGCCCACTACAAAAGCAATACATGAACTTAAATACTTTGAGATCTATCCATGTGTATAATTATTTTAATGAAGAGGACGTTAACATGGGCAGTGAGTTAAGAAGAGAAATATTGACTATCAAATAGGATCAGTTTATATGTATGCATGTATGGACATGTATGCATGTGTTTGCATACATGTACAAAGTATATGAGTAAATATGTGTGTATACACACACCACACACACACACACACACACACACACACACACACACACAGCAAATTGTTGGAATCTGAATACAACTTAGGGGTTGGATTTTAATGCCCTTGCTAAAAGCTTGGCAAGCCTAGACCAGCACTATCTATATAGATTCCCAACTTGGAGACCATTGGAGGTCATTGACATATTCCTTTGGACACTCATAGCTAAGAACAAGTATGATCCAGTGCATTTAGCTTCATATATCTTACAAATGGGGGCAAGTGGTACATTTTTATTCATCTCTCAATCCCAGTTATAAGACAGTTAACTGCTAGTTAGAAGATCATTTGATTTGCTTAGGCAACTAGGGACTTGCCATTTCTAGAGCTAATGTTAAAGAAGCAGGGGCCAGGAGCAGAACAGGCACTACAACAGCTATCATAGCATTTCTTTGTAGGATTACTCATTTCTCCCTCTCAGCTAAGGACAAAGAAACAAAGGCAATGCCATGTGCAAGTTTTGCTTCTGTGCTGCTGCCTCACATTCAGTGTGACTCATAGAACAAACTCCTCAAGAGGCCTTTGTGGGGAAGAAAACGTGTGGAATTATTGAAACTTTATTTAATACCTCATTCTGAACTGACGTCCTTCTACTTTAGGATGAGTTGAACTGCCATGGATCTGCAATGGTGTGGTAAAATCTCCTATGACAGTTGTGTTTTTATCAATTTCTCTTGCTACTTCTAATGGAATTTCTTTATACATTCCTCATGAAATGTTATTTGTCAGCTAAAGGTTCATGATCATTGCTGCCTGTTTTGTGGGTTTGTGTCTTCGTCAGTAATAACCTATTTTTCTGCATCCCAGGAAAGGCTTTCTCCTTTATTCTTCCTGATACTAATTTTACCATACCCATTTTCTACTTTGGTTTGATAAGTCTGTTCTTGTCATCATACTTTAAGTCTTTCTTTTTAATTTTATTTGTGTTTGGATCCTTTTCAATAGTACATTACTAACAGATTTTATTACATGGTGTACAGTGAAGTGGCTTCTAAAAGGAAGATATACTTTTCCATATTGATATATATATATTTTCCTTGTCTCTTGTATCTATAAATTCTATTATTTTAGTTATATTTTCAGCTTACATGTATGCCTTTTGTTATAAATGTTTATCTTTGTCATAAAAATGATTTAAGGTTATAACTTTAGAAACTTATAAGAGAACACCAGTGAGAGAAAGAAGAGTTAGCATTTAATCATGCTTAGTACTTGTACAGTATATATGAATTTAAAAGTTCTTTATCTTTTAGTTTGTTTAGCCTTCTTTAGTAGATTTTTAGGTTAGTGTCATTTCAGGACCTCAATATGGGGTGAACATGAGAATTTTGTTTCATTGAGTCAACACTTATGCTTAAGTAATTTATCCAAAGTTTGTTTCTTTTTGTGTGTTTTAATCTCAAGTTGTCAAACTCAGTGCCTCAATGCCGCATTTACATGGAAGCAATTAAATTACAGAGTATGCAAGTTTTTCTTCTTCCTTTTCTATTTTCTTCTTCTTTTTTCCCATCTGACACCTTCCTTATTTACATTTTGAATGTCATCGCATCCAACCCCCACCAGGAACCCCTCATACCATCCTCCTTGCCCCCACCTCCAGAAGAGTACTCCCCCACCAACTCACCCACTTTTACCTCCCTACCCCCCTGCACTCCACCACACTGGGGCATTGAGACCCCAAGGGCCTCCACCCTCTACTGACGCCCAACAAAGCCATCCTCTGGGACACATGCAACTGGAGCTATGGGCGTACTTTCTGGTCTGTGGTCCAGTCCCTGGGAGCCTCTGGGGGAGGAGGGCATAGCTGTTCCTTCGACACTGCTGTTCTTCCTATGGGGCTGCAACCTCCCCCTCCCTCATCAGCTCCTCCAATCTTCTCTCCAAATCCTCCACTGGGGACACAGTATCCAGTAAAACAGTTGGCTGAGAGCATCTGCCTCTGCATCTGCTAGGCTCTGGTAGAGCCTCCTAGGAGACAGCCATATCAGGATCCTGTCAGCATGCACTTTGTGGCATCTACAATAGTGTCTGCATTTGGTGACTGTATATGGGATGGATCCCCAGATGGGGGCAGTCTCTGGATGGCCTTTCCTCCGTTCTGGTCTCTGCTCCACACTTTGTCTCCGTATTTGCTCCTGTGAGTATTTTTGAGTTTGCAGTTTTTAAAATGTAAGTAAATATGCCTGTGTAAATGTTGTATGTTTCATATACTCCAATTCTGTGTGTTACAGTTTTAAATCCTACTGTTTATTTGACATATTTTAGCTCTTTACTAGTTTCATAGATATTTTGGATTTTTAAAAAAGTTGGAATCCGATTAAATTTGGTCCTTATGATTATTATTTTTTCAATGTGTTTATATTTTCCCTATGTTTATTAAATCTTAAAGACTATTGTTATTACTCAATTAACTGATTTTTAAACAAAATATACACAATTTTTGTATCAATTATTTATAGAATGTCTCTAAATCCTCTGCTTTATTCCTGCAGTATAGTTCCTGTATTACATATACTTCATTGTCCAAAAGTTGATCATATGAACAAGCCCTGAAGGGTTTTAAATTGTTTTTTTTTTTTATTTTATTTTATTTTATTTTATTTTATTTTTGCTTTTATCTGAGTGTGGTTTTCATTAGGAGACTCATATCATTCCAAGGTGTTTTTTTATTCTCCTAAATGTCTTCAGTTTTTTCTTTAAATATAGTAATTTGGGTTTGTTTTACTTATGATTCTTCTGCTTTTTAAATAATACTTTTCTGAGGTGTTGGCATACTCTCAACATTATTGGGAACATGGCTAAGGTATTGCCACTACTTTCTATCCTTTTTCCATATTCATTATTCCTATATTATAAAGATGCACCACCTCCAAATTCATTATGAGTTTAAACTTGATATTTTCATTCATGGTGAATGAAATATTGAATGAGCATCAAAGAATCAGTTAAAAGTTCCATAATTATGATGAAGGAGGAGGAGAAGGAGAGGAAGAAGAAGAGGAAGAGGAAGAGGAGGAAGAGGAAGAGGAAGAGGAAGAAGAAGAAGAAGAAGAAGAAGAAGAAGAAGAAGAAGAAGAAGAAGAAGAAGAAGAAATCAAACTGTATTTAAAAATTTCCCAAGTCCATAGATCCAAGTTGGAAAACTAATGAAGAAAAACCTGATGGAGAAAGCAAGGGGCCAAAGAGAAAAGACAGAATTAAGCTTCAGCCTTGAAGTTAATTCTAAAGTCTGGGAAACTTAAGTCTGTGTTCACAGAACTTCAGTAGCTATCAAGAAAGGAAGACAAGACAGAAGTAGTTTAGAGTGTTAAACGGTCCATAAAGAAATCTGAATTACCTTGTCTATGTGGAAGGTTAAATGAAGAAATCACCTGTGTGCTGAGGTATCCACGAGTTTCCTGGAGGCTTTGTGGATTAGGACTGTGAATTACACTCTCATGAATTTGTACACACAATTTACCTCAAATTCTCATCAATGAAACCCCATCCCTTGTTGTAACTTACATGGACTGTGTTAATATTTCCCTTCCATCCCTTTTGAAAGAAACCTGAATCACATCTGAAGAACTCTGTTAGTATCCTAGAGAAGAGAAAGTCTCAAAAATCACATGTCAAGTTAAGTAAGCAGCAAGCAGAAGGAACTAATTCTGAAAGCATAGAAGGTACCATAACTTCGAAAAAAGCATTGGCACTCACAGTCCTCTATTGAAGATGTCCACTTCCCCTAAAATCTAGACTGAAAAAAAATTGTTGGAAAGGAGAAAAAAACGATGAATACATTATAATAGTTACTTTAAACTTGAAATTTTAGAAAGGAAAACTAACACAGAAGTTAAACATTCAGTACCGAAATTCTGCTTCCACTGATAACTGATACTGGATGTATTCTTTGAGGATGAATATCTAAATTGCCCAGATCAAAAGTGAAACCTTAGACTCTATTTTTCCAGAAGACGATGATAAGATATCAGATCAATTATTGTTCTTCAAGTCATGTTCTAAATTTGTGGTAGAGAAGATAAGGTGGGGAGAAGAATAATACAGTATGACTAACAAGGTTAGGGTTGAAATCTGGGTCTCACAGAGCACTAGAATTTGAGGGAAAGAATATCTAAGTAGCCAAACCAAGTCCCTGAGTATAGTCTGAAAATGTCTACAGTGATCCTGCCCAGGGACAGACAGCAGAGAGGACAGCTGCTGGACGTATACTCTGGACTTATTATGGCTGAGCAGTGGGAGTTACAACTTGGCAACTCAGAGAGGAAATTTTGCTAACTACCTAAGTACTGACAAGGCTTCAGAACTTCGGAATTTGTTTATGTTTCTTAAATGTGTTATTGTGCAGGAATACTCATGGCTTTCTGATGACCTACCAGTTTTAAAAAGTCCAGAATGAGCTCATCTGGTGTGTCAGACATTGAAACATGTGATACACATGCTCCGCATTCCTCAAGGGAAGACAGAATTCAAGGATCAGTAAAAAATCAGAAAGTACTAGATGTGGGAAAATGTAAGTTACAGGAAAAAGAAGATGGGCTTCACGTGATTAACATAACACAATTTTAAGAGTTACTCAGGGAGAACACTTTATCAGCAGAGGCAGAATGGCTGCAAGTTTCTGGTCATCCAGCATTATGTAGTTAGAGTCTGACACAAAATGAAGTAATAAACGAATTAAACAATTTGTGTTTAGAGACGAGCACATCTGTCTTACTAGAACTTTATTGTAATAGTTTGGGCTGGTCTAGTTAAGAGTTGCTTGTTTGCCGGGCGGTGGTGGCGCACGCCTTTAATCCCAGCACTTGGGAGGCAGAGACAGGCGGATTTCTGAGTTCGAGGCCAGCCTGGTCTACAGAGTGAGTTCCAGGACAGCCAGGGCTATACAGAGAAACCCTGTCTCAAAAAACCGAAAAAAAAAAAAAAAAAAAAAAAAGAGTTGCTTGTTCTCCCTCAAGTGTATCAAAGCCTCCAAATCCTTCTTTGCTCAATATCTGTATTTAACAAAAGCAAATTTCAGAAAGGCTTTCTTAATCTTTCCTCCCTGCCTGTGCCATTTGTTTATACTACTTCCCAGAAACCTCCTTTCCATTGTATTCCACTACTGATTTTAACTTGATCAGTAGCCCCAAGTCTTAGGTCATTTTTCGAACTCTGATGAAGTCTCTTACTCTTATGGAGGTATCATGTGTGTCAGAGGATTGTTGCCCTCACAGGTTATTATTATTTTTATTATTTATTAATGTGTATGTGTGTCTGCACGGTTTATGTGCAGCATATTTGTGTGGATGACTGTATATACCAGTGGGTGTCAACTTCTGGACAATTGGACTTAAAGGCAGCTGTGAGCACCTTGATGTAGGTTTTGGGAACTGAAGGTGGATTCTCTAAATAAGCGTTCAGTTCTCTTAATGCTAAGCCATCTGTCTTCCCTCACATGTCTTTCTTTCTTTGTGCTCTGAATATAATGCTGAGTCTTCCTACATTTTTCAGCTTTATCTTTAAAGAATTTCATACCTTTTCCCTTCCTCAGTTCTCATGGACTTGTATCATTCTATTTCCCTCTCCATACAAATAAGTTCATTTTCCTTAGCAGACATGGGGAATATATGTATCTTACAGCTGGATCATATGGAGGCATTTTCTTTTTGTACTTCATCAATTTATTTATTTATTAGCTTTGCATCATGCTCACAGCCACCATCAAACAGCTTCTCCCCCTCCCCTTCTCCTTTGGGAAAGTAACAGTAAACCCCAAAACATAAAAAAAAAAAAATCTTGTTTATTTTAAATCTTTGTTAGGCAAATTTGCCACATTAGTTTTTCTACACTTAAATTTTTCAATACCTATTTTAATAGGGGTTCTTAACTGCTTCAACCTCCTTTCTTATCTACAGACCAAATTTAGGGAAGAAGTATGGTTAATAGGACTAGAGGGATGTAGACCTGTTTAGAAGTAGTTCTTTGAAGCAGTTTCAATCTTCATTGTCAGGATATCAGCAGACCAGTCCAAAGCACTAAACATGAGTCAATAGTGGCAGTCCAGTTCAATTGGCAAACATTAAACACAAATCAGAAACAGCTGCTTGATCCAAAAGAAATTTTGAGGCTCCGCAGCGTCTGTGGAAGTGGAAAGAAGCAGGCAGAATACTGTGAAAAGTTCTCTGGCACATTTGTCTGTAGGAATTCACGACAAGCAAAGAACAGTGATGGCCAGCCAAGCTTTGCAAGGTGAACTTGCAAGCATGCTGTCCCGGAAGACTAGTGACATGTCGCAAGGAGAGCCAATGCAAGAGCATCCACTCACTGTCTGTGGGGTTATATGTATATTCTTTGTAAACATCAACTCCCACTCTAATCTGCTCTAGCAAATCATCATATACCCTTTCTCAAGACAGCTTCCAGAAAAATACGTTTGTTCTCCACAAACATCCTTTCATGTGTCTGCTTCAACACACCATTGTCTCACATGTCTGCTTCAGCAAAACAGCTGAAGTATAAGCTCTCATAAGACCACTTCCAGAAAGTCATCACATGACACAACTGAGTCTCCAAAGAAATATAAATTTCCATTTCAAGTTTTGTCTACTTATTCTCAAATTATTCCAAACTGTTGAATTTGAAATTACAACTTTCTTGCTCCTTTTTAGCTGTCCCCTGTCACTTTGGTGCCTATTGGACTTTCCTTCAGTCTTATGAAGATGACCTTCCATGAAGCAACTAAGTGGAGTTTGGGGGCATTGGTGAGTTATTTCCGTTTGTTCCCCTTTACCATTCTGCTTTACAAATCTATGCATCTAATGCCTTTCTGAAGTCTTTCAGTGACAGCTGGATGAGACTGTCCTTTCTGGCTAGGGTTTCATTTCCCTGTGCAAACTGTCGGTTTTAGGTGTAACTCTAGGAAATTAGAAGCTCCTAGCTTCTTTCTCCTTTCTCACAGAACACAATTAGTCACTGTTGACTATCAGTTCTCTGCAGTCAGCAAAGGCACTTCTTTTTCCCTAGTGACTAACATTTAAGCAAGAGCAAACAAATCCAGCCCCAGGAACTCCTGTTAAAAAATTATGACTTTTAACTTTTACTATAAATGGTTGATATACAAAGAACATAAACTTCATTAAATTACCATTTTATCAATATTAGTGCTACATTGCAGTTAACCTGATAAATGAAGAATACACCCTTGTGTTTTATATAGCTCATCTGATTTTTATGCTATAATTAATTTTGTTTTACAACAGGAGTTTCACCCTGTGTCCTGTGCTTGAATGAGTCTGTTGTCACTGCCCTGGTACTGATGTTTACTGAGTGACGAAGGGATGAAATAATTTCCCCTGCTTGCACTGAAAGAACATGTACAAAGATTCTTTCTGGCCTATGCACTACAAGTCACAGAACTGCTCAAAGCATTTGCTTGTTGAGAGCACCTTTTCATGCTTCCATACTTCTGAGACTTTTCACTTTCACGACGAAGACTTAAGAAGTAAGAGGAAAGCCGGGCGGTGGTGGCGCACGCCTTTAATCCCAGCACTTGGGAGGCAGAGGCAGGCGGATTTCTGAGTTCGAGGCCAGCCTGGTCTACAGAGTGAGTTCCAGGATGGCCAGGGCTACACAGAGAAACCCTTCTCGAACAAACAAAAAAAAAACAACAACAACAACAAAAAAAAAACAAGAAGTAAGAGGAAATCATTTGTTTTGGCTCTGTGAGGTAACAGCAATTTTTTTTTCCTGCCTGTTTCTGAAAATAAAATTCATCTACAGATTTCCGTAACTTGTTAAAATTACAAATATTCATGAAATATAATCAATGGAAAGGAAATTATTAACAAGTCTATAACATCTAATCTTTTATTAATATGCAGACTTAATATTATATATCACATAAAGAATATTATGAAACATGGTATATTATAGGGAAAGATATAGTATTTACAGTAATTTACAAGATACACTTCACAGTATTTTAATGAACAAGAATATTATCCCCAAAACTTATATTTATAGAAAAAAATAAGATACATTGTAATAAATCTTTGATGTTCACACTACTGTAAAATGAACCAACTATTCAACAGTTATATCATACCTAGACAAAAAATTCCTATGTCAAAATATGAAAATATTTTTAAATGTTAATTCATGCCTAGCTATCTCTGTACAAACATTGTAATGTAATTATGTATCCCTGTAATTATTTCCATTGCATATACAAATCAATCAAGAAACTCCCCGTCCATATTTTTCAAGGCCCAGCATTTTACATATTTTTACGACTTTTAAACTTGATACTCTTTTCTACTAATTTAAAAATGAGAATTTTATATGTAAAATAGCAAACATCCTTTTAAGCACGTTTTGCTTTATATTGTCTTATATAAGTGAATATGTTCTAACAGTTGACTTTTAAAATAAGTACATTATTTAAAATGTATTCATATTCTTTAAATAATAACAGCACAAGATTTTGTATAAGATGCAGGAGGGCATAGATCTTAACTGGTTACTCTCGGCTGCTGTGGAGAGAAACCTCTGGCATTCCAGAGACAACAGACTCTCACAATGACCAACATTTTCCCCAGTTTCTGATTATTTGCAAAACAATAAGAATTTGGGCAGTGGTTAATTGTTTCTCTTCAAACATTTGACACATTCTTCATTACTTTTAGTGGATGTGAGCCTTTTACTAAACCACAATTATAATTAAGACTGATGAAATCATTAGGCTTGATGTAAACATTCAGTTTATCCAAATAGAGTTTGGCAACATTTTAAAGGTCTTCTGTCTGGATCATTCAATGTTTAATTATTTGTTGTGGGTGCTGAATTCCAGCATGATTGTTGTAATTTGTCATTATGCTCTACTCCCATAAGTCACCTAATTTTATTTATATCTGAGTCACACTCATTAAATATTTTCAAATATTACTTTTTAAAACCATTAGTTTACGTCTTGTATTATAAGTATAGAAGCTGTCAAGAAGAAGTGCAGTGAGTCTAGTCACCTACTCATTTAAAAAGTAGTTGCATGATAGGACAAAGATGAGAACAGATCATTTTCCCTGACCTCAAGCATCTTACAGCGTAGTTCACATATAAGAGATCGTCCTATATGCAGAGTAAAACACAAAAACTGCACCTGAACCAGATATGGTGGGGATTCACTCTTCTGATATTTTTTTTTTATCATATGTGCTTTAAATACAGTAGACCAGGCCTTTTAATAGTTAAGCACTATGCTTGGAGGTACAATTGTACTTGTCAAATTTGTGTGCCTTGTTACTCTTAAGGATTTTATAAAGAATATGGAAACTTGCTAGGCAGTTTCTTTTCTTCTTTTTTTTTTAAGCATATAAGCTAAGCAAGCTGTTGCTGCCCTCACTTCAGAGGGCCTTCTGTAGAAAATTCTGACAGGCAGAAAGCTGGGATTTATGTTTGGGTTTTGGTTTCTAGATGAGAATGCTAGAAGCCTTTATTCAGTGAAGTTCAAAGTCAGATTTTAAAATGACAATAAACACAAGCACCTCTTTCAGTAAAGTCTAGTAGAGCTTGTTGAATGGTTTGCTTATTATCTGTCCTTCGATTTCCACATTTAATAAAAGGATCACAGTATGGGATGGCAGTCAATGGGTTCATTTTAGTGTGTGATCACTTTTCAAAACAAACTTAAAAACTTTATTTAAAACATATTGCATTCTTCTTTCCAAAATACTCTGTGATGGAGATAATATTGATATCCTACAATTTTTCAAGACTTTAAAATAATGTCTTTTTTAAACACACTGATTTTGAAACTATTTGATTTTGAGACATAATTTTAAATATTTTAAATAACTTAGTTGTATGCATATTTTGTGTAGCTGTATTTATATTTATGTTGTCATTAAAAGTAGGTTCCTATTTCTCATAAAACATATCCTGAAAATCCCCCCGTTTCGTATTTCAGTTACACCTTATCTCTCCTGAAAAGTAGATCTATGTCATTTTTGTCTGTTATTAGAAAACCAACAGGTTTTTAAGTGTAAATAATATAATAAAATAGGATAATAAAATAAAACATAATATAAAACAAAGGCTAACACATTGGAATTGGGTAAAACAATCAAGCAGAAGAAAAGGAGCCTAAGAGGTTGCACAAAACTGAGAGGGACACCATTTGCATATTCAGGAATCCATAAAAACAACCTAACTAACCTAGAAGCCATAATATCATGGAAAATATCAGTTGTGCGTGTTCATATGAGCTTTGATCATGTTGATTCAGAGGCCCTGTTTCTTGTGTCCTTATCTCCTCTGGCTCTTATTTTCATCCTTATTTTCTGTAGAGTGCCCTAAGTCTTAAGGAGAGGATTTGATGGAGACAGACTGTTTAGCTCATGTTCTAAAGTCTCTGTATAGTGTCTGTCTGTCTGTGGATCTCTGTATTTCTTTGCATCTGCTCTAAAAGGAAGCTTCTCTCATGATGTCTCAGAGAGACATTGATCTTTGACTACAGGAAAATGTCATTAGGAGTAATTTAATTACTTTTTTAAAAAAAAGACCACTAATATTGGTTTTTAACTTAGATCCCTGGCCTATCTAGTCTCATGTTCTTAGTCAAAAGGCAGTGTCAAGAATCGATTCTATCCCATGGATTGGGCCTTGATTTTAATCAGATATTGATTTGTTACTCCCACAAGTTTTGTGTCTCCATTGCTCTAGCACATCCCAGGTCGCACAGCACTGAAGAACAAATGGTCTGCGGCTTGATTGGATCAGAGTACCATTCTGTACAAGAGATGCTTGTTCAGCAATGGAGACTTTCTATCTGCTGGTATAGAGCAATAGTCTTAGAAGCAGCCTGAGTTGAGTATTCCCATGGGACCCCTTTGGGCAACTACTAATTTAGATTAGCATAATACCACTAATGGACATTTCATTTGGTGACACTAGAAGGCCAGTTGGGGCTCTATTTCCCCATTATGTAGTTACTTATTTAAATTCATGTTCATATATGTATATATTTTAAAAGTTTCTACTTTATTAGGTTTCAATTCTACCCCTCAAATAGCCCTTAAGCTTCGCTGAGCCTTCTTCTCCCTCTTCCCTCCTCCTCCCCTCAGTTTTCCTCCCTTTCTAATACTACCCATCTACATTTATGGTTAGCTATATATTCTATTATTTTTTTCTTAATGATACATAGCTTCCCCTGCTCAAGCTTACTCTAAATCTAACTTCTGTGGATATACAGACTGTAGCTTCATTATCAATGACTTAACAGTTAATATCCATGTAAGGGAAATGCATTATCATTTTGAGTTCCTGGGTCTGGGTTACCTCACATATGTTCATTATTTCTAGGTCCATTCACTGACTTAGATTTTATTATATCAGTTTTTATGTCTGAGCAATACTCCATTGTATAAATTTACCACGTTTTCTTTATTTTTCTCCTTTTGTTTCCAATTTCAGGCTACTGAGAATAGAAAAACAAAAAAACATGTTTGAGCAAGTGTCTCCTTGGTAAGGTGAAAGGTCCTTTGGATACATTTCCAAGAGTTAGTATAGAAGGATCTTGGGGTAGATTGAAATCTTCCTGAAGAACGGATTTTATCACTATAAAATGACTGTATAAGATTGTGCTCTCATCAGCCATGGATGAGTGTTCCCCTTATTTTATATCCATGCCAGTATGAGTTGTCACCTATTTTAATGATCTTAGTCATTCTGAGAAGTATAAGATGAAATCAGAAAGTAGTTTTGATTTGTATTTCTCTGAGGCTAGTTTTTAAATATTTCACAGCCCTTTGAGTTTCTTCTTTTAAAAATTCTGTTTGTATCTGTACCCCATTTTAATTGGGTCATTTAATTTTGTGATATATAAATTTTTAGTTCTCTTATGTTTTGGATTAATATCCAAACGTATCAAACATGCTCTGTATCAAACTGCAGTTGGTAAACATCTTTTTGCATTCTGTAGGCTGCCACTGTCCAATTGATAACGTCCTTTGTTGTGCAGAAGCTTTTAAGTTTCATGATAACAATTATTAATTGTCAGTCTCAGTACCTATGCTAATGGTACACTCTGTTTAGAAAGTCTTTTCCTAGCTGGGTGGTGGTGGCGCATGCTTTAATCCCAACACTTGGGAGGCAGAGGCAAGCGGATTTCTGAGTTCGAGGCCAGCCTGGTCTACAGAGTGAGTTCCAGGCCAGCCTGGGCTACACAGAGAAAACCTGTCTCGAAAAAAAAAAAAAAAAAGAAAGAAAGTCTTTTCCTGTAAATATTCATCAGATCTATTTGGTTTTATAACATCAGTTACCTTTTTTTTTTTTTTTTAGTTTTTTGTCTAGATGACCTGTCTTTGGCAAGAGTGGGATCCTGAAGTCTCTCACTATCATTGTGTGAAGTAAATATGTCACTTTTATACAGAGTATGTAGTGCTTCTGATTATATTCACTCTGAAGTCTATATTTTCAGATATTAAAATGGCCACACCAGAGTGCTTTTACATTCATTTGTTTGGAATTTCTTTTTCAGACCCTTGACCCTGAGGTGCTATATACCCTTAAATATTCAAGTGTGTTTCAGATAGTTCACGGTGCTACAGAAGGACTGATCCTGAGTTCACATCCATTCTGTTAATTTTGTCATTTTATAGAGTAATTAGATGCTTTGATGTTGAGATATATCAACAGCCAGTGCCTGATTAACATTGGTATTTTGTTGTATGCTATGTGAATATTTTTCATGTGAAGGTTTGTGTGTGTGTGTGTGTGTGTGTGTGTGTGTGAGTGTGTGTGTGTGTGTGTGTGAATGAGTGTGTGTGAGTGAGTGTGTGTGTGTTTGTCTTATTTCACTCTTTTGACATTGCTAATCTGAGATTATTTCTGTGTTTTCTTGGGTGTGGTATACCTTTTTAGGTTGGAATTTTCTTTCTTTTGAATCTTTTGTAGGGCTGGGTTGTAGTAAATATTGCATAAACTTGATTTCATCGTGGAATATCTTATTTTCTTGTTTGGTGAGTATAATAGTCTGGGCTGTCATATATTGTCCATTTGAATCTGTAGAACATCTCTCTAAGCCCCTCTGAGTTCTAGAGATTCTGTTTAAAAGTCAGGTGTGATTCTATTAGGTCTTTCTTTATATCTTCTTGGTGGTTTCCCTCTGTAGTTTTTTGTATTTTTCATTGTTCTGAGCATTTAATGTTGTTTTGAATATTGTGTGCCAAGTGGTAATTTTTTTCTGGTTTAGTCTACTTGGTATTCTCTATGCTTCCTGTCCTTGATAGGCAACTCTTTCTTTAAGTTAGGGCCATTTTCTTCTATGATTTTGTTGAAAATATTTTCTGTGCCTTTGATCTGCATTTCTTCTCCTTCCTGTATTCATATTATTCTTTGATTTGATCATTTCATACTGTTCCAAATTTCCTGAATGGTTCATGCTTTGATGATTATTATTATTATCAATTATTATTATTATTTAACATTTTCTTTGACCAATATCTCCATTTCTTCTATTTTTTTTCATTGTCTGAGATTCTCTTGTATACCTCTTCTATTTTATTGGTGATGCTTGCCTCTGAGGTTTCTGTTTGAGTTCCTAATTTTTATTTCCATATTTATCTCAGTCTGTGTTTTCTTGATTGATTCTATTTCCACTTTCTAATCCTGAAGTCCCTATTCATTTCTACCAGTTTGTCTTTTCATGGATTGTTAGAAGATTTATTTGTTTCCTCTTTAGATCCTCTATAATATTCATAGAGGTTATTTTAAGATCTTTTTCTTATGCTTCATCTATGTTACAAATATACAGCACTACTATGATAGGATTGCTGGGGTCTAGTGGAGACATATCTGCAGTTAGGTTACTTGCTTCTCTGGTTAGAGTCAGTATTTTGACATGGAACAGGATAGTATAAGCATTTTGAAGCATTTATGAGCATTCTATGAAGGGATGATGTTAAATCTCAGTTGTAGTAATCTGTTAAGGTTACCTTGAGAATTTTAGAAAATAAAATGAAAGTCATGGACACACACATCTGTATGCATCCCATCAAGCTCCCTAGGGATCAGTCATTTGCAGGAAGAAATTTTAAATTCCTCCAGCAGTTTCTATGTGCACTCGAAGCAGAGGAAACTTAAAGTAGCAATACTGATGTTATAAGAGATTTGTTAGTATAATCACTTATGAATTGTTAAGGTTACATAGTGCCATTGGTTAAGGCTATGAATGCTGGTTAAGTAGTGTACTAATCAGTCTTATTAGACACTGGAAGAAAAATATTATGTATCATAATTGAAGTTTGGAGTTGCTTTTTGCTAATATTTATTTACCAAGATTCATGCTTAATTTTACTCCATTTTCAGAATGAAAGAATATGACCCTTACTTACAAGTAACCATTTAATCTTTCCATAGCAAAGAACATGTCTTTAAAGGGTAACTTAATGGTGCAGTAGAGGGTCACAGTCACTATTAAGTCCTGTCCCCTGTGCCCTTATAAAACAAACAAACAAACAAAGAAGCAAACATAATTTTGTCAGGTTGGCATAAAGAATCTAAGTAACAGGTACTTAAGAAATAATTCTATGCTATGCAAACCTTCCATCTCCCCAAGTGCTCAGATTTCTGGACTCATATCTTTGTTTAAATTATTAAAAGCATAACATGAACAAGGATCTGCAGAAAATTTAAAGATGACATATGTAGAATATAGAAGATTAAGGTATATGTAATTTAGGAAAATCATCTATTCAGAGCCTCCTCTCTCTTGGGCATTAGTCAAAGCCAGATGTGCACTATTATAAAAGATTTTTTCTTTATTAATCTCTTAGGTATATTTTGATTTAAAAAATTCTTTAAATGAATTTGTGCATTAGGTAAAAGTCAATAAGGAATTGAGATAGATAAGAGAGTATGAATACTTAAAAATTATACATTTCGCTAAAGGATAAGGTTATTAATGCTTGATAACAATTTATTTTTCAAAGAGAAAAATGAATGGCAGATGCATAAATAAATGATTTTCTTTTATAGTTACTATGTAAACTTCAAACTATAAAGTAAAGTTTTTATTTATTCATTGAATTGTAGATGAAAATAGCTTAAAATTTAACACATTACAGAAACTATTTCAAGTAATTATTTCTTATTAATATATTTCAGAAGAAGTAGAAGAAACATTGGTCTAGAAGTAAAATTAGTGATTTTTTTTAAGTAAACTTTTAAGATGTGTTTCATGTTTATATGTGGAATTTATTTTTCTCTTTCAGTTGCCTTGGTTATTTTATCCTGTAGAAATAAGTAAGATAAATACAAATAATTTAGCTTATCAATCAAAATAATAAAATGTACTGCCCTAAAATTTTTCATGATAATTTTGAAAATATATTCAAAATTGATCATTACAGTCTATTTAAGTATGAGTAAAAAACTATTATAGACTAAACAAGGAGAAAATTGTCATTGTTTTTATCTACAGATTTTGGTGAATCATATTTTCTAGAGATTTCTTTTTCCTGTTTAAAGAAATCAAACAATTTTGTTCTCTTGACCTTTCCTTTTATTTTTAAGGCAATGCTGGAAGGTGTTTATGTAAAGGAACTAATTGTCCCCGATGGGTTGATTCACATTGATTTCCTCCTTCAAAAGCTCCCTTTGTCTGAACCATAAAATTAGCAACTCATTACATGTTCCCTTGTTCAGTCCTGGCTCCAGGCAAAATTGTGCCCTTCAAAAGGTTGTCCATGATCTTCTTCCTTTTGCTTTTATATACCATTACTTCTTTGTATGATGCTTCTATCTCTGGTATCTTAACTCCTTTCTAGAAGATGCAAAGCCTAAGTGTAAACATAACCCAGTGATTTTTCTTTTATCTTTACTTTTAGAATCATGGTGCTGTTCCAATATTTTAAAGAAAGTTTTTACACTCCACAGTTAGAAACTCTGACCTATAATTGTTCCTGGCTGCAAGAATTTCAGGGACAAAAATGGAAAAAAGTCTGAGGAAACGAAGGTTCAATGGCAGGCCAAAATTGGGATCCAGCTCAAGGGGAGGCCCTAAGGCCTGACATTATTACTGAGGCTATGGTGTGCTCACAAAAGGGGCCTATCATGACAGCCCTCCAAAACACCCAACAAACAGCTGAAAGAGTCAGATGCAGATATTTATACCCAACCAATGGACAGAAGCTGCAGACCCTGTGGTTGAATTAGGGAAAAGCTGAAAGAAGCTGAGGAGGAGAGTGACCTATAGGAGACCAGCAATCTCAACTAACCTGGACCCAGAGATCACTCAGACCCTGGGCCCTCAACCAGGTAGCATACACCATCTGATATGAGGCCCCCAACACATATACAACAGAGGACTGCTGAGTCTGGACTCAGCCAGGGAAGACTAACCTAACCCTCAAGAGACCTGGGTCCACAGAAAATAAGGACATCAGTGGTAGGAGGGTAGGGTATTGGGACATCCTTGTGGAGCTGGAGGGTCAGGGATGGAGGTATAGAATGAGGAACAGTTAGAGGGTGGACCAGGACGGGGACAAAATCTGGACTGTAAAAAAGATTAGATAAAATTTAAATAGAAAGTTTTTACAAATTTTAATAAACATAATATATTTAATGATTCTAAAATTACAAGGAATTACTTTTTATTAAATCATGAACCTAGATATAGAGGTTAACTGCCTACATGATACTTTAATGTATTCCCACAAGTCTGAGGAAGTTCAGAAATTCTGCAAAGCCTTCAACATCTTGAACCACAATCAAGGGACTAAAAAATGTGAAGACAATGTTGCCTAAAAACTGTCTGAAAGTTTCATTTTATTTTTGTAGGTTAGATTTATCAGAATGAGAAAGTATTTAAATTCCAATGAACAATTGGTAACCATTTCTGTTCCAATGTCAATTAGAAAGTATGGAAAGTTATTATTATCAAATAGTTTATATGATGGTGATAATAAGACAGGGTTTTATGTCATCAAGTGTTACCTTTGTTCTCACTTGAAAAGGAGAAATAATAAAGAAAAAACTGATGAATTTCAATTAATTTACATTTGGTTTTCTGGCTTAATGTAACACACATTATAAAGTATTTTCAAGTATTTTTCTGGATATGTTGGTGGCTATTGTAATATATCCCTATGAATCTTCAATTTTGTTTATATTAATCTTGGTTTTCAGTTTTTCCAGAACAGCATTTAGATTTAATAGTACATTGTATTTGTGTGATACATGTATGTTTTGTTGTTATTTTACTTCATTAACGTCTGTCTCTGACTGTCTCTCTCTCTCTCTCTCTCTTTCTCTCTCTCTCTCTCCTCTCTCTCTCTCTCTCTCTATCTATCTGTTTCTCTCTCTCTCTCTCTCTGTGTGTGTGTGGTTGTGTGTGTATTTGTGTGAGTGACTGTAAGTTGCATGATGTGCTAGGAATTGCATTCTGGTCCTCTGAAAAAATAGCAAGTTCTTTTAGCTGTTGACCCATCTCTGTAGTCCCTGCTTTTATCATTTCTTTCTATAAACTGGATTTGGATTTTTTTCAATCACTTGAATTTCATCATTGTCTTAGTTATTATTCTATTGCTGTGAAGAGAACCTATGACAAAGTTAACCCTTATATATAAAAATGCACTTAATTGGATGTTTGCTTACAGCTTCAGACGGTTACCTATGATCATCATCATGGCAGGAAGCAGACAGGCATAGTGACATAGCAGTAGGTGAGAGCTTTACATCCTTATCCATAGGCAGCAGGGGTAGGCCACAAGATTGGACCTGATATGGACTATTTAGACCTCAAAGCCTACCATAGCAACACATCTTCTCTTGCAAGACTACACCTACTAATTATAAACAGTTATTCAACTCAAGAATGGGCATGGAAATATATGAGCCTATGAAGATCATGCTTATTAAAACCATGACAATCATTAAATCACTTGTTATTTTTTTTCTCTCCACCATGACACTTAGAGATAAAAATTTCCTTCAAAAGACTAATATAAATGACTACCAGAGTTTTTAGTGTGTTTATTGTTGTCATTTTTTTTTCCTGGTTTGCACATCAATTATTTTAACTTTTTTTCCTTATACTTCTTCTCTTCCATCTAACGTATTGCTTCAAGTATTTTCTGTATGTCTGGTTTTGAGGACATGAATTCCTTTAGAGTGTATCATAAAAAGTCTCTTTCTCTCCTTAAATTATGGCACATTCATTCCTGGATAAATTAGTTTGGTGTGCCTTTTAAGGTCTTTAGAACATGGAGGGCAGTTTTCCAAGCTTTTTTGGCTTTGCAGGTTTTCTTTGAGAATTTCTCTGCTAATCAAATGTGTTTGTTTTAATATGTATTTGTGGTTTTCTCTTGCAGCTTTCAATACTCTTTGTCTGCAAAATTTGGTGTTTTAAACATAATATTACATGGGAAGTTTATTCTTTGGTCCTATTTATCAATGTCAGTGTACCTCTTTTATCTGCATGAGTATGTCTTATTAAGAGAAATATTTTTTTAATGATCTTGATGATGTGGTTCATGCATGTGACCTGAGATTACTATTTTTCATGCCTATAAATTATTTATTTTTATGGTGTCTCCAAATTCTGTATATCCCTTTATTTTTTATTTTCTTAAATTATAATTAGTTCTATTAATTTCAAGTTTTGATATTCTATTTTGATTTTATCCATTTTATTTGTAAAGCTTTTTCGTTTCTTTTCTAACTAGATGCTTACATTTTTCATCTCCATTTTAGCTTGAGTTTTCTTCAGCATTTCTAACTGATGTTCATCTAGGTAATTGCCCATAAAGAACATTTGTATAGAACTGGTTATCTTGGGATGGAGGAATGCAGTGTATTTGTCTTTTATGCTGTTTGGTTTTTTTGCAATCTGATATAGTCATTTGGGTTTCTTTGATTGGTTGTTGTCTGATATTCCACTCTGCCTATGTGATAATTTGTTTCTGTTTTTTACTATTGCTGAAACTTGATTGATTTCATGTCATGTAAGAAGAAGGAATAAATCAATATAGCAGGTACTCGTGTTGATAGTTTATTGAAGAAACAGGGTGATTTCAATATTGTAGTAAGTGATGTTACATGAGGGCTATATATATCATGTGCGAGTTTTCTGTAAAGGCCTGGTGTGATTCTCTCAGCTTGTACTTTGTGTGAAAAAGTAGTGTAAAGTAGGAGACTAGATAGCTGTAAGACAGTAACAATGCTGCTTTATGCTTGACTTGAGCCCAGAGCACAGTCCTGTGGAACCTGGTTCAGATTAAACAGTGAAGTCTACAAATATGTATCTTGGCTAGTCTAGGGCCAAGAGATCTTGCAAAAGCAGTTCCATGCTGGACTTGGATCAGAAACATCAAAAAAAAAAATGTCTTTTGTGGATACTAAAGTAAGTAAAAATGTATATGTGACCTCCACATTGATCCTGAAGGAGTTTTGGTATCATGGGATATGGAGCTGGATCAGACTCAGCAAGAATACATACAGATGGAGGCTTCTGACTGTGTCTGGACCTGACCTTAGAAGGGTATGAGAGGACATAGGTCTGAAGTAAGAGGAGGAAACTGAATTAGACTGTCCACAAAAGCTTACATATGTTGTTCCAGCCTAGGCTTGGAGGGACATCATGGAAGGTCATATGGAGTGACATTCCTGGCTTAATATATGACAAACAAGAGGGAATAGAAATATGTTTGAGACTATACCTGGAGAAGAAGCATAAATAAGGACTATTATATTATACCTATAAAGATATTTTGGGGTTTTTCCATCTGTGCCCTGGAGCTGACCCTGTGTCACAATTATCTACATCCGAATCCAGCCTAGAGAGAGCTGCTCTCCTAGGAGTGCTGACACACATAAGAACACAGGTGAGAACTACAACTATGCCCCCATTACTGCAAAGTAGGGCAAAGTAGGACCATCCCAGAGCTAACAGAACCCAAGAACCACAGAGCAGCGGGGATACAAAACTTCTAGTTTCAATTTGGGCCCCAGAGATGACTTTGTGCCACAACTATCCACACTACAATCTGACCTGGAAAGATTTGGTCTCCCAGGAATGCTGACAAACCTAAGACTACAGGCTCACAGGCTCACAGAAGGGACAAGCTCCAGTCAGAGACAGCAAGACCAGCTAACACCAGAGATAACCAGATGGTGAGAGGCAAGCATGAGAACATAAGCAACAAAAATCAAGGCTACTTGGCACCATTAGAACACAAGCCCTGGATAGCCCAACACACCTGAAAAGCAAGATTCTGGTCTAACATCATATCTCATGCTGATGACAGAGGACTTTAATAAGGACATAAATAACTCCCTTAAAGAATTACAGGATAACACAGGTAAATAGGTAGAAACCCTTAAAGCAGAAGTACATAAGTCCCTTAAAGAAATACAGGAAAATATAACCAAACAGGTGAAGGAATTGAACAAACCAGCCAGAATCTAAAAATGGAAATAGAATCAATAAAGAAATCACAAAAGGAGACAACCCTGGAGATAGAAAACCTAGAAGACAGATCAGGAGCCATAAATGCAAGTATCACCAACAGAATACAAGAGATAGAAGAGAGAATCTCAGGAGTAGGAGATACCATAGAAAACATTGACACAACAGTCAAAGAAAATGCAAAATGCAACAATGAACTACACAATGAAAAGATCAAATCTAAGGATAATAGGCATAGAAGAGAGCAAAGTTTCCCACTTCAAAGCGCCAGTAAACATCTTCAACAACATTATAGAAGAAAACTTGCCTAACCTGAAGAAAGAAATGACTATAAACATACAAGAGGCCTAGAATCCCATATAGATTAGACCAGAAAAGAAATTCTTCCATCATATGATAATCAAAACAACAAATGCACAAGAAAGAAAGAATATTAAAAGCAGTAAGGGAAAAAGGTCAAGTAACATATATACAGACCTATAAAATAACACCAGATTTCTTGACATGACTCTAAAATCCAGAAGATCCTGGGTATATGTCATACAGACCCTAAGAGAACCAAAAATGTCAACACATTTTTGCTACATTACCCAGCAATACTCTCAATTACCATGGATGGTAAGACAAAGATATTCATGACAAAATCAAATTTAAACAATATGTTTGCACACATTTAGCCCTACTAAGGACAATAGATGGAAAACTCCAACATAAATAGAAAAGCTATAACTAAAAAAAAGCAAGAAATTACTCTTTTTTCAACAAACCTGAAAGAAGATAGCCACACAAACATAATTCCAACTCTAACAACAAAAATAACAGGAAGCAATAACCACTGGTCCTTAATATCTCTTAAAATCAATGGACTCAATTCCCTAATAAAAAGACATAGACTAACAGACTGGATACATAAGCAGGACCCAGCCTTTAGCTGCATACAGAAAGCACACCTCAGTAAAAATTAAGATACTAACTCAGAATAAAAGGATGGAAAAAATTTTCCTAGCAAATCTTCCCAAGACAGAAGCTGCAGTAGCCATTTTAATATCTAATAAAATTGACTTTCAACCAAAAGTTATCAAAAAAGATGAGGAAGGACATTTTATACTCATCAAAGAAAGAAATCTACCAGGATGAACTCTCAATTCTGAACATCTATGCTCCAAATGCTAGGGCATCCATATTCATAAAGGAACTTTGCTAAAACTCAAAGCACACATTGCATCTCAAGCAATAATAGTGCAAGACTTCAATATCCCACTCTTACCACTAGATGGATCATGGAAACAGAAACTAACAGAGACATAGTGAAACTAACAGAAATGATGAACCAAATGGATTTAATAGATATCTATAGAACATTTCATCCTAAAAAAAAGAATATACATTCTTCTTAGTACCTCATGGTATCTTCTCCAAAACTGACCATATAATCAGTCACAAAACAGGCCTAAACAGATACAAGAAGATGGAAATAATCACATGCATCCTATCAGATTACCAGGGACTAAGGCTGGTTTTGAATAACAACCAAAACAACAGAAAGCCCATATATACATGGAAGTGAACAACTCTCTACTCAATGATAATTTGGTAAGGGAAGAAATAAAGAAATTAAAGAATTTTAGAATTTAATGAAAATGAAGGCACAACATATCCAAATTTGTAGGATACAATGAAGGCAGTGCTAAGAGGAAAACTCATAGCTCTAAGTGCCTCCAAAAAGAAACTGGAGAGGGCACACACTAGCAGCTTGACAGCACATCTGAAAGCTCTAGAACAAAAAGAAGCAAATACATTCAAGAGGAGTAGACAGCAGGACATAATCAAACTCAGGGCTAAAATCAACCAAGAAGGAACAAAAAGAATCTATACAAAGAATCAACAAACCCAGAAGCTGGTTCTTTGAGAAAATCAACAAGATGAATTGACCATCTTATCTCCTTGTAGAAAGCTCAAGTCCAAGTGCATCAAAGACCTTCACATAAAACCAGATACACTGAATCTATTAGAAGAGTAATTGAAAGAGCCTCGAACACATTGACAGAGTGAAAATTTCCTGAACAGAACACCAATGGCCCAGGCTCTAAGATCAACTATAGACAAATGGGATCTCAAATTGAAAAGCTTCTGTAAGACAAAGGACAATGTCAGCAGGACAAAACAGTAACCTACAGTTTGGGAAGAGATCTTTACCAACCATACATCTGAAGGAAGGCTAATAGTCAATATATACAAAGAACTCAATAAATTAGACTCCAGACAACCAAATAATCCTATTAAAAAATGGGATACAAAGTAAAACCAAGAAGTCTCAACTGAGGAATCTCGAATGTCTGAGAATCACCTAAAAAAATATTCACATCCTTAGTCATCAGGGAAATGCAAATCAAAACAACCCAGAGATCCCACCTCACACCAGTCAGAACGGCTAATATAAAAAACGCAGATGATAGTAAATGCTTGTCAGGATGTGGACATACAGAACACTCCTCCACTCTTGGTGGAAATGGAAGCTGGTACAACCACTCTGGAAATCAGTCTGGTGGTTCCTTAGCATATTGGACATGTACAACCTGAGAACCCAGCTATACCACTCCTGGGCATTACCTAAATGATGCTGTAACATATAACAAGGACACATGCTCCACTATGTTCATAGTAGCCTTATTTATAATAGCCAAAATCTGGAAAGAACACAGATGTCCTTCAACAGAGGAATGGGTACAGAAAATGTGGTACATTTACCCAGTGGAGTACTACTCAGCTACTAAAACAGTGATATCATGACATTTGTGGGCAAATGGATGGAACTAGAAAGTATCATCCAGAGTGAGGTAACCCAGTGAGAACAGAACAAACATGGTATGTACTCACTGATAAATGGATATTAGAAAAAAAGCTTAGAATACCTATAATACAATTTACAGACCAAAGGAAGCTCCCAAAGAAGGAAAACCAGTTTTGATGCTTCAGTCTTACTTAGAAGCAGAAACAAAATAATCATGGGAGGTAAGTGTGGGAGGGACATGGGAGGATGAAAGGAGGGGAGAGGAAAAAAGGAGGGCAGGATCAGTTGTGGGAGGAGACAGGGGAGATGTACAGAAGGTCAGGAAATTGAACAGAGGTGTTTAGCAATGGAGGATTGGGAATTGGGATAGCCAATAGAATGTCCCAGACGCCAGGAAAGCAAGAGGCTCCAGGAACCAATGTGGATGACATTAGCTGAACTATCCAACAAAGGGGAGATAGAACCTGTAAAAACCACATGGAGAGGTTAGGCACAGCCTCCAATTGAGGGATGGGGTCACCCACCCTTCTCAAAAATTTTAGCCCAGGTTTGCCCATCTCTAAATGAAATTCAGGGACAAAGAGTAGAGCAGAGACTGAAGGAAAGGATATTCAGAGACTGCCCCACCTGGTAATCTATTCCATATGCAGCCACCAAACCCAGTAATATTGCTGATTCCAAAAAACTGCTTGCTGACAGGAGCCTGGTATAGCTGTCTACTGAGAGGCTCTGCCAGAGCCTTAATAAGATGAGAGTTGCAGCCAACCATTGGATTGAGCATGGGGACTCCAAGGGGATCGGAGAAGGACCGAAAGCTGGTTTGCAAGCTCATAGGAAGAAAACAATATCAATCAACCCCAGAACTCCCATACTAAAAAAACCAAAGAATATATACAAGGGCCCGCTCAGCTATATATGTATCTGATTCATGTGGGGGGCCCTTGGTCCTGGAAGGTTGATGCCCAGCATGGGGATGCTTGGGTGAGTAGGTTGGGGGTGGGTGGGTGTGAGAGTAATTCATAGTGCAGGAGAAGGGTGGGATAGGAGGTTATAGAGGGGAACCGAAGGGGATACAGTGGGATTAAATTTAAATAACAATTAATAAAATTCAAAATTATTTTTAAAATTATTTTTGGTTTTATTCTTTTTTATTCCTTTATTTTTTCTATTTTATAAAAGAAAAAAATATGGAAATTCTTATGGATAAAATTTGATTCAATCGGGGACAACCAGCGGAGGCGTGCCCAGCCCAGGCGCCCCTCTGGCAGCGGACCCGCCACAGCGCGGCAGAGACCTTGGCCATGGCAGGGGGGGATCCTGGCAGCCAATGTGGCATGGACGGGGAGTCCCAGGGCCAGAGCTGTGGCCTGGAGCCTGGGGCGTGATGCTGTGGCCCTGTGAAGGCTTTTCCCATGGGTGGTGGTCCCACATAAATGAAGGACTGGGAGTTCGCGGATGATAAGTTAAATCCGAGTTCTGAAGGCAAAGCACACTCAATAGGACAAAAGCACCCAACGATTGGAAAAGTACTTTACGAGTCCCACATTGAAGACTAATATCCCATTATAAAGACAATCAAGAAATGACTCTAGCAACCAAATAACCTCATTAAAAATGGAGAAGGAGCTAAACAAGAATTCTCAACTGAAGAAATGCGAATGCCGGACACTCTAAAAAATTTAGCACCATTGCTCATCGAAATGAAATTCAGAACAAACTGAGATATTACACAGTCAAATGGTAAAATAAAAAATCAGAGATGCAACTGGGAATCTGATGCAAGGAGACTCATCCCCATTGTTTGATTGCAAGATGTAACCATTGGAAAACGTCTGGACGGTTCCTCAGAAAATTGAACATATACTACTGAGAGACTCAGCTGAAACACTCTAGGTATGATACAAATAGATGCTTAATCACAAACAAGGAATATGTCACATGTTCTAGGACTTCATTATATGAGCCAGAATGAAGAACCAGATGTCTTCAAGCTATAGGAAGATCAAAAAAGTGCCATTTATCATGATAGACCAGCTATTCAAACCAATAATTTGATAAATTCTTATAAAGGATGAACAGAAATATCCTGTAAGGTAACCCAATCACATAGACATAATGGTATCTATCATGATTATTGGATTTTGTCCTGTAAGCTATGAAATACCCAAGTTCAACTCAGACAATAAAGCTCATGAGAATGATTACCAGTAGGGGGGGCTTCAGTCCTTCATAGAGGAGTAACAAATATCAAGGGTGCAAATATGGAGACACAGTGCAGGACAGAAACCGAAGGAGAGACAGACATTCCAAACTGGATATCCATCTAATGTGCTCACAAAGTAGGTTGATGTATGTAGATGTACATGCTACAGTGCTGATTAGCTGTCTCCTTAGAAATTCTGCAAGAGTCTGACATACTTTAGAGAGAAGCTCACAGCTAACCATTAACTGACATGGTTCCAATGGAGAAGATAGAGTGAGGCTGAAGGAGTTGAGAGATTCAGACACCATGAGGAAGCACAATCAACCAACCAGACCCCAGGGTCTAACCACAGCCCGAGATTAGAGGGACCATGGCCCAGCTATATATGCAGGGGCAATAAGTGGAGAAGAGATCCTTGTCCCATGAAGGCTGGACATGGGGGGGGCGATATTCGAGGTGGGGAGGTGAGGTACGGGGAGGGTGGGTGGGATACACCATGTGGAGGCAGAGGTAGGGGAGGGGTAGTGAGTTCCTTGGCGAGGCAGGGGAGGGAAATGGGGTAAGGGGAGAATATCTGAAATGTAAAAAAAAAAAAAAAAAAAAAAGAAGTAAACCCGAGAAGACACGTGGTCTGAGTTTCCAAAAAGTAGTTTTATTTGAGATTGTTGGATCTGGATGATGTGTGCTTCTCACCCAAATGCCCAAAAGCACTCCCTTATATTTTGGAGTGGACGAGGGGAGGGGCTAAAGAGACTTAATTAGCTATGTCCCCCAGCTTCATTAATATGCAAATCTCAAGCAGGGCTCTTAGTCACGCCCCTTACCTGTGTCCAGGTTAAAATGGGGCAGGGCCCCGGGGTTTTGGGGGCGTGGCAACCCTTCCACGGCCCGACACATATAGTTATGAAATATAAATAATGTACACATATCCTATAAAATTTAAATGATGCATTTGCTATCCCAAAATATGACAATGTATATATTGCTTATTTACAATGTAGTAAACTCAGAAATATCCTAAACATGAAAAATCACTGAGGTTATATACAGAAATGCAGATGGTTTATGCCTTGCTAGTTTGGCAAGATTGACTTCTATCACTAAGCCACCAATGCTAATATCTGATTTGAAAAGAGTAGGGAGTTCTGTCACAATACAGCAATATAACACAAAGGGTAAGTATGAGAAAACATTTGATAGTGAAATAAATATCTATATATTGTAAAATTAAAGGAATTGCCACTTAAATGCTCAAACAAATCAAAGAATTTATGATGAAAGTTCCTTGGAAATTTGGATGCAGGATGACATAATGAGGGTAGCAGCATAATCATTTTTTGTTCTTAATGCTTTTCAAAAATCCACAGTCTGCAAGATGCCATTTAAGTGCTGATAGGACAGCTCTTTCCCTCATCTCTAGATTAATCTGAAATCAATTTTTGCTTAAAGGTTATCCTTCAGTGATCCCGAATTGCTTGTAGGTTTCTAATATACACCATAGGCTTTTGTTGGTGTTTGTTTTCTGTTTTATGTCAAATGATTTTATCCTGTTCTTTATGTTTATTTACAATGCTCTGTAGGACTTTAAACAAGGACTTATATCCCATGTAACTTGTATCTTGGATTCATCAGAAAATAAATTAATCTGTAAGGGAGAAAATAAATCCAAATTATTAGTAAATTAGTGATTTGTGTTAAGTGCATGCCTGTATGTGTTTTCCTATCTGGCTATTGGAGCGTTAGTCAATTTTTACATTGTCTGTTGCAAATAAAGTTGTTCCCATTGAAAATCTAGGAGTAGAACATTATACCAGGAACCACACACCTGCTTCTAAAAGTCTGTGAGCTTTCTGGCTACAAGTACAAAACCAACTTCAAGTGACTAACATATTCCATAACACTTGATATTATTAAATCTTTTAGAAGTTAATGTAGATTTCAGCACAAATTGCTTTGAAATTTTCACAGGAATTTAAGTCAATTGAAGTATTTTTTTTATTCTTCAGTAATTATTGTTTTATTCATTTCACATCCCTGTCTCACCTCCCCCATCTCCTCCTGCTACCTCTTGTGACTCCCTCCCCACAACTGATTGCTATCCCTAGTGACCTCCTTACCTCTACTCTCAGCCATTTCTCTCTGTCCACGTCTGAGACTATTTTGTTTCCCAGACTGAATGATATGCATACATCCTCCCTTGGGCCCTACTTATTACTTAGTTTTTTTCAGGACACTGTGAATTGTAGCATATTATCGTGCACTTATGGCCATGTCCACTTACAAGTACATAACATACTGTCTTTCTGTGACTGCCTTTCTTGACTCAGGTTGATAGTCTCAAGTTACATCTATTTGCCTGAAAATGTCATCACATCTTTGTTTTTTATAACTGAATAATATTGCATTGTGAAGATGTGCCACATTTTCTTTATCCTCTTCAGTTGAGGGACATCTAGGTTGTTTCCAGTTTCTGGCTATTACAAAAAAATCTACTATGAACATATTTAAGCAAGTGTCCCTGTGTTATAGTGAGGCATCTTTTGGGGATATTCACAGGAATGGTATAGCTAGGTCCTGTGGTAAAACTATACCAAATTTTCTGAGAAATCACCTAGGATATTCCAACAAGGTATTACCAGTTTACACTCCCACCAGCAATGGAAAAAGTGTTCCCATTTTGCACATTCTTGCCAGCATGTGCTGTCCCTTGAATTTTTGATCATAGTCATCCTGATGGTTATAAGATAGAAGCACAAAATTCTTTTAATTTGCATTTACTGACAACCAAAAATGTTGAAAAATTCTTTAAGCATGTTTTTGCCATTAGAGATTCATCTGTTTAGAACTCTCTGTTTAGCTCTGTACCCCATCTTTTATTTGTGTTGTTTCATTGGTGTATAATTTCTTGAGTCATTTATATATTTTGGGTATTTGTCCTCTGTCAAATGTAGGGTTGGTGAATATCTTTCTCTAAGCAGTGGGCTGCCATTTTGTCCTACTGATGATGTTCTTAGCCTGAAAAAGCTGTTCAGTTTCCCAGTACCTTCTTTATTGTTGTCTTATTTAGTGTTATCTTAGTGTGTGAGATACTGGTTTTCTGTTCAGGAATTTGTGTTCTATACCAATGTTTCAAAGAAATTCCCTACTTTCTCTTTATATAGATTTAGATTGTTCAGTTTTATGTTGAGGTTTTTAATCTACTTGACTTAGTTTTTGTGCAGGGTAATAAACATGACTCTACTTGAATTCTTTTATATGCAGATATCAAGTTAGACCAGCACCATGTGTTGAAGATATTTTCTCTTTTCCACTTTATGATTTTGGCTTCCTTGTCAAAAATTGAGTCTCCATTGGTGTGTGTGGTGTTTCTGGGTTTTTGATTCATTCTATTGACCAAACTGTCTGTCTTTATGCCAATACTACATAGCTACTATTGCTATTCCTCTATAGTATAGCTTTAAATCAGGGATGCTGATACCTCCTATAGTTATTTTATTGTACAGGATTGTTTTATCTATTCTATGGGTTTTTTTGTTTTGTTTTGTTTTCATATGAAGTTTAGAATTGTTCTTTCAAGGTCTGTAAAAATTGTGCTGACGTTTTGTGGTAATTACATTGAAGCAGTAGATTGCTTTTGGTAAGATGATCATTCTTTTCCTTAATTCTTCCTACCAATCCATGAGCATGAATGATATTTTCATATTCTGATATATCTTCCTTCCTTTCTTTCTTCAGAGATTTGAAGTCATCTTTCATAATCATGGTTAAAGGTACATCAAGATATGTTATATTACGTGTGGCTATTTTAAATGGTGTTATTTCCATAATTTCTTTTTCAGCCCATTTATTATTTGTATAAAGAAGGACTACTGATATTTTGAGTCACTTTTTTATCCAGCTACTTTGCTGAAGGAATTTATCAACTGTAGAAATTCTATGATAGAACATTTGGAGTTGCTTATGTATATTATCATATCATCTGAGATTAGTGTTACTTTGATTTCATCCTTTTCAATTTGTATCTACTTGATCTACTTTTGCTGTCTTATTGGTTTGTCTAGAACTTCAAGTACTATATTGTATAGATAAGGAGAGAGTGAGCAGCCTTGCCTTGTCCCTGATTTTTGTGGTATTGTTTTTGCTTCTTTCTATTTAATTTGATGCTGGCTATTGACTTGGTGTATATTGCTTTTATTAGATTTATGTTTGCACATTCAATCTCTGACCTCTCCAAGATTTTTAACAAGAAAGTGGCATTGGATTATGTCAAAGGCTTTTCAGCATGTAATGAGATGATCATGTAATTTATTTCTTTCTGTTTGTTTATATGGTGGACTTCATTGACAGATTTTCATATATTCTACCATCCCTGTGTCTCTGAGTTGAATCTTACTTGGTCAAGGTGTATCACCTCTTTGGTCCGCTCTTGGATTTAGTGTGGTATTTTATTGAGTAGTTTTTGCATCAATGTTCATAAGAGAAATTGGTCTGAAATTCTCTTTCCTTTGTTAAGTTTTGTGTATTTTAGGTATTGGGATGACTGCAGCCTCACAAAAGCAGTTTGATAATGTTCCTTCTGCTTGTGTTTTGCAGAATAATTTGAGGAGTATTCATACTAACTATTTTTTGAAAGTCTTACCAGATTCTGCCCTAAAACTATATAGCCCTGGGCTAATGACAGCTTCTATTTCTTTAGGGGTTGTAGGGCTATTGAAATAGTTCACATGATCTTCATTTAACTTTTCTACATGGTTTCTATCTAGAAAAATAATCTATTTTGATTAGATATTCAAATTTTGTGAAGTACAGGCTTTTCAAGTGAGATCTAGCCAATATTTGAATAGCCTCAGAGTCTCTTTTTATGTCTTATTTCTGATTTTCTTAATTTGAACACTGTCTTTTAGTTGTCTCTGTCTTTTAGTTAGTTTTGCTAAGAATTTGTCTATCTTGTTGATTATTTCAAAGAAATAGATCTTGGTTCCATTGATTTTTTTTTTTTTTTTTGGTTTTGTTTTTCTTGTTTCTAACAGATTGATTTCAGCCTTGAGTTTATTTCCTGCCATCTAGCCCCCTTCCATGTGTTTATTTATTGTTTTCTTTTTTTCTTTATTTTTTGTTTTTTATTGGATATTTTATTTATTTACATTTCAGATGCCATCCTCTTTCTCCATTTTCCCTCCTTAGAAACACCCTATACTATTCCTGCTCCTCCTTTTTTGCTTGTATACCATTTTAATTACATGCAGGTATTAAGGTCAGTTCTAGGATAAGGAACTAGATATATAATAGATGCAAATATTCTAGGAACAAGCAAAACAATAAACACAAATAGTCAAAGAACAAGCAAGACAACAAATAAAAGTCCATGAACACTCCCTTGATACTGTTTCTAAGGGCTTATCAGGATGACCAAAATATCTGAGCCAACTTTCCTGTCCTAACCCATAGTCATTTTCATGTCTGAAGCCTACTTCCTTGTTCTAGTCTAAGATTTAGATTCCTGCCTGAAACTACATCTTTGCTCTAGCCTAAGAATTAGACTCCTGCCTGAAGTCCATTTCCTTTTCCTTGGCCAATGTCATATTCCTGCCAAACAGCCCATTTCCTTGCCCTTGGTCCATGTCAGATTCTTACCAAGCAGCTCTGAAAGCTCTCCATCTCTCCCCTTATTTTATTTCATAAATAATACTGAGCCTGTCTTAGGTTGTTCTATCAAGAATGCATTCCTTACCCATTGTAAAATATGCATTATCAAAAACAATGCACTTCTGTCTTAGGTTGGTAAGGCTCTATCCAGAATCTTACCCCACCTCCCCCCTGGCTTGCCAGCCTGTTAATTTAATAACTCTGTCTGAGGGTCCATTTTCAGATTCAAGCCATGTACTTTGGCTGCCAACATGTTGATATTGTTAAAGACAAGCTTTAACACAATGGGCAGAAACAAAATGTTTCCAGGACAAAATGGGTTAGCATGATCAAACTATATATGCCATTCTTAAGGCTTGACCAAAATAGAAATACTGATCTCAGGTCATGGGTAATTTTATCAGCTGTATCTGCCACATCAATGCTCATCAGAGGAGTCATTCTTTAAATTCAAAAGCTCACTATGCAAAGTTTAAACATCCCAAGAGGTGTTAAAATTATGCCAAATGCACTGCAAGTGTCTTTAAACATTTTCCTAATTATAATGACTACCACTGTAAATTTTAGAACTAATATTAATCCACTGGTATTTGGCATGACACTCAAGAAGGCTTCTTATTCTTAAACTCTGAACCTCCTTCCAATAATTTGAGTAGGATAAAGAGCATCAATCCATTGTTTCAAATGCTTATCTAAATCCTCTTGTGTATTCAACACTTTAGTAACATTTTTTTGCTGAATGATTATCAAAAGTAGCTGTCTTAACGTCTTGTGTCAAAACAATTGAAGAAGCAGAGGTGCTGGCAATTAATGTAATTAAAGCTGTTATACCATCAATAATAAAGTCCACTACCCTCTTGCTTCTGCTTAAAGACTGATCATTTCTTCTAGTACTGGCAAGCTATTTTTACAATACCAAGGTTCTGTTATACTCAGGCCAATAAAGCAAAAGCGGCTTGATAGACTTCCATAACTGACATGCTGGATTTCAACATACTAACACAATTAGAAGGTGTACAATCAATGCAACTTACGTTAACTAATATAGAAGAAACAAAAGTAATTTTAACTTGACAACTAGAGAAGTCTTAAAACATGTGCTAACACCTGTTTAAAATCTAGATCCTGCCCCAACTTTATTTCTTGCCAACACGACATCATAGAGAACTGCAACTAACATCCAAATATGTCTCTGAAAATGTCCAAAACCAGACTTCCAAACGAAGACTGTTATTTCCAATATTGGATTGATTTCTAGACTAGTCCATGATTGAGTTCTAACAACTGGTCACATTTAAGAACAATACAAGACTTATCATAACTTCTTTTTTTGATTTTCTGTTCCATAAGGTCTAAACCTTGAGGAAAGGCAGCTTAGCCATCATGGTATAGATAAGCAATGGTGGGTCAGGAATATATGTTCAATACAGCTTCCTAGTCACCATGGTCAGGGAACTCAGGAAGCTCACAGGTCACCATCATTCTTTGTCCTGGCACAGCATGTCTCATCCTTTGCTCTGGCAGCCATGATGCTCCTTCAGCTTCCTGCAGAAAATACACAAACATGCCCATTTACACATATTAAATACATTATCAGGATCTACCTTATGCCAGTAAGTGGATCCTTCCCTTTTACCTATGCATAAGTGTGCCTAGTTGTAGAGTGCCATAGACACTCAGCAGAAAGTTCCTTGGCATCCAAATTATTTTTTAATAATTTAAATAAAAAGAACAAAATTTAAATAAATTTGTAGTATATGGGGATATATCTTCCTCTTTTTTATTTTATGAAGATAGTGTTTTAAAGTTCTATGGGTCCCTTCCACAGTCTTTTGTCCTTGACAATTATATGAATCCCAGTAATATGGGTAATGTTAAATTGCTGCCAAAAATTCTCAAATGTTCAACTACAATAGCTAGTTCCATTATCTGTTTTTTGTTTGTTTATTCTTTATGGTTTTTATTATTATTATTGGATACTTTATTTATCTACATTTCAGATGTTATCCCCTTTCCCCATTCCATGCCCCCCCCAGTAAACCCTTATGTCATCCTCCATCTTCCTTGTTCTTGAGGTTATGCTCCCACCATCCTCCCACTCCCACCTCCCACCTTCAAATTCCTCCCACTGAGGTATCCAGCCTTCATGGGACCAAGGACCTCCTCTCCCACTGATACCCAACAAGGCCCTCGTCCACTACATATACAACTGGAGCCATGGGTCCCTCCATGTGTGTTCCCAGGCTAGTAGTTTAAAACCCTGGGAGCTCTAGTTGGTTGGTATTGTTGCTCTCCTAATGGAACTGCAATCCCTTCAACTCCTTCAGTCTTTCTCTAACTCCTCAATTGGGGACCCTGTGATCATTTCAATGTTAGCTATGAACATTCACCTCTGTATATGTTATGTTCTGGAAGAGCCCCTCAGGAGACAGGTATACCAGGCTCCTGTAAGCATATCTTCCTGATATCCACACTATTGTTTGCATTTGGTGATTGCACCTGAAATGGATCCACAGATAGGGCACTCTCTGTACTACAATCCCTCCTGCAGTCTCTGTTCCACACATTATCTCCATATTTGCTCCTGTGAATATTTTGTTACTCCTTCTAAGAAGGATAGAAGCACCTACACTTTGGTCTTTCTTCTTTTGGGCTTCATGTGGTCTATAAGCTATATCTTGGGTATGGTGAGATTTTGGACTAATATTCACTTATCAATAACTGCATAGCATTTGTATTCTTTTGTGATTGGGTTATCTCACTCAGGATGATATTTTCTAGTTCCATCTATTTGCCTAAGAATTTCATGAAGTCATTGTTTTTAATAGCTGAGTAGTACTCCATTGTGTAAATGTAGCACATTTTCTGTATCCATTCCTCTGTTGAAGGACATCTAGGTTCTTTTCAGCTTCTGGGTATTATAAATAGGGCTATGAACATAGTGGAGCATGTGTCCTTGTTATATGTTGGAGTATCTTTTGGATATATGCCCAGGAGTGATATTGTTGGATTCTCAGGAAATACTATGCACAATTTTTGGAGGAACCACCAGACTGCTTTTCAGAGTGGTTGTACCAGCTTACAATCCCACCAACAATGGAGGAGTGTTCCTCTTTCTCCACATCCTCAACAGTATCTGCTGTCATCTGAGTTTTTAATCTTATCCATTCTGACTGGTGGAAGTAGAATCTGAGGGCTGTTTTGATTTGCCTTTCTCTAGAGACTAATGATGTTGAACATTTATTTAGGTGCTTCTCAGCCATTTCATATTTCTCAGTTGAAAATTCTTTGTTGAGCTCTTTCCTTCATTTTTAATAGGGTTATCTGATTGTCTGGAGTCTAATTTTTTGAGTTCTTTGTATATATTGGATACTAGCCCTCTATCAGATTTAGGATTGTTAAAGGTCTTTTCCCAATCTGTTGTTTGCAGTTTTGTCCTATTGACCCTGTCATTTGCCTTACAGAAGCTTTGACATTTTATGAGGTCCCATTTGTCAATTCTTGATCTTAGAGCATAAACCATTGGTGTTCTGTTCAGGAACTTTTCCCCTTTGCCCATGTGTTCGAGGCTCTTCCCTACTATCTCTTCTATTAGTTTTAGTGTATCTGGTTTTATGTGGAGGTCTTTGATCCACGTAGAGTTGAGCTTTGTACAAAGAGATAAGAATGGATTGATTTGCATTCTTCTACATGCTGTCCTCCAGTTCAACCAGCACCTATTTTTCAACTGAATGGTTTTAGCTCCTTGAGAAAGATCAAGTGACCATATGTATGTGGGTTCATTCATGGATTTTAAATTTGATTCAATTTTCTTCTTGACTATCTCTGTACTAATAACATGCAGTTTTTGTAACTGTTGCTCTGTAGAACTTGAGGTCAGGGATGGTGATTCCTCCAGAATATCTTTTATTGTTGAGAATAGTTTTTACTATCCTGGGTTTTTTGTTATTCCAAATGAATTGGAAATTGTACTTTCTAACTGTGGAAAGACTTGAGTTGGAATTTTGATGGGAATTGCATTGAATCTGTAGATTGCTCTTGGAAAGATGGCTGTTGTTAGTATATTAATCCTACCAATCCATAAGCAGGGGGGATCTTTCCATCTTCTGAGATCTTCTTTGATTTCTTTATTCAGGGACTTGAAGTTCTTGTCATACTGATCTTTTACTTGCTCGGTTAGATTCAACCAAGGTATTTTATACTATTTGTGACTATTGTGAAAGATGTCATCTCCCTAATTTTCTCTCTTAGCCTGTTTTATTCTTTAACTAGAGGAAGGCTACTTATTTGTTTGAGTTAATTTTATATCTAGCCACTTTGCTGAAGTTCTTTATCAGATATAGGAGTTCTCTGTTGGAAGTTTTAGGGTCACTTAAGTATATTATATCATCTGCAAATAGAGATATTTTAACTTCTTCCTTTCCAATTTGGATTCCTTTGACCTGCTTTTGTTGCCTAATTGCTCTGGCTAGGAATTTGAGTACAATATTGAATAGGTAGGGAGAGACTGGTTAGCCTTGTGTAGTCCCTGATTTTAGTGGGATTGTTTCAGTTTCTCTCCATTTAGTTTGATGTTGGCTGCTGACTTGCTTTTACTATGTTTAGGTATGGGCTTTGAATTCCTGTTTTTTCCATGACTTTTACCATGAAGTGGTGTTGACTTTTGTCAAATGCTTTCTCAGCATCTAGTAAGATGATCATGTGGCTTTTATTCTTTGAATTTGTTCATATAGTGCATTACATTTATTGATTTCCAAATATTGAACCATCCGTGCATTCCTGGATAAAGCCTAGTTGATCATGGTGGATGATTGTTTTGATGTGTTCTTGGATAGGTTTGCTAGAGTTTTATTGAGTAGTTTTGCATCGATATTCATAAGAGAACTTGATCTGAAGTTCTCTTTCATTGTTGAGTCTTTGTATGGTTTAGGTATGAGCATAATTGTGACTTCAGAGAACAAATTGGGTAGTGTTCCTTCTTTTTCCATTTTGTGGAATAGTTTATAGAGAATTGGTTTTAGGTCTTCTTGGAAGTTGTGATTGAATTCTGTACTAAAACCATCTGGTCCTGGACTTTTTTTTATTGGGAGATTTAAATAACTGCTGCTATTTCTTTAGGGTTTTTAGGACTATTTAGATGGTTTATCTGCTCCTGATTTAACTTTGGTACCTATATACCGGTATCTATATATACCTATTTACTGGTATCTATATAGGAACTGTTCATCTCATCCAGATTTTTCAGTTTTGTTAAGTATAGGCTTTTGTAGTAGGATCTGATATATATATTTTTTAATTTCCTCAGTTTCTCTTGTTATGTCTCTATTTTCAGTTCTGATTTCATTAATTTGGATACTGTCTCTGTGACCTCTAGTTAGTCTGGATAAAGGTTTATCTATCTTGTTGATTTTTTTGAAAGAACTAGCTCCTGGTTTTGTTAATTTTTTGTATAGCTCTTTTTTGTTTCTACTTTGTTGATTTCAGCACTGAGTTTGATTATTTCCTGCCATCTACTCCACTTTTGTGTATTTACTTCTTTTCGTTCTAGAGCTTTTAGGTGTGCTGTCTAGCTGCTAGTGTATGCTCTCTCCAGCTTCTTTTTGTAGGCACTTAGAGCTATGAGTTTTTCTCTTAGCACTGCTTTCATTGTGTATGAAAATTTTGGTATGATGTGTCTTCATTTTCATTAAATTTTAAAATGTTTTTAATTTCTTTTTTTTTTTTATTTCTTCCCTGACCAAGTTATCACTGAGTAGAGCATTGTTCAGTTTCCTCATGTATGTGGTCTTTCTATTGATGTTATCATTATTGAATACAAGCCTTAGGCCATGTTCTAATAGGATGCATGAGATTATTTCAATTTGCTAATATCTGTTGAAGACTGTTTTGTGACCAATTATATGGTCTATTTTGGAGAGGGTACCATGAGGTGCTGAGAAGAAGGTATATTATTTTTTTTGGGGGGGATACAATGTTCTGTATATATCTGCTAAATCCGTTTATTCATAACTTCTCTTAGTTTAAATGTATCTCTGTTTAGTTTCTGTTTCCATGATCTATCCATTGATGAGATTAGCCTGTTGAATTCTCCCACTATTATTGTGTTAGGTACAATGTGTGCTTTGAGCTTTAGTAAACTTCCTTTTAGGAATGTGGGTGCCCTTGCATTTGAAGCATAGATGTTCAGAATTGAGATTTCATCTTGGTTGATTTTTCCTTTGATGAGTATGAAGTGTCATCCTTATCTTTCTTGATAACTTTTGGTTGAAAGTCAATTTTATTTGATATCAGAATGGCTACTCCATCTTTTTTCTTTGGACCATTTGTTGGAAAAATTGTTTTCCAACCTTTTATTCTGAGGTGTCTCTTTGTCATTGAGGTGTGTTTCCTGTATGTGGCAAAATGGTGGCTCCTGTTTATGTATACAGTCTGTTTGTCTATGTCTTTTTATTGGGAAATTGAGTCCACTGATGTTAAGAGATATTAAGGAAAAGTTATTGTTGCTTCCTGTTATTTTTGTTATTAGAGGTGGAATTATGTTTGTGTGGCTATCTTCTTTTGGGTTTTTTTGGAAGATTATTTTCTTGCGTTTTTCTAGGGTATAATTTCCCTCCTGTGTTGGAGATTTCCCTTTATTATCCTTTGTAAGGCTGGATTTGTAGAAAGATATTGTGTAAATTTGGTTTTATCATAGAATATCTTGGTTTCTCCATGTATGTTAATTGAGAGTTTTGATGGGTATAGTAGCCTGGGCTGGCATTTTTGTTCTCTTAGGGTCTGTATGATATCAGTCCAGGATCTTCTGGCTTGTGTAGTCTCTGGTGAGCAGTCTGGTGTAATTCTGGTAAATCTGCCTTTATAAGTTACTTGACCTTTTCCCCTTACTGCTTTTTAGCATTCTTTGTTTGTTTTGTGAATTTGGTGTTTATGTGTTTGATTTTTATGTGACATTAGGAATTTATTTTCTGATTTAGTTTATTTGGAGTTCTGTAGGCTTCTTGTATGTTCATATGCATCTCATTCTTTAGGTTAAGAAAATTTTCTTCTATAATTTTGTTGAAGATATTAACTGGCCCTTTAAGTTGAGAATCTTTGCTCTCATCTATACCTACTATCCTTAGGTTTGGTCTTCTCATTGTGTCCTGAATTTCCTGGATGTTTTGAGTTAGGAGTTTTTTGCATTTTGTATTTTCTTTGACAGTTGTGTTAATGTTTTCTATGATATCTTCTGCACCTGAGATTCTCTCTTCTATTGTTTGTATTCTGTTGGTGATGCTTGCATCCATGACTCCTGATATTTTTTCTAGGTTTTCAATCTCCTGTGTAGTCTCCCTTTGTGATTTCTTTATTGTTTCTACTTCCACTTTTATGTCCTGGATGGTTTTGTTTAATTCCTTCACCTGTCTGGTTGTGTTTTATTGTAATTCTTTACCAGATTTTTGTGTTTCCTATTTAAGGGCTTCTACCTGTTTACCTGTGTCTTCCTGTACTTCTTTGAGGGAGTTATTTATGTCCTTCTTAATGTCCTCTATCATCATCATGAGAAGTGATTTTAAATCTGAATCTTGCTTTTCTGGTGTCATGGGGTATTCAGGACTTGCTATGGTGGGAGAAATAGGTTCCGATGGTGCCAAGTAATCTTAGTTTCTGTTGCTAATGTTCTTAAGCTTGCCTTTTACCATCTGATTATATCTAATGCTACCTTCACTCATTGTCTCTGAGTGGAGCCTGTGTGTCCTGTTATCTTGGTTGTTTTATAACTCTTTGTTAAGATAATATTTTAAAAAGGCTATTTCTTTGGCCGACTATCTAAGCAGTGGGGACTCTACTTACCTCTGACACTATATTCTCTAGCCAGAGGCCATGCACACACCACAGCTAGTGACAGCCAGCCAGAAACACTGGCCCTGGCACCCATGAGACACCAGCTTGGGAACTGACTTTGCCAATCTACGCTGTCTCCATAAGGTTGGGCTGAGCCCAGAAGATCCCGCATCCACCTGCTACTCAGTAGAAATGAGACTCTTATGCTTAAAGATTATCCAAAGGCTTTATATGTTTCATAATGCTCAACTAACAAGATGCCACATAATTAGAGGTGTTACCCAATTAACTAACCTAGATATAAGTTGTTTCCCAGGATGGTCTTAGAACTGTGGTTCTCCATGGCTCCTACATCCTGCCTCTCCTCCTTAGCTCCTCCTCTTCCTTCTCCTCTTCCTCTCCTTAGTCCTTCCACGTTAGCTCCTCCCAAATTAGTGAATTTAGTGTAAAATATAGCAGGGGATGATCCTTCTATAACGCCTCAGAGTCCAGCTGTCTCTGTGATCCTGTGATCCTGAGATCCTGGGTGTGATAGCTCCTGGGAGTCAGGTTGCTTCTGGGATCATGAAATCCTGGTGTGACCAAGCTCCTGAAATCCTGTGATCCTATTATCCTATGTTCCTGTGTGTGTTAGAGCTCCTGGAGGTCCAGCCTCCTCTGGGTTTTGGGGAATGGGGTGCAGAGCTGGTGTCCTAGGACTGCTCTGGGCACTGGTGCAGACCAAACAGGTTCAGTGCCACTGGCCCTGAGGTCGTTCCTGGATCCCTGTGGATCCCAATTATTCCCTGTTTTGAGGGTGGATATCCCCTTGTTTTCTCTTTTTAGAGCTTCCAGATGTTCTGCTAAGTTGCTAGTACAAGATCTCTCCAATTTCTTTATGAAGGCACTTAGTGCTATGAACTTTCCTCTTAGCACTGATTTTATTGTGTCCCATAAGTGGGGGTATATTTTGCCCTCATTTTCATTAAATTCTAGAAAGTTTTTAATTTCTTCCCTGACCCTCTAATCTTGAATAGAGAGTTGTTCAGTTTCCATGAGTTTGTAGGCTTTCTGTTGTTTCTGTTTTGATTGTAGTACAGTTTTAATCCATTGTGGTTTGATAGGATACAAGGAGTTATTTCATTTTTCTTGTATCTGTTGAGACTTTCTCTGTAACCAACTATAGAGTGAATTTTGGAGATACTTCACTGGTTGCTGAGAAAAAAATATCCTTTTGTGTTTGTCAGAAATGTTCTATAGTATTTCTTAGGTCTCTTCGATTCATAACATTAGTTAGTTTAATTATTTCTCTGTGTACTTTGTCTTCATGCACCATCCATTGGTAAGAGTGGGAAGTTGGTTCTCCCACTCTTAATGTGCAGATTTCAATGTGTGATTTATGGTTTAGCAATGTTTCTTTTAGAAATGTGTTTCCCCTTGCCTTTGTGACATAGATGCTCATAATTTTGATGTCATTTGTAGATTTTTTTTCTTTGATGAGTATGGGACCTTGAAAGGATGGCTTGGTTTCTGTTAGAGCACTGGCTTAGAGATAGCCAGAGACCCAATAGGTGTCCATGCCTGTGGGAGGGCACATATCTCACCATGCTCCCAGATTCCAGACTTCTGACACATGGCCAAAGACTTCCATTCATCTGCGCCTTCCAGTCACTTAGGGAAATGCCTCTACCAGCCCCTCCACAGGTAGATGGTGTAACTACAGGCTACTCAGCCTCGAGAGATTTTCATATTAATGAGATACTATAGACCAGAGGGCATAGCTAATTAAGTATTCTTTACCAAACCGTCCTCCTTACAAACGGTATTTAACCAAAGGCCACCCTGAGAGTGCGGGGTGCAGCCAGATTCAACTACCATCATTGTGAAAATAAACCCTTTCGGAACCTTGAACTTTCTCTTGTCTTTGGGGCCCACCATGGGGAACAATGGAGAAGGCCTTTAATAAGCTGCTGTCACTGCATCAAGAGTCTCACCCCTGGAGAGAGCTGGAGCTCTCCCTCCCAGCCTGCTTGCCCCAAGTCTCAACTCTTCAATGGCTCTATCAGCTCCTGGGAGCCCAGGAGTCTTTGAGACCAGTCGATCCCCACAAGCCTTCTTGTCTGGGGGTCCCCATCCAAGACCCTGAGTCAAAAGTCATGTGCTTCTGCTTCTCTCCAGAGGAGTACCTCCCTGAGCCACCTGGAGTGGAAGACATGTGGAACCCACAACTCTGCCTAACAAGAAGCCATGCTTGTGGGACCACGCGAGAGGTAATCATCCCCACAGATGAGTATTACATTAGAGCAGACATCCTCTTCTCTTTTCTTTGTGCATGTACAAACATGTGGACCTACACTCACACAAATACACAAATATATAAATAAAATAAATTAAAAATTATTTTTTATTCTTCTTTGAAATATTTCATGTGTCTATAGGAGGAAATAGTCTGTGTTCAAAATTACACTGGGGTTAGAATTTTCTTTCTTCTTTTATTGTGAGTGGAGATTCTTGGAAGACTTATTGACATTAGTAAGTGTCCAGATTGTAAAGAACAACATCACATACAGTTTTAATTTTCAAATAACTGGAAAAAATTGGAGTGATTTGTTTTTTCATCAAAGTGGTTTCAGGACTGAGTCAAATCCTTCATCAGTTTTATTTGAAAAAAAACTAAACATTTTTGTCCTATAAGCAAATTTATTTGCTAGTTGCAAAAGACAAGTAATTCCTAAAAGTATTTTACAAAGTTTTATCAAATTTGAGAAATCAATATTGTGTCCATAAGTCTTTTATTTATTTCATTTTATTTATTGTTTTATATGAGATGTCATAATATGTATAATATAAAGTCAAAAATGTTCCAACATTTGCAGTAGGCTGATCTATTAATTTTGGACAAATGATTTTTTTTGGTTACTTAATACATTATATGTCTTAGAATTTTGTGTTTAAACATAGTTAAATCAGTGTATAGGAAATCATTTAAATGGCCAATTGGTTCAAAAACTATGAACAAACTTTCATTTTAGTAATACTTCTGACACTGTTTCTCAATGTAAATATGTTAGCATGCATCCCTATTCCAGGATGGAGTGAGTCTATGGAGGTGCTTTTGCCATTACTGTTTCTTTGGACTTTCCTTTTAGCTTGGTTTCCTTCTGGTTAGATGACTCATTTTGTTCTGTCATTCATTTCCTTGACAAGAAAGATATAGAAATGGACATGGCAGGCACAGTCCTGTAATCCTAGGATAAGGAGGCCAGAGGCAAGTGGATTACATGTTTGAAGCCAATCTAGGATACATAGTGATGACCCATCTAAAATTCAGAATATCAAATAATCCAGCAAATAAATGAGCATAGACAAGTTTTTCCAATGATTCCATTATTTCTCTCATATGTACCCAGAGAACTTTACACACTGAGGTAGGTAGCTTACTTGCTGATATTTTACAAGCTGGCTCACTGAATTACAGGACATTGCTTTGAGATACAGGGAGAAAAGATTTAATACATTTACAAATTCTAGAAATAGGTGGCATGGCACTCCATATAAGGCCATATGGTAAAGTGCCAATTGGAGGGCTGCCCTTTGTGAGAGTTTCCTTCAGAAATAATGAAGAAGAGGGAAGAATAGCAGGTCAGAGTAGGAACATATGGGTAATTCTCAGTCTCTGAGTTATAAGGATAACACATCTACTTATGTGATACTTATTTGTTTTTTGTGAGGATAGAAGTAAAAGATATATTTTCTCATATATATATATAATATATATATTATATATATATTCTGTGTGTATTTGACAGAAATGCACATGGCTGAGAAATTTCCTCCAGACAGAAACATTTAAAATTTTTCTTTCTTTTGATTTAAACAATTATTTTATTTATTTCCATTTGACCTTGGTCTATTTCTCCTTTTGTTTTAGAGATCATAAATATTTCTCACTTATCTCTTCTGCCTCCAAACCTTCCCATGTATCTCTTATTACTTTAATTCAAGATCTCTTTATTAATTGTTGTTATAAGCATATATACATATATATACATACACATATATGTAGTATGTGTGCATGTATATATGTATATATGTGTGTGGCACAAGCATACATATGCATATGAGCTATAAATATATATGCATATGTGCATATAAGTATATATGCATATATATTTCTAAATATAACCCAGTCTTTCTTTAGAATGTTACTTGTATATGTTTTCAGAAGTTACCATTTGATACTGCATAACCAATTAGTGAGGTTTTTTGGTGGAGGATTGTTTCTTTCACTCTGAACATTTCATAGTTGTCAGTACTTCTTGTGTAGGTTTAATGCCTCTTTTCTCTGTCTACTTTGGCATATTTATCACTGTCCTTGTTCAGAGCATGTTTATGCAGTCATGTTAATTAAACCATATGAGTGTAGCATCTGATTTATTAGGAGAAACAGTCTCACAGAAAACATTTTGACCTGAGACTTACAATTTTCTTAGTCCCTCTTCCCAAAAGTTTTTCTGTAATTGTCTCTGACTGTGGCAAAGAGAATTTCCTTGATGAGGGTGAGGAATACACTGATCTGTGGGTATGAGAACAGTTTCATCATAATGCATATTGTTTGTCATTTCTTTATTCTTTTATGGATCTTAGATTTTAGGATGGAAGATTCACCCACAGTCATACATTATTTGTGTTCTATAACTGCGTCCTTTGGACCATACTTATTACCATTAGCCTCACTTAATAGTCCTGTGTTCAAGTTCAGTGTCTGTCTTGGTCCCACCTATATTCCCATAGCTAACATTTCATCCTATCTGTAGATGGTGTTCAGAAGTTATGAATCAACAAATTAACAGAGATTTGGAGAAAATTTGTTTTCTATAAATATAACTTGTCATTTATGTTGAAGAACATTAATCATCAGTTGCAAAGTGCACAGCCACACACCTACATCAAGAAGAAAAATATATGCTGATCTTATTGACTAGGATAAATTGAAAGAATGTAGGTCAATATAAAGTCACGGAATGTTCAATAAGAATAATAGCTTTTAGAATATTACTTGTAATTGTAAAATAAATCATATAATCTAAAAATAAACTTAGTGCTTAATTTTAAGAAACCCAAATGTTTTCATATTTAACAATTTTATTGGCTTCCATAGCTTTAATTAAAATTATTACTATTTGAATAATTACTATTTTGAAATATATTATTTTTAAAAGAGGTTTTCTTGTCTTTTCTTGTTACATTTAGAAATTTGGCCTAGGTATAATTATTTTTTTCTTAGAAAAATATCATAAAATATCCTGAAATAAATCATTAATTTAAAACAATTGTGACATAATTGAAGGCTGGGGTGAATGGATAGATTTTTTTGTCAGTTTAATTCAAGCTAAAGTTATCTGGGAAGAGAGAATATCGAAGAGAAAAATACCTCCATCAGATAGCCTGTATGCATTTCTCAATTAATGATTAATGTTTGATGAGCAGGCACACTGAAAGTGCTACCATTCTTGCATACATGGTCTCAGTTACATAGAAAGAGGATCAGCATCCACTATGTTATAAGATTATAGAGCTGATCACTTATGAATAATACTCTAGTAACTCATCTGAATAGATGAGATCCAAATAAGTTATTTTGATTCAGTTCATCTCTACAATAATCTGGAAGTTCATGACTCTGAATTGACTCTGGAAGTCTAGACCCTGGAATTTCCCAAGAATTAGAAAAGTCCTGTGAGGTTAGACAACAATTTGCACTCAGCAGAGGAGTTCCTTTCAGGCTAATGAGACCCTGAACAGGGTCCCATTTTCTAAATAGTAATGAAAGAATGCTTGCCCTAATGTTAAGATCAGGTTTTATTGCTTGTTTTAATTTTTATTATTGAATTTAATTTTGTATAAATACATAAACTATAGACAAAATGTTTAGTATTCCCTGATTATGTATTTTTATATGTGTATTTGCTCAATAACTTATGTGTACAAAGCTTTAAGATGCCACAAATGTATTCGTGATTTACAGGGTCATATTTTATCTCAGTTAATATTACATTACAGTGGGTAATTTGATCGGTTACTCTTTTTTTCCTCTTCTTAATACCTGTTATTTGCCCTTTGCTTTCCTTAGTAACATGTAATTCTCTCCATTCTATATGGAGGTAGCAACTGCTGCTGTTGTCACGCATTAAGCTCTCTAATATCAAGGGTAGTACCACTCTTTTCATTACCCTTGACTCTCTTTCTTTTCTAGGAACACAGATCACAACTGAGGCTGTTCATTCAATCTGAGCATAAAGTGGCAGTGAGCATTTCTTGATTTCAAGATTATTATTTAGAGTCACATCTGTAACCTACTTCAGAATGATGTTTTGACAGTCTCTAACACTTGTTGCTGGTGGAAGAAACAAATATTTTTGCCAGTCTTTTTCCCCACCACTCAGGAAGCAGAGGTTTAAAAATTTCTATAAATTTGCCACTAGCCTCATCTATGTAATGAGCTAACAAAGACTACAAAATTAAACCTGTCCCTAAAAAGCAAAATAAGAAAAGTTTTATGTTCAATTCTAGAAATCCAAAAGATGACTTGCATTGAATTGTACTTATAGTGTTTTGAAAATTATTAATGCTTTGGTTAAGAGGTATTTTGCTGGTAAATGCCTTATAACCATAGAAGTTAGGTATAGAATAAGGGACTAAGGGAGGGAAGTATCTTCTGGAGAAGAAGAAAGCGAACTTATTGTTATTGATGGGGTGGGGTGAGGGCTAGATGGAATGATTAAATAGAGAGGAGGGAAGATCAGGGTAATGGAGGGAATATGGAAGCACAGTTAACACTAAGGGTCTCTTGAGCGGATCACATGAAAATGTACAATAAAAACTTCTTAAAATATGTATGTACATATATGAAAGAGATCTCAATGGAATCAACACATCATATGGAATATAAAGCCTTAATTAGATACCACCTACCACCAAATGAAAGCCCTTTAAAACCCAGACTCCTGTCTAAGGCTATTGGGTGCTTTCTGTAAACAAATTGTACAGCCCTATTGGTGAAGACAACACTTAAAGAATTCATTCAAAACAGAGAAGTAAGTAGAGCTGGCACCTAACATAAATCTCACTTCTACTGACTGGTATTCATGACATTTGAGGTTACTTTGCCAAAATAGAGATGTAAACATCAACACAGCTACAAAACCTTTATCCTACAATGGTGACTTGTTTGCATGAGACACTGGTCTAATAGTGATACAAATGAGTAAATACCTTCCATAAGATACAATTTAAGGTCCACTCCATGATATTCAATCCACTCATGGCATGGCTCTCAAGTATATAGGAACTTGATACCAAATAGCTCATAGTCATGAGGGAAAACTAAATATACTGTTCTGGTACAGGAGGTCTCAGATAACTCTGTGGAAAAGGAGACAAAGAGGATAGGTGCCAGAAGAGATAGGAGACACCAAAGAAAGCAGGTCTTTTAAACACAGCATGAAGAACATACACATGAACTCATAGCCTTTGGCAGCATGCACAGGGCCTACACAGTGCTGAGCCTGATGGAGTCCCAGTGCTGAAATAGGAGCTGGGCACAAGCCCATAATTCTACTCCAGAACCATTTTCAATTGATAATCCATCACATATGAATAATTCATTATTTTCACAAAGTCTCACTAAGTGTACAATTCACCCCTGACACCAGTCTCTATCCTCAGTAGTAGATGGTCTACACACACACACACACACACACACACACACACACACACCCTCAATGCCATTTTTAGAAGTTATTTATCTCATAATGCTTTGCTGGGATTTCTTTTTTTTTCTTACAAATTAATTCCATATTTATTACAGTTTCTAGTTTTATATCTTCATGGGATTTCTGGATGTGCAAATCTATGTGTGCATCACTTAAATGTTTCCTCTGTTTTTAGTTTGGTTCTTTTTCGTTTATTTTGTCTTATTCTGGTTTGTTTGTTTAGTTTCCTGTTTGTTTTCTAATGTGAGAGAGAAAGAAGGAGTATAGATTTGGGTGGGTTGGGAAGTGGGCAGGATCTGTAAAGAACTGCGAAAAGGGAAGCTATGATACTAAATTAAAAGAACTATTTTTTATTAAAAACACAAATATACTCTCTTTTTATAAGAATTATTACCCAAAAAGTTTTACTCAGCTGAAGTATCCTGAACATTAAATTTTTAAGATATTTAATCAATAAAATAGGCATCTTAAATAATTAAAAACATTTTTATTGAAATCACTTTGTTGAAGATTTATAGTTAGATTTTACTTTATCTATTGATCTTTTTTAAATTATAAATATCACAAAAGACATAGCAAGGGGATTTATTTTCTAAAAACATGATAGTTTCTAAAATATGTAACAATGTAATTTTAGAACTGAAACCATATCATTGGAACTGCAATATTTGATTGAGAATTAGTTATTCTCTTGATATTTCCCTTGATATTATCCCTTTAATCATAAATACATGTCACTCACTTGGAGAAACTTCTGTGTTAGAAAAAAAGATATGTCCATCTATTAAGTAACTCCATGGAAATGCTAGCAATTGATCTAGGTTTTTAGGATTGACAGATTTTAGGTTTTCTTTGTGTTCAAAGAACTCGAGGGCAGAGGAAATAGGAGGAACAAGACTGTGTATCAGACACAATGCCATGTGTATTGATAAAGTCTAGATAAATGTAGGTTTTATACCAATACAAGAACCGTGCTTTACAGAAGTAATATCCTTCTCAATTTTTTTGGCTACTCTGTAGGTGTTTAGAATTATCTGAAATAAATTTTTGCTGTTCCAGAGTCCGTGAAGTCCAAGGACATGGACCAGACTGATGCAGTCCCTGGTAAGAATCTTATCTCACATACCACAGTACCATGAAGTAGTTAGATTTCTGTAGATTCATTTATATGGACACTCATCTGATTTATGATAAGACTTTCTCCATGAGCTAATATTACCCTTTTTAGATCCTACTAACTTATTGTCACTTTATGCATGACTGTTTTTACATCTAGATTTAGGGGAGCATAGACATTCCAATTATAATCTCCATATCCCTTACAAAATGAATTAAAATAGAATTCCAAACAGACAAATCTGTCTAATAATGGAAAACATATCTGTGACAGATTATTTTTGAATTAGAGATAGATGTAGAAAAAGTATAATGGGACCTAATCAGGGTTATCACACAATGCATAGACAGTCATCAAAATGCACTATCACTTATAATCAAAAGACAAAACATATTGTAGAATCTAATCAAATTAGAGAAAGCATGTGTGCATTCACATGCAAGAAAGCACACACACACACACACACACACACACACACACACACACAACACACACAAACACACCACAACAATATTCTGTTTTTCTGTATGGAACCATGGAGGCTGTGCCAGAGAAGAAAAAGAAGTCTGTGCCAGAAACCTTTAAAGAAAAAGATTCCTTTGTGCCAGAAATCCTTAAGAAAAGCAAAGGAATTTCATAGAATTGAAGGTGAAGTGCCTGAGGAAGAAGTTTGCCTTGAAGACCTGAGAATGCCACGGAAGAAGCTAATCAATGAGAAGGCAAAGCACTATTACAAGAGTACAGGCAGATGTCCTGGACTGAGATTTGGATGGTTAGAATGGCAAGGAAGGCTGGAAACTTCTATGTGCCTGCAGAACCAAAATTGGAATTTGTCATCAGATTCCAAGTTATCAATGGAGTAAACTCGATAACCTACAAAGTACTGCACCTTTTTCGACTTTAGCAGAACTTTGGTGGAGCCTTTGCTAAGCTCAATAAGCCTTCAATTAACATGCATTGTGGAACCATGCATTGTGTGGGGGCACCCCAACCTGAAGTCAGTAAATGAGCTCATCTACAAGCGAGACTATGGCAAAATCAATAAGAAGTGATTTGTCTTGACAGAGAATTCCTTGATTGTTCAATCTTTTGGTTGATTCAGCATCATCTGCATGGGGGTATCTAATTTGTGAGATCTATACAACTGGGAAATGCTTAAAGAAGCAAATAGCTTTCTGTGGCCCTTCAAGTTATATTCCCTCTGAGGTAGAATGAAGAAAAAGACAACTCACATTGTGGAAGTTGGAGATTCTGGCAACAGGGTCAACCAGATGAATAGGCTTATTAGATGGATTAACTAAGGTGTATCCATTTGTATTTTATAAGTTGATTGAGCTAATAAAATCACAGCTGGTTAAAAGAAACACAAACACGACAAAAAAATAACGAAATTCAATAAACTGCTCATATATTTTATATCTGTCCATTAAAAATGTCCAGTTGGCAAATTAATAAATAGAAATCCACCTTGAAATCAAAAAAAATATTTATTAACAAAGAAATCAATTCACAGAATAATGTGAATACAGAATCCTCCGTGACTGATCAAAAGAATAATTACATTAATTATATTAATGAATAGACTCAAACCAAATGCAATAAGAGAAAACAAGCAAGGAACAGAACAACACTCATCAAAAAAAAAAATAATACACCAAGAATAAATTACAATTCTTAAAAGAATTCTAAAGAAGGTGAGATTTCCACATCTGGTACAATGTAGACAATGGTATAACATATACATTACTATTTCCAAAGGGAGGAAATTGAGCATATTAAGGAAACACTGGGTTAAAGCTAGTCAAAAGCTGAGCAGATCAGATAACAAATTCTGGATCTCCATATCTGATGAGCACTATTCAAATAACCAACTACTTTCATTGTTGACTAAAATATATTTCTCTCCTTTTAGGGGTTTATTTTCATACCCTGTTAGCAGTGCTGCTTGGCAGGAATCGCCAACTCTTAATCTTGAGGTTGTCAACGCAATTCAGGCTTCACCTTCACAATAGCATCTCTGAGTCTCCATGAAAGGACAGTCCTATACATGCCTAACCTCAATGTTGTGCACCATGGCAGAACACAGGCAGACTGAATGAAAAAATAAAAAAGAAGAAATAAAAAAGGGTAGACATGACAACTCCTGGGTATGTTGGAGAAAATTTTACTGTGGATAACAGGGAAAGCATATCTGGAGGCAGGGACATTTGAAGGATTGCAGAGTGAAGATAATCTTGAGCAGGCCCGATGTAATAACAGTTGGTAATAAGAGAAAAGAGTCAGGAAAAGGGATGAAAGGCTAGACAAAAGGGAGTCAGATAACAAAAATGGCTAGATTACATAGGGAAAGACAGTTAGGGAAAGGGCAATGTAGCACCTGTGCTGGAGAAATTTAGGGTATGGGTGAGATACCCAGCCATACCCTGTAACAGGTAGGGAATGAGAGATCCTTGGAAAATCTGGTTTTGATATATAAAATAGAAACTTCAGTTAAACATTTGTCCCCTTGTTTGATACTAACATAGACAGGGTGCTCAGAAGTTGGGAGTTCCAACACCCAGATAATTAGGGAGAAGAAAAAAAAAGAGCGACACTAGGATTGACTTAAGCTTTTGAAAACCCAACATCTACCCCATGACAAATTGCCTCCATGAAGGCCATCATCACTCTCAAAAGGCCACATTGCCTAATCCTCTTTCAAGTAGCATTACTTTCTAATGAGTAAGCGTTCAAATATATGAGCTATGGGAGCCATGACTCTTCTACCCACAAAACCATTCTTGGGTATATATCAAAGGACATTTCATCATTGTTCTGCTCAACTGGCAATTGTTCAACATGTGAATTGATGCTCTGTTCATAATATCCAGAAATCTGAAACAGTGTGGGTATTTTTCAGCAGAATACATAAATAAAATGTGATGAATTTATATAATAGAATATTACTCAGCCATTACAAAAATGAGATCATGAAATCACAAAATTACATGCAAATGAATGGAACTAAAAAAATATCACCCTTAGTGAGAAATATTATACAGTAGCAGCTTTGTAAAATATAAACATATATGAAGACAATCTAAATCAAATCACCAAATAATAATATAGACAGAGCCCCAAACTGGCTATGTTTTGTCAAAAAATGAGGCTGTGAGTACCTAAAATGGGTTATGTATGATTGAACTGTTGGCTGAAGAGGTCCCATGGAAATTTTCCCCCAAATATAGGCTGTTGCCAAAAATAATAGGTTGCCCTCAACAAACTGAGATCAAGGCCCCATTGCTGAAGACACTACATACACAGCTCAGTGAAAATGGGGAGGTCAAGCAGGTGCCTATATAGAACCTTCACTCCTAACTTTTACTGGTTTTGGTATGGCAAGGTACTCGGCAGACTACCAAAGAGAAATGCAAACATCAACCCAGCCACAAAAAACTTTGATCTACAGTGGTATTCTCTCTGAAAGATCGTCTAGTGTGATGGTGACATGAAACTTGTGAGCTTATCCAACCAATACTGGATTTGACTTAAGGTTACTCCACGAGAAAGAACCTATTTCTGACACTGCTTTGGGGACCAAGGACCTAAGACAAGATATCCCAGAGACCTAGGGCAAAACCAAATATTGCAATTCTAAAGAGACAAAAACAAGTAAAAATAAAATGACACTTGATCATATTATGCTAAATTTTTCTATATTTCAGATCAAAGCCTTTGTTCAGCCATCATCAGAGAAGCAGCAGATGGGAACCAAGAAACCCAGAGTCCAAAATTAGAGAGAGAGAGAGAGAGAGAGAGAGAGAGAGAGAGAGAGAGAGAGAGAGAGAGAAGAGAGAGAGAGAGACTTTTGAACACTCAGCCCTAAATAGGTATCTCCACCAAATTCCTCTCCTCTGGGCTCAAGAAACCCCCGGCAAAATGAATCAGAAATAATGTAAGAGCCAGAGGGGATGGAAAAAGCAAACTTCTCTGAATCAAAAAGAGCAAAGCATATATGAACTCAGACAGACTAAGGCAATATGCACAAATCCGCCTCAGATGTGATTCTAGTGCTGGAAGATAAGGACACATGCCCCCATCCTTAAGCAATCTATAATTGATAATCACTTGCATATGAACATTAAATTTTCTCCAATAGACTCCCACTAGGGAAACAAACTACTCTTAAGGATAGACTGCTTGCCATATGGTGATGGCCAACAGAAAATTAATTCAATGACATCTTTGAAGGTTCCTTACCTCATAATGTTTTATCAGGGCTGTTCTTTCTTCTAAATTTCATCTTATTTTTAATTAATTAATTAATTAATTAACATCCAGATCACAGCTTCCTCTCCCTTTTCTTCTCTCAGTCCTCCCTCTCATCTCACCTCCTCCTGCCCTTCATCTGCCCTTCTTCCATATCTCCACAGAAGAGGCCTCCTCTGGATATCAGCCAACCTTGGCATATCAAGAGTAGGACTAGGCATATCTTCTATTGAGACGAGACAAGGCAGTCCAGCTAAGGGAATTGATATAAAAGCAGCCAATAGAGTCAGAGACAGCTCCTGCTCATCTGTTAGGAGTCCCCCTGGAAAGCAGAACTGCACAACTGTTACATATGTGCAAGGGCCTAGGTCCATCCCATGCATGTTCTCTATTGGCAACTCAGTTTTCTATGAGACTCCATGGGCCCAGGTTAGTTGATTCTCGAGTTTTCTTGTGGTGTCCCTGACCTCTTGTCTCCTCAATCTTCCTCCCCGTCTTCCACAGGATTTCCCAATATTTGGCTGTGGGATTCTGCATTTGTTTCCATCAATTGCTCAGTGAAGCCTCTCTGATGGCATTTTTACTGGGCTCCTGTCTGCAAGTCCAGCCACATATCTTTAACAATGACAGGGATGAGCTCCCAATTGTGATCTGGGTTTCATGCTGGAGCAATCGTTGGTTGGATATTCTCTCCTCTGCTTCCTCTTCACTCCTACACATCATGTAGACTGGATAAATTTTGGGTCTAAGGTTGGGTGGCTGTGTTGCTGTCCTGATCCCTCCATTGGAAGTCTTGCCTTGTTATAGATGCTGTCAGGCTCTATATCTAGCATTGCTAGGAATCTTAGCTAAATCTCCTCTATCCATCCACCCCTGATGGCTATTCTATTTCCCTGTCTCAGGCAAAGTTCAGGATAATCATGCAACAATGCATAGATCCATAGAAGCTAAGTAAAAATAAGAGCCCAAGGAGGAAGGGGTGCTTAAATCTCACTGAGAAAGTGAAATAGATAAGATATCTGGGGTAGATGGAGGGAGGGAATTTGATGGAAGAGGGGCTGGAAGTGGGATCAAGTAAGGGGTGAATGGAGGGAGAAAATGCTTTTTCTTGGGTCCTTTTCCTCTCATTTCTTTTGTCCTGTTATATTATATTATATTATATTATATTATATTATATTATATTATATTATATTATATTATATTATATTGTATTATATTTTAAATTATTATTAATCCTTGGGACCCTGATTGTTTTCTTTTTTTCTTTTTTTTTTTTTTTTTTACATCATGACACAAGTACATGGTTGTATATTAGTCAGCTTCAGAAGATTTGTAAACACATATCATAGCAGACTTAGAATTTCGTTACATTTTGTAAAAAGTACATTTTACAATCTGATTCTAGTTTTTAATATTTAATCAATGTATTTTTTAAATAATTTAATGGATAGGTAATACGGATATACATTTATACAGTATAATGCAGGATTTTGATACATATATACTATGAAATGGCCAAATTATACTGGTAAGCAGACCTAGTACCTCAAATATTGATTGTTTCATATTTAATTGCTGTATATTCATTGTACACATTTCTTTTTTTTTTTTAATTTTTATTTTCAGCAAATCAAGAAAATTTAAAAAGCATTCAAACAGAATAAAATGAAAATAAACAAACAAGCAAAATACCAAGGGTCAGATATACTTATACAAGAATTCTATAGAGCCTTCAAACAAGCAACACTTTTTGAGTTATGTTTAAAAAAATTCAGAACCACAATAAGCTCCTTCACAAAGCAAATAATATTGAAATAGTGAAATCAAGTGTAAACCCAACAAAAATATATAAATTATAGTCCAGTATCCCTCATGAATATACATACAAAAATTCTCAATGAAGTAGTTGCAAACTGAATACAAGAGATATAAAAAATAATATTCCATGAATAACTGAACAACTGTTTTTTTTTTTTTTTTTTTTTTTTTTTTTAGAAGACCGTACTCCATATACAGGCTGCATGTTTTGGGATAGCCCCCACTCCAGATGTTTGAGACCTACATGAAAACCAAGCTGCACATTTACAATATATGTGCAGGGAGGCCTAGGTTCAGCCCATGGAGGTAGATCTGTGTAGACTAGGTATGCTCCACGGTTGGTGATTCAGTCTCTGAGAGCTCCAAGGGTTCAGGTTCATTTACTCTGTTGATCTTCCTGTGCAATTCCTATCTCCTTAGGGCCCACAATCCTTCCACCTATTCTTCTTTAAGAGTCCTCAAGCTCCATCCACTGTTTGGCTCTGGATGTCTGTATCTGTCTGAGTCAGCTGCTGGTTAGAGCCTCTCAGAGGACAGCTTGCCCCTGTCTGTTCTCAGGCTGGAGGTTTAGCTCCTGGGAGCTCTGGTTGAATCTTTTGATACTCGTTCTAAAAAGGACAAAAACATCCTCACTTTGGTCTTCCTCCTTCTTCTTGAGTTTCATGAGGTTTATGCGTTGCATCTTAGGTATTGTGTGTTTTGGGGCTAATATCCGCTTATCAGTGAGTGCATACCATGTGTGTTCTTTTGTGATTGGGTCATCTCACTCAGGATGATATTTTCTAGCTCCATCCATTTGTCTAAGAATTTCATGAGCTCATTATTTTTAATGGCTGAGTAGTTACTCCATTGTGTAAATGTACCACATTTTCTGTATCCATTCTTCTGTTGAAGGACATCTGGGTTCTTTCCAGCTTCTGGCTATTATGAATAAGGCCGCTATAAACATAGTGGAGCATGTGGCCCTGTTGCATGTTGAAATATCTTCTGGGTATATACCCAGGAGGGGTATAGCTGGGTCCTCATTGTACACATTTCTAGGTATCATAAAGACATTTTCTTTAACATATATTATGCATTTTGATGATATTCAGCCTCATACTTTCTCTTGTATCCCTTCTGTTCAGCTCACTCCTGTTAGTCACATATATCATATATGTGACATATATGACATATATGACATAAACAGACATGTACCTATAAGTATAAAAATCTAGAATTTATAAATGAGAAATTAAAGCATACAACATCTATCTTTTTGAGACAATGAAATGTCTCAATGAGCTGTCTTATTTCACTTAATATGTTTTCCCATTGCGTCTATTTTCCAGATAACAGCAAAGTATCATTCTTTTTGTAACTGAATAAAACCCTATTGTGTACGTATGCCACATTAAAGAAATCTATTCTTTTTTCTTTTTTCTTTTTTTTTCCTTTTTTAATTTTATTTTTTTGCTTATTCACTTTATAACCCTGATTGTTTTCTAATGAGAGACAGAGAGTGCATAGAAGGATGATATAGGAAAGAAATCTATAGTTAGAATATATATATGTGAGAAAATATCTATTTTCAATATGGAAAAAAATCAGTAATATTTCCTAATATTTATTCTATATCTTCTACATAACCTTGTCCTGGACAATAATATTTCTGAAAAAGACAAATATCCTGTCTATCTAGGTAAGGTCTAGTCCTATAAGGCTGAGGATGAATATAGAATACACTTCAATTGTACCAATATACATCTTCAAATCCTTCTAAGTTCTACAAAGTAGGATTTTCTTTTGAATCAGAGCTTCATGGTAAAATTAACTAATGCTTTATTGGGAGTTTGTAATTATGTAGTAGTGTGCATGTGAAATTTAAGAAGGCATAGGAAAGAACCCTTAAATTTATTGCTAAAAATAATCTAAATGCCAGAATCTTACTTTAGCTGCTGGTTATTTGCAAATAGACACTTTTCTGACCTTGGATGATAGTAGGAGATGCACTAGCAAGTCAGAGTTAGGGGAATCAGAGTCAAACAAAACCAGGGTATTAATGACTTTTCCTAAGTTGTTAGAAACACAGGAAGAATTCACAGCCCAGACCCAGGGAAGCATTCTCTCTGTTTAAGACTCACCTCCTGTCTTCATCACTCTCAAAGTGTGCAGCCAGATAAGATGATGTTTGACTCTGCACACTCTCATCTTCAGGAGATGTTCTGTAGAGATGAAGACTATCGACCTTTATCCATAGGTCCATATCCTTAAAGTCAAAGTCTTAAGAGCTTGGACAATACTGTACTTCGATATATAGTTTAACACACACACACACACACACACACACACACACACTCATGCCCCACAGCTGAAAGAATGAAAAAGGGGCATCTTCCACAGAATTTATAAGTGTTGCATCCTCTCTTTACCTGTAGATACTTAGCCAGATTGCTTTCTGCTTCCCTGACAGATTAACCATAAAGCAAGTACAGCCTAGGTCAGAATCCTTGGCTTCTCTATCAAATTCTGATGAGGGATGTGTTTGTAAAACAAAGTAGAACGTAATGCGCTGTATTTGAAGATGCATAGCTGGAACTAACTGAGAAACATCTAGAAAAAACAAGTTGTCTATCTGAAGAAAAAAGGCATTTGGAAACAAAACCAAAAATAGTGGCAAAATATTCAAATCAAATCATTCTAACTAGAACTCCTGGCCTAGACACATAAACTAATTTTTTTTAAATTTGTGCTCTTTTATGAATTAATTTTGTAGCATTCTACATATTCCAATAATTCTCAAGTCTTAGCATTCTTGATAGTGTTTAAAATTTTCTGGGCATACATATTTCTTTATTATGTTTAGGAATACTGTGTTGATAATCTCAATAAAAATTTTATAAAAATATTAAGCAGTGCTATAATTATTTTATCTATATTACATTGATTGATTAATTGATTGATTGATTGAGTGAGTGAGTGAATGAATGGACAGGAGTGATTTATGAGGGGACACCAAATAAAGTTTACCACGTAAACCTGAAATTTAGCAGGTTCATTTCTTGGTTGCAAATATTCCACAATTTCATTGTCTGTTGTTTTTAATTTCAGATTCTGACTCTTGAAAAATAACAAGCTCAAAACAATCCTAAGCAAACCAAATGCCATTCTTGACTTTAAATCCTTTCGCACCTACAGGCCTAATGCCTTTCTCTCAAATGATCCTGTAGTTTTACCACTGACAAAATATGATAGAATGGTTAAGTTTTATGGAAAGCCAGTTTTAGATAGGGAGTCAGGTGTGGTTCCCTGGAAACATGGTGAGAGTGACTTTTGAGTTCTTGTATTTCACTTTCCTAAGATAATCACAGTGCTCTTCAGGTCAGTTTAAATGATTGAGAGGTGTGTGTGCATGCGTGTGCATGTACATGCGTGTGTGTGTGTGTGTGTGTGCACGTGTAACACTGTGGGAGATATGGCAGCATTAATGGGAAAACTTCTCCTGTAGGATTGGACAGGCCATTAGTGTGCCCTGTCCTCTGTCAGACTGGAGTGCCCTTGTTCTTCTCCAGGGCCATTTGCTGCTTATACTTACACCTGAATTGTGATTGCAGCACTAAACAGTCACTTCATTTCACTCTCAGAATGAAGATGGTTGCCTCAGCCAGAGTGCTGTGTTGGTGTTTGATCAGCTCTTTGATGTGTGACAAAGATTAATGCTGACCAATGACATGCCTAACAGGGTGCACTTGATTATTGATTTTACCTTTTATCTTGCTGATAGGTTCTTAAATGTGATTTGATGATATAGATTTCCTCCTAATTCTTCCTGACCCTGAGATATTTGAGATATAATCCACAAACATGAACATACACTTCTTGCAAATGCTTTCTCAAAGCTCATGACTTACTGCCTTAAATTACCCTGTGCCATACTTCATCGGGGAACAAAAATACATGGGGTGCGGGACAGTAACTATTCAAGAGACCAAGCTATGCTCAATCAGTTTCATCAAAAATTAGTTTTTCTGTCTCACTTTTGCTTCAAAAATCACTCTTAACTTTTCTTCTACTATTGAATAAAATGTTAAACAAGTACCACAGTTTCTCTTCTTTCTTGGGTAATGAAAAGTCCGTAGATACCCTTTATTGCATGAATTCTCTTTGGGCTAAGGATACTTACTAAAATGAAGATATGTACCAGACCTTACACCCTTTTATTTCATCCTCTTCCTAATTTTCTCTAGAAAGCCTGAAATGGGTTGAGGAACTGTAGGAAATTTCTCTTGCATTTCAAGGTTATTCATTTGTCTTTCTTCTCTAGATTATGACCATTCCAGACTTATTAAAGGTTTAAGAAGAAAAAAAGAAAACTAATGCAAAGAAAATATACCCTCGCATGTGGCCACTGTTCTCCTGTTGAAGGGATAGTGTTTGTCAGCTGACTGCAATTCTCTTGCAGGTCTTCTAGGTCACAAACTGTGGTTTCTTTTGTATGCTACTTCACCAAAAGTAGACAGTACATCTGTAGAGGGAGGTATTTGAAAATGCAGCGTGGCTCATGTAGCTCCTGCCTTCAGCCATGTTCCCACTCTAAGTTTCTGCACTAACGGCACCAGCTAGCCAGGTGTGCTGGCCAGGGACCCACGAGAAGTTGGCATGGCTGTTGCCTCCACTGGTCAGCTCTGTGGAGTCCCTGGCTCTAAGCATTGCTCAAGGGCCAACTCCACCACTCCCATGTGGTATATATTACCAGGACCCAGTAGAAATAAGACTCATAATGCTTAAGATTATCCAGTGGATTTATATATCAACAAATACTCAATATACAAGATACCCACACAATTAAAATTGTTAATCCAATTACCTAACCTTGATATTTATAATCACTTTAGACTGCTAGAGACACTTGGACATCCGCTGCCATCTTCTCTCCTCTCTCCTTCTTCCTCCTTCCTTCCTCCTCCTAACTCCACCTATCTCTTCTATGGCCCAAACACTGGCTCTAGCCTTTATTTTACAGATTAAGGTGTCCAAAAGGCTCACAAAGTCACCTGCATATTGATTCACTCCTCGTCTGCAGCCCCTCCTGGGAAAGTGGAATTAGCATCAAAATATAAGACCAAGGCTACTGGTAGCATACATCCTCTGGCATCCCCTCATTAGCTTAGTGATGCACTCATGCCTGTATCCATGTACGCGTCACTCCCTAAGAGATAAAGTGCTTCACACTCAGGACTAGGTTTCAAAATATAGATTATAGAGAGAATAATGTCACACAATTGGTATATGCCTTAGTCATGTTTAGATTAAATGGAAGGAAATAGATGCTGAAATGTGTGCACATATAATAAGAGTACTGAGAAAAATAACATGAGATCTGTACATACAAGTGACCCAAGTGTCCAGAAGTAAAATCTGGGGTGAGATATGGTCATGGAAACCAATGTAGACACTCAAGTACATTTAAACTTGAGTTTAAACTTGTATGTTTTTTAAAAGGTTGGAAGTATGAGAAACATTACAGGCAATTTATAGTCATATTTTATAAAGCTGTTTAAAAAGGCCTACACAGTATCCTCAGAGACAAGTTCATAAATGATAATTCCATTTCTCTTTCTACATATTCATAAGTGCCAGACTTTCTGTGCTCTGGCTCCGATTATCTGAAGAGAGGTGACTAATGGTGTTATTTGGAATTGTGATGTCTCTACCCTGTCATTTTAATCTTAAAGCAACAATTTGTACAAACAAATGAGTTTGTGAATAAACATTAGTAGTTCAAAACACAAATAACTAAATCTGAGAAAATAATAAATTTTGGAAAAATTTATACAAAGGTCAGAAACAAATAAGAAGAGAATGAGCATATAGACATATTTTTAAATAGAAAATAAAGAACAATACCCCATATAAGGATTATAAAAACCACTGTTGGTGATTTTTCTTTGATTTTTACTAAGTATTTCAAGTGTAATAATTTATCTGCCACAATATATAAAATAAAAATGAGTTACTCAAATAATTTTGGACTCCATTAAAAAACACATTTAAACTTAAATTTACATATTTTAAATAATCTGTATTTTATTTAATGATGACTTAAGCTACAAAAATAGTTTTAAATGATGAACTCAGTAATGAGGTAGGATATGAAGTACAATTTATGTTTTTAATAAATATAAATAGGTAGATTTAATATAGATTTGATAACTATATGAATTTTCCTAAAAGTATAATAATAAAGGATTTATGGATATTTCACATATTTAATTGACCTATGAAGAGCAAACATAGTTGTTTTTATCATTTTAAAGATTGTCAGAAATGTTAAGGTCCTGGCATGGTAATATTCATTTTACCAACATCTCTTCATATTTCTTTTATCACTGTGAAACTATCTAACTTCCTGCAGGAGATGTTGTAAAGATTAATTACTTCATTTTCATAAAAGTTCACAAAGTTTAATATTAAATGGAAAGGCACATGAAAGATGGAAGTAGGAACTATTAAGTATTGTCACAAAAGCTCCTATTATTATTACTTTCATGAATAAAGGTCAGCATTTCACATACAATGCCCGTTAATAAGCAGTCAGAAAACATGATAAATTTTTATTAAAAATTTTGTGAATCTATTGTATGCAGGTTTTATAAAACATCTTGTACAAGTTTACTTAACCCCGACAGACCCTACAACGTTCAGCTTGTCCGTCCATTCTCATTCCAAAAGGATGTCTATCCCCTCCTTTACCTCACTGATTTTTTTCTCTTCTTCCCTTTATAATCTCCCCCAAAGCAGGTATTTCATAGTGTTCTCCTACTTTAAGTTTATCTTGGCATGTATGTGCCATTGCAATATTATAAATCACACCAGGTTACAAAAACCATCTCTGCAAGTGAATGCCACATCAGATGTCAAATAATGTTTACACAAAAATAATAATGGACTTAAACATGATACCTTCTAGATTATACTGTGAAGAATGGTGGACAGGAACAGACAGGATATTGTTTGACTCTATAGCAAGATCCTTTAATAACTAATGAAAAGTGATATTTACCATGATGGATATCATGGAGGAACTGATATTTAAACTAAGACTTGAAAAATTATTAAGAATTAGACATGTGAAGTAGTAATATGTTCCAAGAAAAAAAATCATAATATTTATGAGCTTCTGGAGAGCCTCATAAAACAAAATATCTATATACTTAAGTATAATTCAGTTCTGATTTATTATTGTAATATCGAGATTATGATTAATTACCTACTACATAGAGAAGTGGTAAACATATATAATAAATAGCATCCTAGTAAATAAAAACTATGAAATTTATTTTCCATGTCATGTGGCTCATGAAAATTGTAAAAATTTTACCTTAGTAGGTTTGTAGGATAGGTTATTTCTATAAGGATCTATCAGTAGAATATCTGATTTATGTGGTTGTTTGAAGATTAGATAACTCTTAAATATCTACATTGGCAACGATGAACATGATCTGAGATCGATTTAGTCATGAAAATTTTTATGTTTTTATGGAAGCAGTGACAACAACTATAAAGTTATTGTCTCATAACATAGCCTGCTAATGTAACACACATACTATGGCAAGATATGGAAAGATCCTCTGAGTTGGATGTCTCCAGATGAAATTCCACTACTGTTTCTAATTACCTGTGAAAGGGCAGAAAAAATATTTTATCCCTTCATTTCATTTCTTTTATTTAATTGGAAACAGATAACATCTCTAGTGGCTTATATGTCTAATACTTTTGTGATAATTGTTAAGCTGGTTGATTTTAGCTAATAGGATCCACTTTCTTCCTTATCAGAGTATTTTGGAACATTCTGAAAGAAAACAACTTTGTGCTCTGTAAACTTTGTATTTTATTAGTTACAGAATACTTATCTTCACATCTTGGTTATCTTATCAATAGGTAAAGTGATAAGTACTCATAAATCTACTATACATTGACATCTTTTTCAATTTACACTTTCATTTTTTCACCTCTAGCAGCAAACAAGAATGAGCAGCCTCAGTGATTGGATAGAAGCAACAGAAATGGGCAGGCTGTTCACCTGTATGCTTTCTCTTTGTCTTACAATTTTTCATACAATAAAATATCCTTCTCATGATATTTTTATCATACTTATATTTTACTTTTTAAAATGAAGGAATCAAATAGTATTTATATATATTTGAATTTATGTTTATGTCCATATTTTAAGCATTAACAAGTAGATGAAGATATGTTAAATATATGTTTAATTTCTGTATATCAATCAATAACAAGAAAAAGGACCTCAGTGATTATTACAACTGCCAAGACTCAGTAAAAAGATAAGCATAAACTAATGTATTACAGAATGATGGAAGACATAATTACTGCCTGGGGTTTCTAATCCAAGAATACAACTCAGATATGCAGATTATCTTATTCCCTTTTAAGGAAAAACAAAACAAAACCCATAGTACTCATACTTTGAGGCTTTGTAAGCGGCTTTCTGCTTTGTGTTCTGCCAGTTCTCATTCTTACCTATGTAGCTCACATATCGACTCTAGCATTTATGTGTACATTCCAGAAAATTATTTTTTAATCTGGGATCTAAAAGTTCTGATTGAAAAGTTAACTCTATTTGGAACTTTTAGCAGTAGCCTTTCACTCTGTAACTAAGACATGGTTAAGTGACCCACTGAATATCCTGTAGGTCCTAGTACTACAATAGTGATTTTGTTTTTTGTTTTGCTATAGTTATACTTTTACAATCTAAAAATGACTAGTCGCTCTACTTGGATTATTTGGATTACTTCATAGAATCAATCTCAAAGTTAGAATATTTTTTTAAAACCAATCATATTTTACATGTAGAGAATCTGCTTAAGAGCATAGCAACTCTGCTTAAGCAATCAATAGAGTTCTCCTCCTAAATCTTGAATTACATTACTGGGGGGCTTGTGTTGTGTAGTCTTTTAGTCTGTTTCTCATAGCTGATTTCAATGTAGAAGAGGATAATTTCCTGACTTAGCTGTTCATTAGTCATCTGCTCATTTCCTATCCATTTTTATAGGGAATCTTGCTCTAAATCCTTACTGCTTATTCTAGTCACTTTCTCACTAGGTCTTCTAGACTACAACTCACTTCAACATAAGAGCTGAGATTATGATTTTATTAGTGTCTCAATCCCTCTCTCTGCATGGTTGGAAGAACATGAATTACTTCCCTGCTTAATCTAATCTAGTGTTTATAAATCTTAATAAACTAAACATTTAATGATAGTATCATATAGATGAAATATCTCTAGCATTCTTTGCTAATACAACAGGTTCATGTTCACATACATAGTTGAAATTTTATATATAACTTCAAATAGCGGAATTAGAGATCAATTTTTACACAGATCTTTTAATTCATTGACAGATCAGGGTATCATTAAGAATGGTGAAGGTGGTCACACAAACATGCATATCCCTCTGATTGTCCAGCATCTCTTTTGGACATTCACAATTTTCAAACATGCATATTCTACTCACCAACTTAGTCATCGTTAATGCCATGCTAATGATGACATGTCATATATGGCTATCATTCCCAGTGTTTTTGATAATTTCTTCATTGTTTACTAAATTTACTCAAGTCCATTTACAGTACTCAGTTTTACTTATCTATACTCGAAGTGTGTGTATTGACATGATCTATGTCACAATGTATTTTCTCCTTTATTATATATAGGGATCATGGTTGTGTAAATGATGTTATTATTACCCAGACCTTGGCTGCACCCCTGACTAATTAACTTATAATATTAGTCACTGAGTTCTTCCACAGTATAACTTTTAGCCATGTTTGTGAATATTTACTATAACAATGTTTTAAAATTCAACATATGATTTAGGATACTTTACATTAATATCATAATCTCTCTTTACAAATATCAAAGAATATTCAACAAGACAATTGATCCAAATAGAATCTTAAGTAGTCTGTATAGATAAATGTGTTTTATATAATGCATCCTAAGTGGCAACTGATTGGAACAAAAATTATTTGTAAATAATTTAAACAAAAATATTATTTGTAAATAATTGATAGAAAAATATGATAACTAAAACTTTTGAGTTGTTGAAGCTGAAGAACTAAAATTAAGTTGAGTTTATTAGAGTTTAAGACAAAATATATTTGTCTATTTTGTTTTAATTTATTGGATATATTATTTACATTTCAGATGTGATCTCCTTTCCCCATTTCCACTCCACCCAGGAACCCCCTATCCGATCCCCCCTCCTCCTGCTTCCTTGAGGATGTGACCCCACCCACCCGCCCACTCCCACCTTCCCACCCTTGAATTCCCCCACACTGAGGCATCCAGCCTTCACGGGATCAAGGACCTCCTCTCCCACCTATACCCAACAAGGCTATCCTCCCCTACATATGCTGGAGCCATGGGTCCCTCCCTATGTGCTCCCAGGCTGGTGGTTTAGACACTGGGAGCTCTGGTTGGTTGGTATTGTTGCTCTCCCCATGGGGCTGCAAACACTTCAGCTCCTTCAGTCTTCTCTCTAACTCCTCCTTTGGGAACCCCATGATCAGTTCAATGGTTAGCTGTGAACATCTGCCTCAGTATACGTCAGGCTCTGTCAAACCTCTAAGGAGACAGCTATATCAGATTCCAGTCAGCATGCACTTCCTGGTTTGCACATCAGCGTCTACCTTTGGTGATTGTATATGGGATGTATACCCAGGTGGAACAGTCTCCTGACAACCCCTCCTTCAGTTTCTGTCCCACGCTTTGTCTCCATATTTGCTTGCTCCCATGAGTATTTTATTACTCCTTCTAAGAAGGACCAAAGCACCCAGACTTTGGTCTTCCTTCTTCATGAGCTTCTTGTGGTCTGTGAGTTGTATTTTGGGTATTGCAAGCTTTTGGGCTAGTATCCAATTATCAGTGAGTGCATACCATGTGTTTACTTTTGTGATTGAGTTACCACATTCAGGATATTTTCTAGTTCCACCCATTTGCCTAAGAATTTCTCAAATTCATTGTTTTTAATAGCTGAGTAATATTCCATTGTGTAAATGTACCACATTTTGTGTATCCATTCCTCTGTTGAAGGACATCTGGGTTCTTTCCAGCTTCTGGCCATTATAAATAATGCTGCTATGAACATAGTGGAGCATATGTCCTTGTTATATGTTGGAGCATCTTCTGAGTATATGCCCAGGAGTGGTATAGCTGGGTCCTCAGGTAATGCTATGTCCAATTTTCTGAGGAACATGCCAGACTGATATCCAGATTGCAACTGGTTGTGCCAGCTTGCAATCCCTCCGACAATGGAGGAGTGCTCCTCTTTCTCCACATCCTTGGCAGCCTCTGCTATCACCTGAGATTTTGAACTTAGCCATTCTGACTGGTATAAGGTAGAATCTCAGGGTTCTTTTGATTTTCATTTCCCTGATGACTAAGGATGCTGAACATTTCTTTAAGTGCTTCTTGGCCATTCAATATTCTTCAGTTGAGAATTCTTTGTTTAGCTCTGTACCCCCATTTTTTAGTAGTTTTATTTAGTTGTCTGAAGTCTAATTTCTTGAGTTCTTTGTATATATTGGATATTAGCCCTCTATCAGATGTGAGATTGGTAAAGATCTTTTCCCAATCTGTTAGTTGCCTTTTTGTCCTACTGACAGTGTCCTTTGCCTTACGGAAGCTTTGCAATTTTATACAGTCCATTTGTCAATTCTTGATCTTAGACCATAAGCCACTGGTGTTCTGTTCAGGAACTTTTCCCCTGTGCCCATGTGTTCGAGGCTCTTCCCTACTGACTCTTCTATTAGTTTTAGTGTATCTGGTTTTATGTGAAGGACATTTATCCACTTTGACTTGAGTTTTGTACAAGGAGATAAGAATGGATACATTTGCATTCTTCTACATGCTGACCTCCAGTTTAACCAGCACCATTAAAGAAACTTTACTAAAGCTCAAAGCATACATTGTACCTCACACAATAATAGTGGGGGATTTCAACACTCCACTCTCAGCAATAGGCAGATCTTTGAAACAGAAACTGAACAGAGACACAGTGAAATTAACAGAAGTTATGAACCAAATGGATTTAATATATAATATATAGAATATTTCATCCTAAAACAAAACAGTATACCTTTTTCTCAGCACCTCATGGTACCTTCTTCAAATAGACCATATAACTGGTCACAAACAGGCCTCAACAGATACAAAAAGATTGAAATAATCCCTTGCATCCTATCAGATCACCACAGACTAAGGATGGTCTTTAATAACAAAAACAATGGAAAGCCCACATACACGTGGAAGCTGAACAATGCTCTACTCAAAATGACTTGGTTAAGGAATAAAGAAAGAAAGAAATTAAAGACGTTTTAGAATTTAATGAAAATCAGGACACATCATAACAAAACTTGTGGGACACAGTGAAAGCAGTGCTAAGAGGAAAACTATAGCTCTAAGTGCCTCCAAAAAGAAACTAGAGAGAGCATACACTAACAACTTGACAGTACAACTGAAACCTCTAGAACAAAAAGAAGCAAATACACCCAAGAGGAGTAGGTGGCAGGAAATAATCAAACTCAGGGCTGAAATCAACCAAATAGAAACAAAAAGAACTATACATAGTATTAACAAAACCTTGAGCTGGTTGTTTGAGAAAATCAACAAGCTAGATAAACCCTTAGTCAGACTAACCAGAGGGCACAGAAACAGTATTCAAATCAATAAAATCGGAACTGTAAAGCGAGACATAACAACAGAAATTGAGGAAATTTAAAAAATCATCAGATCCTACTACAAAAACTATACACAACAAAACTGGAAAATCTGGACATTTTTCTAGACAGATATTAGGTACCAAAGTTAAATTAGGAGACGATAAACCATTTAAACAGTACCATAACCCCTAAAGAAATATATTTGTTAAAAAAAATATACCAGACTTTGATCACTTAGAATCATCTGAGAAGAGAAATATAGTAAAAGATTCTAGGGTAAAGAGTACTGAACAATGGAACAATAATGAACGATAATGATTATTTCAAAATAATAAAATACAGCTTAAGTTGTAAAATGAAAAATCAGCTTAATGTAGTTGAAGATATTTTCCCTACCTTGAAGGACAGGTAGCTTAAATAATTTCACTTGAAAGAAGAATTTTGCCTATACCTTTTTTTTTTTTTTTTTTGATAATTTAACTAGTTCTGATGCTAGTAAACAACAGTTTTTTTTTTTTCAAACATTCCCAAGAGGAGTTGGAAATCATAATGAGTACTTGCTCTGGCTTCAAACCCTTATGACAACAGATTAAGAGTGCAAGTGTACACTGAGACCCTGGCACAATGAATCAGCAGAGCTTTCTATATCAGTGTACAAGCTGCTGTGTACAAGACTGGTTTCAGTCCTGCTGGAGCTGTGCCTGGCTTGGCAGCTCAGAGAAATCAGAATAAAGGTTGTGTTGTTTAAAGTTTGAGTGCTTGCTGGTATGCAAGTCAAAGCAGAGTTCTCAGATGGGCTTTGGTGCAGCTGGAGCAAGTTGTAGGAGAGCAATCCTTGAGAAATGGGGTGAACACTGAACAATAGATTTCTGTGGCCTTAGAAGCAATCATTTTCGTTTCATAGTTGCATGTTGCAACTGTGTAAGCTTGTCAATGTTTGAGCAAGTTCCAATGTGTTTGATGACAATGCAGATTTGCATTGATTTAAGTTGAAAAAGTACTTAAGATGTATGGCAGTGCATATTATTGTAAGCACAAATAAAAACACATAGTCTGTGTCAACTTAGGTCTCATGTAGGATTTTGGATAAAGCTTAAAAAATAGTTATAGCAATTGGGAAACATGTTGTCCACATTTTACATATGAAAAGGCCCCTAAGAACATTGACATATGAGAAAATGCCTGACCTGAACTTAGTTCTAGTAGTTTAGAGAAGTTTTGCTTAATATTCTATAAAGTGAAGCACAGAGTTAAAAAATTTCCAGATTTTCTGGATGTCCTTGTTTTAAATGTCTTGCTGAAAATTAAAGTATGAGTTGACTATTCATTTGTTTTCCTGGTCATGAGTCTTTTACAAAGTAGCATAGAAGACTCCATTTTTTTTTCTTTCATTGAAAAGAGTTTTTTTTTCCTCACATACATATCATGATTATGGTTTCCCCTCCAGCTACTCTTTATAGTCCTTCCACACCTTCCCTCCAACCTTATACCACCCCTTTCTGTCTCTCATTAGAAAACAAATAAACTTCTAAGGAGTAATAATAATGTGGAAGAGGAGACAAGGGTCTGAAGCTTGGAGGACACTAAGAAATCAAAGTTGTCTATATCAACAGGAAGAGCAGACATATGAACTCACAGAGAATGAGACAGAATACACATGACTAAAAATTTGACAGAGAAAAGGCTGACAAAACAGTGGCTCTATTTTATGGAGCAGCAATCCATTAAAAAAACAACAACAAATTTTTCCTTGTCAACATAATCTCCTCCTGATATTCATTTTCATTACATTCTGCAACATTCTGATTGTCTCTACTGCATTGCCTTAACCAAAGAATAAACCTTAGGGGAGGAGAGTGTATTAAAAATATCTACACATCTGCTCTCAGCCTCTCCATTATCACTAGCGAGGTTCTAAATCGCCTTGTGTCTGATGACATTAAATCAAGAGAACACGGAAAGGAGGCCATGTCAGCACGCTGATACTGCAGCCACTGTACTGTCTGCTTGGGTTATCCCCTGTCACTTTCCATTTAAAGAGCACTAAATACAGCAATTTTGATAGAGGAGAAGTTTGTAAAAGTAATTCTGTTTTTTGTTGTCTTGTCGGCAAATGTAATTAGTTTATAATAATAGCAGCAGCATTCCAAGCTTCTGAAAATTTTTGTTGTTGTTGAAGTCATTTCATTGTGTTGGCTCTTTATAATTTCATTTTCAAAGAAACAGAACATAAGATTGTGCTGATTAAAAACCTCTCAGACTGAGCCTTGAAGAATTTCAATCTTGGTATGTTTAGATAGATAGTTTATGCTTGGTTTTGTATATTTAGGAGCATTCACTAGTATTTTTTTTTCTGAATTTTCAAACTTTGTTTCTGCTTTCTTATTAAAATTCATTTTTGATGGATATATAAAGTATTGTTTGTATTAATGGAGTGGCAGGTCATGTTTTAATATGCAGATATATAATTTAATTTTAAATCAATAAAATAAATCTACTTATATATTTGTCATTTACAGTGAGACTTTAAATATCCTTTCTTCTACTTTTTTGAAGTAGGCTAGTTTATTTTAACCATCACACAGAGCAATGACACACTAGTAGTACTTCTATGTAATCACCACCTGGTATAATAAACTGTCATAGCTGCTTCTATATAACTAGAACTCATTATGTACTTATCAACTGTACCTTATCACTTCTTCCTTTTCTCCTTGACCTTGTATAACTGCCATTCTGGTTTCAACATTGAGATCAACTTCTATGGATTTCACATGTAAGTGAGGTCAGGCAATACTTTGTCCATAAGGCTTATTTCCTTTAATGGAAGGACATACAGTTTCAGTTCATCATTGTGTATGACAGTTTCATACTTTCCTATAGCTGATACACATCATGTTATTATAGGAGCTTTAGACATTATACTAAAATGTTGATAGAGGACAATACAACCTAAATTCCTGGATCTAGTAATAATCACTTGTGCAATTCTCTGTATATAAATGCATGTGTTTGTGGGAGGGACCGTCATGAAAAGAAAATCCTATACAAATACAACAGGGAATACTTACTGTGAAGAATTATCAACCATTTATAAGATAAGCTACCAAGAAGGAATGCAAAAGACTGTAAACAGAAGATTAGACATGAGGGTAAGTAGACAAGCAATGAATGGATATGATGTTATAGAAATAAATTGTTGTAAGATAGCATGATGGCTTGTATATGCTTGGCCCAGGGAGTGGCACTATTAGAAGGTATGGCCCTATTGGAGTAGGTGTGACCTTGTTGGAGTGGCATGGTACTGTGGCTGTGGGCTTTAAGACCCTCATCCTTAGCTGTCTGGAAGTCAGTATGCTGCTAGCAGCCTTCAGATAAAGGTGTAAAACTCTCAGCTCCTCCTGCACCATGCCTAGTTGGATGCTGCAATATTCCTGCCTTGATGCTATTGGACTGAACCTTTAAACCTGTAAGCCAGCCTCAATTAAATGTTGTCCTTATAAGAGTTGCCTTGGTCATGATGTATGTTCACAGCAGTAAAACCCTAATTAAGACAGTCAGCAACTTGGAATCCTAGCTCCCTAAGGTACTGGTTGATGATAAAGTTTTCTGTCTTGCCTTTGAAAAGAGATACTCCAAGGATGGTAAAATAGTCATGTGCAAGAATTCATGGGTTCTTATAGTAGAAAGATTGTTTATTTTTGGAGCTGTTGGCTACTAAGTCCCTCCAGATAAGTTGAAAAACCACACTGAGATCAGAAAAAGAGCAAATCTCCTATGCAGCTAAATTGTAACTAACTGGGCAATGACACATTGACTCTGGAACTAAAACACCATTTTACTGTAGAAACATACAATCTGTGGCCTTAATTTTTAACAATTTATATTTTGTTTAACTGACTTTTAGTAATAGTACATATTTTGCAGTGTAGCATGAAATTTTTATAGATATTGTATATGTTATATAAATAATTGTAATCAGAATGCTTAACTGTGGTGGTTTGAATGAGAATCAGCCCATTGGCTCATGTATTTGAATGTTTGCTCCTTAGCTTTTGGAATTTTGGGGGAGGGTTTAGAACGTGAAACATTGTAGGAGGAGTTAGGTCACTGGGGTTAGACTTTGAAGTTTCAACAGCCCAGTTCATTCCCAGTTAGCTCTCCCTCCTTCCTATTTGCACATAGAGATGTAGGCTCTCAGCTTATGCTCCAGCACCATGCCTGCCTGCTGTCATACTTCCTGATACCCATGGTCTTAGACTCGGTCGCTGAAATTCTTATGTCCCAAAAATCTATTTCTTATATAAGTTGCATTGGTCATGGTGTCTTATCAGAGGAAGGAAGAAATAACTAGGGTGTTTTCATAGCCATCATATCAGACAGTTATCTTTTCCACTTGGTAAGAAGATGGGATTTGCATTTGTGGTGATTTGAATATGCTTGGCCCAGGAAGTAGCACTATTAGGAAGTGTGGCCTTCTTCTAATAGGTATGGCCTGGTTGAAGGAAGTGTGCCATTGTTGGTGTGGGCATTAAGATCCTCATATTACATTTTTGGTTGTGAGCCTATCGTTTAAAGGCATGGTGGCACATGCCTTTAATCTCATCACTTGGGAGGCAGAGGCAAGTATATTTCTGAGTTCGAGGCCAGCCTGATCTACAGAGTGAGTTCCAGGATAGCCAGGGCTAAAAACCTACCTCATCTTAGCTCCCTGGAAGCTAGTCTTCTCCTGAGCTTCAGACAAAGAAGTAGAACTCTCAGCTCCTCCTGCACCATGCCTGCCTTGATGTTGCCATGCTCCTGTCTTGATGATAATAGACTAAACCTCAGAACCTGTAACCCAGCCCCCATTAAATGTTGTCTTTATTAGAGATGTCTTGGTCAAAGTGTCTTTTCACAGCAGTAAAAACGTAACTAAGAAAGCAGTATATAAATAAGATTGTTATTTATGTGAGTATTTACAATATTTGTTGTTTTAGTTTGTCTTCTGTTGCTGTGATAAATACCATGATCAAAACAACTTGGGAAAAACAGGTTTATTTTATATTACCACTTTACATTCCATCATCATGAAAGGCCAAGGCCAAAACTCAAAGAAGGAACTTGGAGCCAGGAGCTAACAGAGACCACAGACAAATGTTGCTTACTGGCTTGGTCCTCAGAACTTTCTCGAGTTGCAATTTTTTTGTTTTGTTTTGTTTTATGTGTTTTGTTTTCATTAATTTAGTTATGCAATTTATATCTGAAACCTATTCCTCTCTCCTCCCAGTGTCAGTTCCCACAGCTCCTCCCCCTTTCCTCCCTACTCTTCTCCTCTGAGAAGGGAGAAACTTCTCCCACCCTTCACCCCACCCCCTCCCATATCACAAACTCTGGCACATCAAGTCTCTGAAGGATTAGGTACATCCTCTCCCACTGAGGCCAGACAAGGCAGCCCAGTTAGGGAAACAGGATCCACAGATAGGCAACAGATTCAGGGACAGACCCAGGTCCGGTTGCTGGAGATCTACATAAAGATAAAACTGCCCATGTACTACATATGTGTGTGGGGCCATGGTCCATTCCGTTCAGCTTACTCCTTTATACAATCCAGGAACACTTGCCTGTGATGTCACAGCCCATAGTGGAATAGCACTTTCCATGTCTATAATGTTTGAAGATAAATGTCTTATAAACTTGCATATAGACTAATGTGATGATTGCGTTTGTCCCAATTGTGGGTCTGCCTTCCCAGATAATCTTGTGTCAACTTGGCAAAAATAATAACTAGCAAATATGTGTCGGGTAGTGGAAGGGCATCTTGGGTTGCCATGCCCCCAGAACGCTGACATGCAACCTGTACCTTTTGTCACCTAAGATACAGATAGAGGGCGTGAGTAACAGTCTTCTGCCTTGAGATTTACATATTAATAAGGCCGTGGGACACAGCTAATTAAGTTTTCCCCTCTCTAGCCCCTCCTCTTTCCCACTCCCCAATATAAGGGAGCTCCTCCTAGCATTTGCGGGGGGTGTGGTGGGGGGGCGCACATCATCCAGATATAACTATCATCATGGACAATAAAACTTTATCTTAGATTCCACGTGTCTCCTGGAACTTTGGACTTTCTTGTGCATGTGGGAAAACTCCTCTCGGGGAAAACCCTAGAGCCGCCTCCGCTGCCTTCCTGTGGGACTCCACCTCTCTTGCCGTGCTGGCCCACAAGCCTCCGCAGGCCGGGCCAAGCAGCCCTTCACGTGTTTTTTTTTTCCCACAAATATGTAGATCTGAGAGCACATACATCTGGCTGAGAGGTTTACATATAGCAACCTCCTACTAGTAATGAGTTCATCCTACACCCACATATTGGCATCTAATACTGTATTGCAGTCAGACAGGAAATACACATGATGAACAAATATGTCTTTAAGAGTTATAAAATAAGGAAGTACCAAACAAACAAAACCATGCACACATTATAATAATATGTACCAAAATATATAAAGCCTCACAAAACTCTCGATGCCCAAAGTTCTAACAATTTCATAATGCAATAAAATAGTATTGGAATGTACAAAAACATAAAGCAAATATCCACACCAGTACATACCATCAATACATTCCGTTATATATTCAGACTACAATTATTTCATGTATAGACATAAATGAGGAAAAGAAATGATGAATGTGGAATGTGTATGAAAAAATTCCAAAAACTTTATGTAGCTCTTCCAACCCAAAGAAGACAGAGTATCATCCCTGAATCTAACTGTGGCTTGAAGAAGTAGCTTCTTCCCAAAGAACTTAGAACATAGAGAAGAACTCCAGGATTTTACAGTGGAGGAATCTGACAAGTATCACCTCAGCCAGATGAAACACATGAACAATAATGCCAGCATCATGTTGACAGCAGGTAACCTTGGTAGGAGGTAACAAAAAATGAAGCGCCTCTCCAAACACAAAAGCTCAGTCTAATCAGGAATAAAACAGACACTCCACATTTACCAAAGATAAGACAATCTACAAAATCGGACTAATTACTTTCCAATCTGTCAAAGGCATCAAAACAAAGCCTGTCTGAAAAGCTATCATAGTCAAACAAGAAGCTAGAAATATGTAAAGCTATATTGAAAGGCAATGCCCTGAGGAGATTCTACACAGAAAAAAAAGAGGATATTCAGTAAAACCTATAGAAATATGACTAAACTATAGTGAGTTCATAATGTATTATTATTTAACATGAAATGTAACATGCTGACATATCCTTTTAGCAATAGAGGAATGTGCATATAGGAGTATGAGAATTCTTTGTATTCTAGTTTCATATTTTCTTCAAGTCAATGATTGCTCTTATATGAAATATTTACTTAGATAAAATTTGAAGAATGTAAATATTATATTTGTAGGTGCTATGACTTTGCAAAGAATGTAAATACAAGAGGTGATTGGTAAATTATTATTTGAACATTTAGAGGAGGCTGAAGAGGAGCCAGCTGTGTGAAAATCAGAAAGTGATGCACTCTTGGGAGTATATATTAGCAAAGGCATAGGAGTTAGGACTCAGGTGTGTAGGGAACTGTTGTGGTTTGGGTGAAGTTCATCAGTAACCAAAGTGGCAAATGGGGTTTCTATTTTCCTTTCACATTCAGACATCAGGAATTTGTGAAATGAATATCTAGTAACAGCTACATGCTAGTCACAGAGGGGACAGGACAATGAATAAAATCTATGATTCTCTGAGAAATATAGCATCAGGATGGTTATAGTACTTCATAGAGAGATGAAACAAGCTTATAATAGGAATGCCTCTTATATGTCTAAAATTTGTGCACACAAACATAGAAGAAGTAAACAAAGTTCTTGACTCCCTACTTTACTATGAATTTATGTTCAAATATTCTTAGTTCATAAGTGTCCTTAATACTTCATTTTATGACTCTGTATACAGAGCATATCACATAAAGATTTTAGGAAAATATCTCATTATTGATTAGAATGAGATGCACTGGAAGGTTCCTAACTAGAGACATATAACGACATATAATATGCCTTAATACATATTTTGTTGAAAATCGAGTAGATGTGTCTGCACAGTTTGGGGTAAGATTTGGGAAAGAATATGGTGGCCTTAGAAACCATTAGGTGATCTTGGCTGTCTCTGAGCTAAAATGTGATCACAGCTGGAAAAAAAAGATTTATAAAAGTAGGAGTTAATAGAAATGCTAATATTCTTGACATATATTGATTATATAACTTAATGTTTTATAGCATTATAAATTTGTAACAGTTATTTAGTGGATTTCTGAAGTAGAAGTGTGGACACTGATTTACTAGAATAAGCCAAGAGTGAGATACAAGCTAGCAAATAAGCAATAACACATTCACAGTATTCAATATCATGAAACTATTTAATATCTTGAAAGACATGATTACCATCTTGAAAGCCACTGAATGAAGAGACTACAGGTACTAAGTTATAAAAAAAAAAAAAAACTTGCAAAATAAAATAATCAAGAAGAATGAGAAGGAATGTCAATTAAGACTAAAGAAAGCAAGAGTGGGTGGGAATTTGCAGTGAATCATTGGAAGGAATCAACTTGTATCACATGATAAGTCCATCAAGCACCACTGAAATGGTCTTGCTGTGACAACAGATGAGTTAAGATTCAGCTGAAAGTCAAACTAATGTTAGATAGAGAACATTGCTGACATCAGTAAAATAATGGATATGTTACTACAGGTGGCATCTCCATTCATGTAGTTTTATGTAGAATAAAAGAGAAGCAGGTCTAGGGAGGGGACAATCACTGGAAAGGAGGACAAATCCAAACATTCATGGTACTCAGTAAGACTTTTAGGCTCATCAGATTTACTTAAATAAATAATTTAATAATCTTAATCAGAACAATTTGCAGACAGATGAAACATAATAGTCGAAAAGGTAATAACTTTATTGTTCTTAGTGAATGGTTTGAATATAGGTACACCAACTAAAAGAGACAGTGACAAATTAGCTTCTGATGCCCTAGAAGGTGGCTACTGGAGTGTGGACAACCCTTAGGAAAACTGTGAAATTGGGAACTTGCTGAAGCTTTCCATGGAGCACTTCTTTTTTTCTCAAAAAGTGGAAATTAAGACTATCATTTGATATGAATATCAAAGAGAGAGTGTTAATTGCTAGAGGAGATAGAAAAATTAAAACTGGTGTCTTTGACCATAGAAGATGAATTATGGGGAGGAAGCTATGATATGATTACCATGAAGTATTAAGGACACTTTATGAACTAGAAATATTTGAACATAAATTCATAGTAAAGTAGGGAGTCAAGAACTTTGTTTACTTCTTCTATGTTTGTGTGCACAAATTTTAGACATATAAGAGGCATTCCTATTATAAGCTTGTTTCATCTCTCTATGAAGTACTATAACCATCCTGATGTTATATTTCTCAGAGAATCATAGATTATATTCATTGTCCTGTCCCCTCTGTGACTAGCATGTAGCTGTTATTAGATATTCATTTCACAAATTCCTGATGTCTGAATGTGAAAGGAAAATAGAAACCCATTTGTCTCCATTTTAGGACTGGGCTGATTTAAAAAAGAAAGTCATCAGTCCAGGAAATAGGCCATATGTTACAAGTTTCAGGAACATGGTCAGAAAACCCTCTCTCAAAGAACAGCCTTGTCACAAAAATCTCCTTCCAAAGAACAGCCTGGAGACAACAACAAGAATGCAAAAATATCTTATCTCAGGATGGGCCATCTATGCTGGGCAGCCCTATCTCATCCTATCATTAAACATTTACGACATAGGAAAGCAGAGCACTAACCACCTGGCACAAGCCAATCAGAAGCTGACACATGTAACTTCCCACCAATGAAATTTTAGATTACCTAGCCCCCTCTCTTATATAAAAGAAATAACATAGTAGCCAATCAAAATTGTACTAACGTTACTACTTTGGCCCCTACCATTCACACTAGAGATTATCCAATGCTTCCAGAAAATTTTCCTAGTTCCCTATAAGAAGGCCTGCATGCCTATATTTTGGGTCATCATAATGAAGAATGATTGATGCCCACATGCTGGTTGTTTCTGTAGAGTAAGCACTCTTTGTCTTCCTTGAGCAATTTTTAGACCCTTACAAATGAAAGATAAAATGTTCCCACTGTACTATACCTTAGTCACTCTTCTTACATCTCTCCCTGCTTTAGTACATGGGCCTCTTGTTAGTAATATAAGGTGAACATTATCCCTCTTTATAAGTATTTTCCCACACTATTCTCTTTATATTGTGACAAATTTCACTAGTATTACTATTTCCTTCCTTGATTAGTTATCTGGTCTGGATGATTCCTCTGATGAAAGTTTTCTATATTTTTGGTCAAGGGAATGAACATCTTTGTCATAGATTTTTCACAAAATCACATGCCATGATTTTGAGAGACTACTTGAATTGGTAGTTTCTTTTAAAAATCATCTTATTGGGTGAGAGAGATAGCTCAAAGGTTAACAGCATTGACTGCTCATCCAGAGGTCCTGAGTTTAATTCTCAGTAACCACATGGTGGTTCATAACCATCTATAATGAGATCTGGTACCCTCTTCTGGCCCGCAGACATATACACAGGCAGATCACTGTATACATAATAAATACATCTTTTTTTAAAAGTCTTATTACTCTCACATTCTTCTCAACAAAACTCTAAGCTTCACAAGTCACCACTATGTCTGCCCTTACACTTGATTTTATCTCTATCAGCAACACAGATTTGTAGTTTGCTCAATCTCCATAACTCATTGCAATGTCTAAATAACAAATAAAAACAAACTAACAAACAAAACTCCTACAAGATCAATTGGTGTATCCTTTTCTATAATTCACTTATTTCCCTTTATTGCTTTAACCTGAACAAAGAGTGCATTTGGAACTCTAACAGACCATGGTGACAATGGATGCCTTTAGTTGCAGGCTCTCAGAAGGACAAGGGGAGGGCACAGAGTAATTAAAGCACTGAGCTTTAAACAACTTCCCCTTTCCACACCCTGCTGCTTGCAGGGGTACCCTAGGGATGAGAGACTGTGCTTGCTAGCTTGCGGAAATATTCCTGTTCATTCTGCTAATAAGACCTTCCCCAATCTTCTGACCATTTCTGCTTATGATATATTTTACTTGCCGAAAAATTGGTGAAATATTTGTATCATTTCCAATACTCTTTATCTCTTGTTCAAGCTTTACTTTAAGGAAAATCAGATTAGGGTGGACTCAAAAGCTTTGTTTGCTAGAACATGTAATCTAGTGTCTTCTGAGCCTCTTCCACATTGAGGAATTTCATTTTCTTGGTAAAATATTGTAACCAAAAATATCAAGAGAACTAATAAAGAATATTTTCATAGTTCAGTTCTCCTTAAGTCATTTCAGACAAAGAAAATAAAAATGTGGAAGCAAGGTATTGGATACATTGAAATAAGTTATTTGACCTCTTAAATGTCAAGGGCTCTATGTGACCACAGAAAATGGGTTAGGAATGTGGCATCAGCTCTTTGGTTTTGAAAATATATTGTGTTTCTTATAAGTCAAACAAATTAATATATATTAAACGAGAATGCAACTAAATGGTAAGTTTTCATGCACCCATCATATAAAGCCATAGTTGAAGATACTTGCTACGTGTTAGTTTATATAAACCTTACAATACTTAATGAATTCTGACTCATAAGAAATTAGAGACCCAGCAAAAGTAAAGCTCTTGCCAAAATATGAATTAATAGGGAACTTTGACCTACACATAAGTTTCCGGCAGGAATAGAATTCCAAAATATGTAAAAAAATAACAAAAAAGAAAAAGAGCAAAAACAAGAACAATAAACTTTGCCGACTTAATTAACATCTATTGAACAAGAAGTGACAAACATGAGCTAAGCATATATGAGTAATAAGGGACTTCTTTCAGATTCTGCTTCAGTGTATCTGATCAGAATAATTCTCATTTTAGCAAATTAGAAATGAATGAGAAAAGGGGTAGCCTTTTTCTTCTGTTTAAAATATACTCAGAAAAAAAAAATGACTAGGTCTTCTATCTGTGACCTTTCGCTACTTGAAAAGTCTTCACAGTTAGGAACCTACTACTGTAATTCCTGCATATCTTCTGGCTGGAGTTAGGCCCAGGACTTAATACCATACACTAGATACTACTCACTTCTATTTGCCTGTAATGCCTGATAAAGACCAACAGTGAGTGCATCAGGAAAAAGTAGAAACTGAGCTTCTCATTGCTGCATACTTTGCTAAATGTTCATGACGCTTCTCGTGAAACACACTGTGGGCTTACGACATGTCAACTGTGGTTTCCTCATTTCCTCACACCTGCTTTATTTGTTTCTACAATGTGACATTGACCTTGAGTAGACTATAGGACTAATATCAACCAGAGACAAGCTCATTCCATGTAATATGGACATATTTGCAATCCCTACTATCTCACTATGGAGATCTCTGATATGAAGTGGAGCTAAGGCTTTGGTAGATGAATTTACCCTGAATTGACACATATGAATGGCAACGACTTCAAACTGCAGGTGCTCCACTTTTGAAAAGCAGAATGACTTTGTTCATGTCTTTTGATTTTGAACAAATATTTGAATCATAATATCAAAGTACCATGAAGAATTTTTTTAGTGAAGGAAATAGATTTCAGTGTGCCAAAAAGATAAATTAAACATAAGAATCATGCTGGAAGCAATTAAAAGTATATCAGAGCTTAATATGTAATGAAGATTGTTTTTATATATAAAGGTTTTATATAAATCAAGAAGAAAAATAGGTTGCTTATATATGACAACAAGTTAGAGAATGGCAGTAATCATAAATAACACGGGAAATAATCTAGGCAGTAAATTTTAATATGTACTGATAAAATTCATCAAATTACATTTTAAGTGGAATAGTTCTATACAACTTTAAAGCACACACACACATACACACACACATGTGCAAAAATGCATGTAATCCTAATAAAATGTAGGGTACATGAATATTTTGGTTTCTCATGAATATAATTTGGTACAAACTTTAATTTCTAATAACTATGAAAATCCTAAAAGTATGTCACTTCTGTAATATTTCTGTTGTCTTATGACAACACTGTCACTTGGGCAGAACCAAAATTCTAGGTTACCTTAAAGCAAGGGACAGCTATCACACGTAGGCTGCTAATTTTCTCTAAACAATTTTCACAGTCTGTGGTTTCTTTCAAGCCACAGTACCTTTGGAAGGAATCAGCAGTAAGCAGAAATATTGAGTTCTCGGCTCTCTTATTTTTCCCAGTTGGATCCTAGCCACCAAGTAAACATAGCAGATACTCTGGGTTTTCTTGAGCATTCAGGCTATCAAACTCTTAAACACTCCTATATTCTGTCCATGGCCTCATTTTTTTTAACTTCATATATAATATGTATCCACAGTTAATCACACGATACACATATTATGATTATAATACAATTTACAAAAAGATAGAAGTATATTGCTGGAAATTGTAGACAGCATTTCTCTCATATTAGTTTTTTTGATATTTTCTTGATTTCTCCTTATTAATAACTAATTTTGTTAGAATAGTTGAGAATTTACAGGAGAAAATTTTGTAAGAAACCCTCACATACTATTCCTTTAGTATCCCCAATATTATAATCTTAAATTTGTAGGGTATGTTTTTTAAATTAATGAATCAACATTAAATGTAAAATTAATTTGGAGGTTTTCAGACTTACTTAATTTTCTTTTTTTTTTTTAATTTTTTTTGTTCCAACATTCTAACCAGATACTCATGCTAGTTGTCATGTTTCCTTAAGATCCTCTTGGCTCTGCAGTTCCCCAGGCTTATTGTTTAAAGTCTTATGACAGTTCTTCCAGGAAAATTGGTCAGACACTTTGCAGAATGGATATGCTGCTTTGCTCAACTGGATCTGCTTCTAGCATTGCTGAACATGCTTTCTTTGCATTGTTCAAATTCATAGCTATGATTCCTGTTTTCCAAATGATAAACTCTACTCCTGATGAAGGATAACTTATTAAGTAGAATTTAAAAACATTTCAGCTTCTCTGAATCATTTTATACATTTTGAACATGGCATGAGAAGTAATGGATTTATTTTGGCATTTTTATAGGTAAAATTCAGTTTACTTTGTTTTAATTCATGTCATTTCCCAATGTTTCCCCCCGTGTTATGCTCTCTGCTTGGCGGGTACCCCATTTGTCCAAAATAGGTATTATTATCATCTCACATATATTCCATTCCTCCTCCCTCCTTTGTGTTTATTCTTAGACTTCATTGTTTATGAAGATGCCTAAGAGGCTCTTTGCTGAGCACTTCACCCCGACTGCTGTACGTACTATTAATTCTTATATTTGAGGTATGGCTTTACATGTTGGGACTACCTAAGTTATAAAACTGTTTACTTCACATAGATTAAACTTGTTTAATGATACAACCAACACATTGCTTAAAATACACAAGCTATCTTTACAGAGAAGATTTCCTGTATTCTTATACTATATCTTCCTACTCTCCATTCTCAAAACTACAACAACTGCCTAGTTTACTGTCTCTATAGCCATGTGCTTTGGAGGAAACCACATAAATGAAGTGATTACAATATTATTTTCAGAATATAAAAATATTCATTGGGACTCATCCATGACTTCGCATGACATAACTACTTAGGTTTTTTGGCTGAGCAATTATATATATTTATATGTATTTAGATAAATATAACATACAATTAGTATTTATTATGCATTAGATATATATTACATATTCTATATTATATAACATATATCATATTATATTATGTATAATATATAGCATATATATATGATATATACATATACATATGTATTTATATGGAGGAAAACATTAGAATGAATGAATTGACATTCTGCAAATATCTGACCAATTCTCCTGCAAAACTGTCATAAGCCGTTAAACAATGTAGTCTGAGAAATTGCCATAACCAAGAGGACCTTAAGAAGATGTGATAACTACTAGTATGAATTCAGTAGTCTGGTTAGAATATTGAAACAGAAAATGATGGCAGGAATATATGTATATGTATATGTATATGTATATGTATATGTATACTTTTCATATATATATTCATATATTCATTTATATACTTTTCTACACTTTATTTATTTAAGGGCATTGTGTAGTTTTGTGGTTTGGATAACTCTCATTTCTACATTTAGAAAAAATTGTTTTGAAAGATTAAGGGAAAATTAGGATACATTCACATAAAAAGAAAACAAGTAGTCATTAACATATATATCTTAAAATATTGACAGAGGGAATATTTTCAGGAATGAAGAAAATAGTGACAGGAAATTCAAGTACTATAAAAGAAAGACTCAAAAGTGAGAATATGACCATATATAATGAAGTTACTCTTAATCAGTTTTAGAAATTATATTTGATAATTCAATTCATTTATCATTTGTTATTATTAAAATATTTAGTATTATGAAAAATAAAGGGACATTAATGAATCTATTTCTAAGTTTTCTTTAAGTGTCAAATACTGACACTTAGAGCTGGTAAAAAAATTTATATACATGTTCATATATCTTCAGGAAAACAAGATGAGAAAGTCACAATTTTATACAAGAAATACTGTTTATGAAAATAGGAGCATTGCATATAAAGCATATTCAAGGAATCAATAGAAGGTCAGGAAAAAGAAACATTGAAAAGTGAACCAGAAGAACTAAAAATTGAATAACGAAACAGTAGGGCTAGGTTGGTATGTTAGCTAGGGTTTTATTTCTGTGAAGACACATCATGACAAGAGACATGGCCATGACCATGGCAACTATTAGAAAGGAAAACATTGAAAACATTTAATTTGGGGCTAGCTTATGGTTTTCGAAGATTAGTTCATTATCATTGTGGCAGGAAGCATGGTGGCACTGAGGCAGATATGGTGCTGGAAAAGGAGAAAAAAATTCTACATCTTTGTCCTCAGGCAGCAATAGACTATATATCACATTGTGTATAGCTTGAATATAGGAGATCACAAAGTCTGCCTCCATAGTGACTCATTTCCACCAAACAGCCCACCTACCCCAACTAGGCTACTTCTCTTAATAGTGACATTCCTTATGGCCAAATATTCAAACACATGAGTCTATGAAGGCCTTACCTATTCAAAGCATCATAGTCTGGCACAGCAGTAGAAACCTCAATACTGCCAGGACAAAGTTCAAGTCTGAAGGCAAGTGATATGCCTCTTAGAAATTTCAAGTCACAATCAGCAAGATACAGAGTCTGACAGTGAAGAGGAGAAATAAACCATTCTATACTAATAAAAGAAAAATTAGGTTGTTTTTATTTTTATTGACGTAGCGTGTATGCATATTGTGTGTGTGTGTGTGTGTGTGTGTGTGTGTGTGTGTGAATCATGCTGTATAATGCTTTGATAAATAAATATAATGTGAAATAATCACATTAAGATAATTGACAAATATATAACCACAGACATATGTCACTTTTTATGCTGAGAACATTTAATATACTCTTTACTTTGAATTATTTTGAATTATTCAATGTACTGTTGCTTACTGTAGTTATATTTGTCTCTGGGGAATTAACAAGTTACTTCTCCAATCAGTCATAATCTATACCATTAAAGATTCTTTCTCATCTGGCCATAGCCCTTCCTATGAACACAGAATGGCTTGCTTATGTTCAACCTCTTTGAAATTCACCATGTAAGTTCCAGTATAACTGTAAATAAGGTTTATTTTATTTTCAGTGCACAGCATTTCTCCCTACACATACTGCCCTATTGTTTCATTCGTGTAATTGCAAATGGCAGATGTTTACCACCAAATATCTAGCCCTAAGTGAAATGTTCCTTATATGTTGGTTTCTGGAAAGGTGGTTAGCAAGTGCATAATGTAGTCACCATATCCGTATGCCCTTTAAAGGATGCCTGGGCTGAATCTATGTCTTAGCTATAATGAGTAGTTTTATAATAAACACGGAGGTGTGAAGTAGAAGTTTCTGGTTGGGTCATGTGATGTAGACTTTTGTGATGTTTTGCTGAGACAAGACTCATGGGAGGATATTTGGAGAGAGTTTAAATAAGACTCAAAAGACAGTGACCAAGCACTTGCATAGCCAGCCTTGCAAAGCTTCGTTGATCTCTCAGCTTTGCTGTTCTTTACTTCCTTGAGAAAGGCATGGCAGAGAATGTCTCTTGGCATCTGTGCTGGTTGTGGTGGCTTCCTCTGACTCCTGCTGATTCTGTGGAGGCCTAGCTGTTTCTGCTGAGTTGTGCTACCACTGCTGATTCGTGTTTTGTGTCCTGACACTACTGAACTGCACTGCTGGTATTCTGACAACAGACATTGGAATCACCCCAAAGAACTACTTCTAAACAGTTCCACATCCTCTTATCCTATTTACCATCTATTCTCCCCTGTCTTTGGACAGTGGGCTAGGAGGGAGGTCAAAGTGTTTGTGAGCCTTTATTAAAAGTAGGATTTTAAAACAAACTAAGCCTACAGAAGCATATTCTTTTTTTTTTTTTTTTGACATACTGGTATCAGTTCCTTCATATATATCTGAGAAGTGGATTACTAAATTCCATCTTTGTGGTTCTCATAAATTTATTAAGATCTTTCATTAAAAAAAATATAAAGTCCACAGTTCAAAACTTGATTATTTTCTACAAATGCAGCAAAAAATGTAAGTCAGGAGAGACACAAGTCTCTTCAATAAATAGTGCTAGGAATTATATATTCATATGCCAAAGAAGAAAACTGAATGACACTGTACCATTTTACAATGGGTAGTTACATACTTTTTGTTGGAGAAATGTCTGTTAAGTTCACTTATTCATATTAATTGGATTTATTTTTATGATGTTTTTTGGAAGATTCACATATGTTCTGGAAAATAACCACTTATTGGTAGAATTTACCACCATTTTATCTTATGGTATAGCTAATGGATTTGGTTTTTAATTTTTTTCTGCCCTGAAGCTTTATTGTTTCATGTAACCTCATCAAAGTCATTTTTTTATCCCATTGCTTATGATTTTATGATTTTAAGGTCATATCCAAAAAGTCTTTCTCCATTGCAGTGTCCTGAAGTGTTTCTTTCTATTAGTTTCATAGTTTCAATTCTTCCAGGCATGCCAACCTCTTTGACATTGCAATGCACCACTGTCATCTTCAAAGTTCATGATCAAAAACCATGCAATTCAGTTACAAATCTTATAATAAAAATCTCATTACACTTTAAGTAAATTTAACATTGTATGCTGAGAGACTTTTTTTGTATCACAGGCTAGAAACAGCCTGTGAGCTACCATTGGCCATCCCTATTAGCATATATTTGTATATAAACACTTATACATGTATATATTATACATTCTTTTGCATATGTATATATGCAAAGGCATATATATATATATATATATATATATGCAAAAGATAGCTGTCTAGTTTCTTTCTGTTGATTTGTTTTTTTATTTCCCAGAAATATTTACTAAGTGAATTTATTTTTTACACTGTGCACTGGCCTATGGATGCTGTTTGGTTATTGTGACCTCATGAGTTCTTTCTCCTGTTACTGTAGTGTATTATCTTTTTCAATTTGCACAGTTTAGACAATCATTTCTGTGGAGGCAAATGATCATGACACCACTCATTTTATGTACTGTTGGATTTAATCTGTTATTTTATTAGGAGATTTCAGATTTGTATTAATCAGCGACACAGAGACACAATTTGATTCATTGCTTTGAATATTTAAAAAATATATTGTCTTTCAAGTTTTAGGAGACTGTTTTCAGCTACTTATAGGAAAACATTGCTTGATATTACAGTGGACTTTCTTATTTTACAGGATACATGCCCATTTAATAAAGTTAATTTCTATAACTAATAAAATGGCATATCTTTATAATAATTTGTCTTTGTTTTATACAATTTTAATTTCAAACACAGTTTACTGCCTTACTTGAATTAATAAAAACTTTTAATAGCTATTTTATGAGACTAAACAGTGATTTCATATTCATCAACATTTACTGCTGTTTGGAAAACCTTCTGATCTTGCTTACTTGATGTCACTGAATTCTTTTGTTAGTTCGAATGGTCTTTGTTGGAATCCTTAACTTTTTTGCTTTGTGAAATTCTTTCAACTGTAAGCAAGGATACTTAGAGTTTTTCTTTTCTATTTGATATTTTTGGTTTATTTATCTTATCTAGTTGGTATGCACAGTATTACTAAGTCTGTACTCAATACTTATGATGAACGTAGGTCACTCAAGCTTGTAATGCCAGGGCCCAGGAGGCCATGTCAGAAGGATTGCAATTCTAGTTCACTGAGACAAAATTGTGTTTGTCAGATAGTGTACTTATTAATTGCGATGTATTACTTCCATATTTAGTGTTTGGGGGTTTGTTGTTTTGTGTACTTGTACAGTAGGAAAGTGAATTCTCACATTTTTCTCATCTATTTAGGTAACTTCATGGGTTCTGTCTTCCTCTGATTACTGTGAGATATTTATCAATTTTATCAATCTTTATCAATTTGTGTAGTTTAGACACTCAATTCACAACGATCTGATCATGGTATATGGCATATTATCTGTTGTAAGATTTAATCTGCTATTATTTTTTGTGAGATTTGAGATTTATATCCATCAGAAACATCAATTAATCTAGTTAATTAATTAATTAATCTAGTATGTGTAAGATAATTCATTGTAGAACGAGATGTCTAGATTCTCTGGAAATTTCAAAATATTAATTTAGTTCAACAGTTTGGGAAATTCATAAGTGAAACCATTTGTACTAGCTACATTGTCTAGAGTAAATGTCCAGAATAAATCTCTCTATATATGAATAGTGCTCTATTGGAATAATGTATATGCTGTGGGCCAGATAACCTGCAATCATGACATAAGCAGAAGATCCAAACATCTAGTGGTTGTTCTTTCTATTAGGCTAGATGTCTATTGGTCTTTAGTATAGGCCAGAATACCAAAGTAGATTCTAATGGGCAACAATGGACTTTCTAGGGAGAGAGGAAAAAAGTGAATCTTCCTTTTTACCTCTTATATAGCTTACAGCAGAAAGTGTGAAACAGATTAGAGGTGTGTTCCTACCGCAAAAGATCTAAATTACATGTGCATTCCCACTTCAAAATCTTTAGCTATGTTAAGCAAAAATCCCTCACAAGTGTCAGAAGCCATTTTTTGTTTTAGTTAATTTCCAATGTAGTCAATTTGACAATCATAAGTAGCCATCAGACTATCTAATCTAATCTTGAGATACAATTTATTGAGAAAAAAATGTGACTCGTTCATTTTGTTTCTTGCTATTTGTGTTTTTATTTACTCAATATGTTTGCGTCACAGATTAATGGATAAGGAAAATGTGGTATGATTATATTCAAACATTATTCATGTGTTAAAACCTGTAATTGAAAGTTACAAATAATGGATGAACTATAAACATTCATTCTTAGTAAGGTAATTCAGACTCAGAAAGATGAATTAGCCTACCTTGTCACTTTCCAGTTTTATATTTAATAATCTGTTTGGTTTGAAGTAAAAGTCATTCCATTTAATTTCTGCTCATGTTTATTTCCATTTGCATGATATATCATTATTTTACTATTTAATTTTTATTTATAATGTCCATGTTTGTATTTACCAATTCAGTGAATTCTGAACGGGTCCAGCCCGCATGTCCCCAGCCTCAACTCTTCTGCAGTTTCCAGTGGTGCCTGAGAGTCCAAGAGCTTGAGACCAGTCAGTTCCCGGCTGCCTCCTGACCCAGGGATCCCTAACTCAAGAGCCTTGCTCCCCCAAGATTCTTTCAAGCCTGGGCGCAGGCCCGAGCCCCAAGCCCCAAGCCTAACAGTGCCCGCCCACCAGAGCCCAAGTGGAGGGAACTCAGTCAAAAATCCCGCACGCAATTCTGCTGCCCAGAGTTCCAGCCGACTGGGGCAGAAGACATGCAGGAGTCAGCAGAAGACAAGTGGGAACCACAAGAGTCCAACAGGAATCCACGCCAGTGCCCACGCCTGAGCTAATCATTCCCCTCAATCTATATCTTTTAAATGGGAGAGTTTAGTTTGTTTCCATTTAGTGGCACTTTTGAAAGATAAGAACAGACTCAAGTGAATGTTTGTTTTATTACCATTTTGTTTATTCTTCGAAGTTTCCTTTATGCCTTGGCATTCATCATCATGTCTTGGCTGCAATTTGGTATCAATAGTATTTATTTTTCTCTCTAGTATATATGTAATTTATTGTTAACTTTGGTAACTTCATGATCATGATGGTAGTTAATATTTTTTTATTCCATTTTAGAATTCCTGTAGGCCTTTCGTTAAAACTAATATGGAATACAGTAGGCATAGTAACACCCAGCAAAGCAAAATAGAATTCAGAGTAAAGATTATGAGACACAATCAGAATTACATAATAATGGAACGGTCATTTGATGAGGAATATATAGTGATGCTTAATAGAAATACATGATTGAAATTTGAAAACACAAAAAGTAAGAATTTTATGGATGTGGAGAACATAAATTTCACCTAGAGACTTAAATATCCCCTTTGTAGATACTTGTAGAACTAATAGTAAATCACCAGGAGCTCATAAAAACCTAACACAAGAAGGCAGCAGATGCCCTCTCCATGCAACATCACTGCCCTCATGGTCTCCGGCAAGGGATTCGGGTGAAGACAAATGGATGTATTCATCTTTACGTCTTTAGAACCAAAAATATTCTCCCATAGATTTAATATATATATATATATAGTTCATATATGTATATGTGGTGTGAATATATAATATGTATATATGTATGTATTCGTTGTTGTCGTTTTAACATCTCCACATCCTTAGTATGAGAAAAGAAAAAAAAAAGAAAAAAATCTAACTGCTTTTTCAGAAGAACATCAACAATAAGAGAGGTAAAAACGAATCTATAAAGTACCGAGACATCCTGGGCAAAAAATGGACAATCAGTCTTCTTCCTATTGCAATGTCAATATTGTATGTGCAGGAGATGCTGTTTTTGTGTAGAGAATGTAAATTTTCTATAACCTTTTGCAATCTAGTTACTAATAAACACTACTGTAGTTTAGCACAGTTTTAACTCCACTCATATTTTAAATTCCTTTGATTCTTTCAAACCATGAAATAGTGCATAGTTTGCAGGAAGAATCCTCTCACATTTATAAAGGAAATGTTGATGGCATCGGGTAGAAGCCCTTCTGTATCCATCCATGTGTGGAGATTGGCCAGAACCCACGGGGACTGGGAGTTCCTGACCCAGGCCTGATCATTTTGCACCCATCCGTCCCCTGACTGGGATCCCCCATCCCAACAGTGATGGATTTGGGAGAGATGAAAATTCTGTTCATTTGTTGATCCACTGAAATCTGGGGAGCCCGCATCTCAGTATTTCTGATCTTGTCTACTTCCCCTAGAGAAAATATGCCCTCTTTTTTTTTCAGCCTTGCTCACAGCAGCGGAAGAAAGGGCTTCTCTGTGTAGTCCACCGCTGGTAGGGGTGGTTTCTCAGGGACCCCTGCCAGTGGCCATCTCCCTGCTGAGGAACATGCTGTTTGTATTGCTTTAGGAGATCAGGCTGTTTTGTGAATAAAACTGAACCCATGTTTGTCATGGGGAAAAAAAAAAAGAAGGCAGCAGAATCTAAACAACAAAATAAGATATTACAACAAATAGATACTAGCTTAAAATTCCTTGCTGGTATTCATGGAATATTAATAAAAAGTTTCATAGTATGCTCCACAAAAGCTAACCTCAACAAACTGCATAGGAGAAACTTTACACTTTCATATGCTAATCATAAAAGAATCAAATCAGAACCCAATCACAGGGTGATACCCAAAAATTTGTGTGTGTGTGTGTGTATGTGTGTGTGTGTGTATGTGTGTGTGTGTGTGTGTGTGTGTGTTAGTTCTTCATGTTGTTGTGGGTAGATAATAACATGATCACTGATAACTTTTCCAGATGTCATTATTGTTGTTTTACTCTCTTCCCACCTATATACATCCTCTTCACCACCCTAATTAGAGTCTCTCATTTTCCCTTTTCCCAAATAGGATCACTTATACCTAGCTATTCTTTCTACTTATTCTCCAACACCCTACCCCAGAAATGTTTTCTCCCTTTAACTTTTCTTCTGTCTGTAGTTACTCCAGAATGCTTATGCACCTCTGAAGATTTGTAGATAGCCTCTGATGTAGGGCGTCTCATGAGGGAGATCATGTGACGTTTACCTTTAGGAGGTAAGCAATCAATATTCCCTACCCAACTGGGACACGTATGAACTACAGCAAGGCCAAAATGATACAATAATCCTAAAGGTAAAGTATTGGTATGCTTACCTTTAAGGTAACTAACAGCTCTCTGATTGAACTGAATATCAACTTAACAAGAAGGAAATCGCTCCTAGTATTACAAATCTAGGTAGCTACACAGGGCTAGTGAAGTCATGTATCTTTGGGAAGCAACTTGAACCACCACTTTATTTCCTAACTACACTCTAAACATTTGTACTTATGTCCATAGATATGTGTTGTCCTTATGATTGGTTAATCAAGAAAACTTTTCTACAATTAATGAAAATACTTATCAAAATCTAAAACCAATCAAAATGCAGAGTTGTGGAATATCCCTGAACAAAATTACAAACAATTCCTGCACTAATGTCTCAGGGAACTTATTCAAACTTTATGTTTGAATAAGAAGTGTTGGAAATGTTTTAAGAGCCAGAGGATCAAGGAATTTGCTGAGAGATTAGAGTCCTAGGAATATCGAAAGCTACATCCATAAAGTCTCACCAACATGACTGCCTAAATGTGTGCTAAATAAGAACAGCAACCATAAGCATGTCAAAGAAGATTTGGGGGAAGACTACATGACCTCAACCCTACACAGATAACTTTAAAAAAGTGAGGAATGCAAGTAAGGAGAGAAGAACACTCCAATTGGTTATCTATTTTCAAGGTCAGCTCTGAAAACATAGATACAAGTAACTTTATACAGTTTTATGTATGATCAGTGTCTTGTAATCCTCCTACAGGCTACACATGAAAGATTGCTATTCTGCAGCATTTGCAACAAATTCTTCTTTCTACCTGATAGTTCTTAAGCTGCAAATTAGTATTGTACAAATCAATACTGGATTCTGGATTGTCTTTCATTTTGCTACTCCTGAAAAGAACAAACTAGAGTGGTTATCCCCTAAGACTTTGAAACCTCTGAGAGGACCCATCTAAATTATTTCTTTTCTTTGATTTCCTGACCCAATTAGGACATGTGCCTCAAATTTGCTTGTCTTTTACTATGTAAAGCATATAGGAAAGGGATCTCCTTCTACAATCCAGTATGCACCTCACACACATTTAATAATCCCACCAGGGGAGAGTAATTGAAGCATTAATCCTACAACCAGATTCTTCACATATAAGTTAAATTTAATGACTAGTTAAATAAAATGAACAAAAAGAAGTCATCTATTTTTAAGCCCATCGGTTGTAGCAAAAGTAAAATTGAAAAGTGAGTCAGTTAGTAAAATATAGTAAAAACGAGAGCTATTTTACAAATTAGCCATCTGGTAAAACTACTGAATGAAAGTTGGGTTTAAATGCATGCACTAAACAGCTTGTGATATTGAACTGACTTTTATCTTCCTATAGAAAGAGAATAAATTTTGGTTATGAGAAAAGTAATGAAAATTATCACCATCAGCCATATATTGAACATTGTCTATATGCATAGACTCACAATTACAATCATTGATCAAAATTAGGCCAAGTACTGCTGACCTTGGAATGCCTCAGTGTAGTGAGAAATTTAGTACACAAGCACATATAAGCAATTCTTTATGTACCAAGCCATGCTCCAACAAGGCTTTTCTGACAAGGAGATAAGCAGAAATAAGTGTTTCAATAGGTGGTAGGTAGCTAATGGGACTGGGTAAGTTTCCTTTTAGACAGTAATTTATAATTATTTTCACTGTTCTAGTGTTGTCTCAAGAGCCTCACTTTGAAAGACTGGCCAGGTTTATCTTTTTATACTATGACCCATCTCTACCATATCTTGCCATCAATTCTTATGTTCCATGAAACTAACAAACAAAACTCAAAATATGCATAATTTCCCTGAGTATGATTTCTAGTGATTGAATTTGTTTTCACTGGTCTCAAAACTTTATCGTATGTATTAAAACAATAATAATGTCTTAGTTTTCAAAAGTGACTTTCAATTCTTTACATGTATATAAAATTTGTTCTGTAACAAACATGCTGCAAAAAGTGTTGTTGAAATAATTATGATTGAACTCAGTCAGTAAATTCTTAGGTACTTACTCTTCAGTCCAGTAAATATTATAGGCACATATGTAGTATGTTTGAGATGATGAGACAGGACAAACACGGTAGCTGCTGCCAAATGTTACCACTTGTTAGGTCAAACTTGTGAACTACTAATGGCTATTGTTACCTCCATAAACCACCTTAGATTGTCTTCAGGACTCTGTAAAATCAAAATGTATTAGCATAAGTTATTTTTGCAATGATAACATATATGAAAAACCTCATTTTTTTTATTTTCACTATTGTGAACACTGAGGGGAAATGGAACAGTTTCAACGATCCATTTTACATATATTTAAAACAACAAACATTAGCTTTTGTGTAATAAGGTAAACATGGAACTCCTAAAAATACAGATATTTTAATGAAATAAATAATTTTTATTTAAATTAAAGAGCATGACTGTAATAATATAGCTTGGAAAATTAATTGGATAAATTGCAAGAGGGACTTGAAGGTCTTGTCATACAGATTTTCACTTGCTTGGTTAGAATCACACCAAGATATTTTATATTATCTGTGAATATTGTAAAAGGTGTTTCTTCCCTAATTGCTTTCTCAGTCTGTTTATGCTTTGAGTAGAGGAAGGCTACTGAATTGTTTAAGGTAATTTTATATACAGGCACTTTGCTGAAGTTGTTTATCAGATATCAGAGATCTCTGGTGGAATTTTTGGGGTCACTTAAGTATACTATCATATCATCTGCAAATAGTGATATTTTTAGATCTTCCTTTCCAATTTGTATCAATTTAACCTCCTTTTGTTGTCTGTTTGCTCTGACTAGGGTTCATGTACTATACTGAATAGATAGGGAGAGAATGAGCATCCTTGTCTATTCCCTGATTTTAGTTGGACTGCTTCAACTTTCTCTCCATTTAGTTTGATATTGGCTATTGATTTGTTCTATATTGCTTTTACTATCTTTAGGTGTGGGCCTTGAATTCCTGATCTTTCCAAGACTTTAAACATGAAGTGTTGTTGAATTTTGTCAAATGCTTTTTCAGCATCTAATGAGATGATCCTGTGGTCTTTTTCCCTTTGAGTTTGTTTATATAGTGGATTAAGTTGCTGGATTTCCATATATTAAATTGTCCCTCTATCCCTGGGATGAAACCTACTTGATCTTGGTGAATGATAGTTTTCATCTGCCCTTGGATTCAGTTTGTGAGAATTTGTTTGAGTATTTTTGTATGGATATTCATAAGGGAAATTGGTCTGAAGTTCTCTTTGTTGAGTAATTGTGTGGTTTAGGTATCAGAATAATGGTGGCTTTATAGAACAAATTAGGTGGTAATCCTTCTGTTTCTATTTTGTGGAAGAGTTTGAAGAGTATTGGTATTAGGTCTTTTTTGAAGGTCCAATAGAATTTTGGACTAAAATTTTCTGGTCCTGTGTGGGTCCCTGTTCCAGAGGATTTTCCACAAAGATCTCTGGCCTGGCTGGGTGCAGGGGTCCAGGCCAAGAGGATAGAGTGTGAGCAGGGAGGGGGAATCACCTCTGCTGCCATTGCTGCCTCCACTCCCTCTGCTGCTGCCTCTGCCAGCATCTCCACTGTTGCCACCCAGTTGCTCCCAGGTGCTGCACCTGTCTCTCTGTGCTGAACCAGTCTGGGCTGGGGTGGTGAGAAGCCGACTAGCCAGCAGGAGGGGAGGGTCCTGAAGGCGCTTTGGGAGAGTAGATCTCTTCCCAAGTGTTACAGCTCATTGAAGTGTTTCCACTTCATTGATTTTAGCCCTGAGTTTGATTATTTCCTGCAATTTATTCCTCTTGGTATATTCACTTCTTTTTGTTCTAAGCTTTCAGATATGCTGTGATAGACTGATCTCTGATGGTCATGGATTGGTAGGATTAATATAGTAAAACTGGCCATCTTGACACAAACAATCTACAGATTCATTGTAATCTCCAGGAAAATTCCAACTCAATTCTTCATAAAGTTATAAAGAGTAATTTGCAAATTCATTTGGAATAACAAAAAAAACCAGCATAGTGAAAATTATTCTCAACTATAAAAGAACTTCTGGGGGAATTACTATCCCTCACCTCAAACTGTATTACAGAGAAATAGTGATTAAAAAAAAGTGCACAGGTAGAGGGTGTAACTACAGGCCTCAGGCCCTAGAGATTTACATATAATGAAGGTCAGAGGGCGGAGCCAATTAACCATTCCTCCCCAGAACCTCCCCCTTTCTCCCTCCCTACTTAACTCAGGTCTGCCCTGAGTTTAGGGGGGTACATCCAGATCCATCCACCATCCGCCATGACAATAAAGCCTTTTGGAACCAAGGACTTCCTCATATCATTGGGGCCTGCTGGGCCTGCCACCAATGAAGCCTCCAGCCCCTGGAACCTGGGACCTTCCTCCTGTATGAGACACAGGCTGCCTGGAAGCCTCCAGGCAGCCTCCACCTCACAGGCCCCGGGCCGCTACCGTGTGGGCCCAGGGGCCAGCTGCGGTCGCCCAGTTTTTCCCACAAAGGGGAACAAAATACTCACAGTAGGTAAAGGCTAGGAGGGACTTGGGAGGAAAAAAGGAGGGAGAGAAACAAAGGGGGCAGGATTAGAAATGGGAGGAGATCAGGATGATATACAGAGGGTCAGGAAATTTAACAGAGGTGTGTAGCAGTAAGAATTGGGGAGCTGGTGGTAGTCACCAGACAGTCCCAGATGACAAGAAAGCAAGACAGCTCAGAGGATGCAAAGGGGATGAAATTAGCTGAAATACCCAATAAAAGGGAGGAAGAACCTGTATAGACCATATCCAGAGGTTAGGGAAGGCCGCCAGTTGAGGAATAGGGCTACCCATTCATTTACGAAGTTATTGTTTCTTTTGTTTTGTTTCATTTTTTCTAGCATGACCCCAGCCAGTTCTAAGGCAAACGTGGGTTTATTTTTTTCTAGTCTGCTTTTATGCTACTTTCAGTACTTTCAGAATAATAGGATTAGTTCTGGGTCAAGGAACAAGCAAGGCAATAAACAAAATACTGTAAACAACTTTCTAGGGGCTTATTAAGATTTCCAAGACAAAAGGCCTGCCACACATCCTCAGCTGAGTCTGCTCAGAGCTTTACATTAACTCAAATATAAATGTTCTTAATCTAAGCCTATTTCATGTGTCCTGGCCCAAAGTCAGATTCTCAACTTTTGCTCTGAACTGATGTCAAATTCCCTCCAAGTTCTTAGAAGTGGGCCCCAAAAGCTTTCCAAATCTCATCCTTTTATATTTCATAAACAAAACTGCACCCGTCTTAGGTTGTTCTGACAAGAATGCCTTCCTTATCCGTCATGGAATATGCATTATCAAAAGCAATGCTATTTTTTCATAGGTGTGTAGAATCTTACCTGTGCATGTTAAATTAATAACTTGGTATGTGGATCCATTTTTAGTTTCAAGCCATGTATTCTGGTCACCAACATACTGATGTTGTTAAAGGCAAGTTTTATTACAATGGGCAGGAATGAAAGTATTCCTAGGACAAGAAGGACTAGCATGATCAAGCTATATATGTCATTCTTGAAGCTTGACCAAGATAGAAATACTAACCTCTGACCACAAATAATGTTATCAGCAATATCTTCAGTATCAGATTACAGTGGAGCAGCATTCTTCAAATACATAATCTTAGTATGCAAAGTTAAAATATCCAGAGAGATATTAGAATTATGCCAAATACCCTGCAAGTGTCTTTGAAATTCTATGCAATTATAGTGGCTATCATTGTAAATTCCAAAAATCAATTGTTATTTAGCATGACACTCAAGATGGCTTCTTACTCTTAAACTTTAAACCTCCTCCCCAATAATTTGAATAGTATCATAAAGAGTATCAATCCAGTGTTTTAGCCCAGAATTGCTCCTGTCTAAAGGAAATACAGAGACAATGTGTGGAGCAGAGATTGAAGGAAAGGCTGTCCAGAAACTGCACTACCTGGGGATCCATCCCATATACAGACACCAAAACCAGACACTATTGTGGATGCCAAGAAGTGCTTGCTGACAGGAGCCTGATATAACTGTCTCTTGAGAGGCTCTGCTAGGTCCTGACCAATAAAGATGCAGATGTTTACAGCCAACCATCAGATTGAGCATGGGGAACCCAATGCTTGAGTTAGGGGAAGGACTGAAGGAGCTGAAAGGGTTTGCAACCCCATAGGAAGAAAAATATTATCAACTAATAAGAATTCCCAAAGCTCCCAGGGACTAAGCCATCAACCAAAGAGTACACATGGAAGGACCCATGGCTCCAGCTGCATATGTAGCAGAGGATGACCTCATCTGACATCAATGGGAAGAGAGATGCTTTGTCTTGTGAAGGCTTGATGCCAGCTCAGTTAGATGGGAGTAGGTGAGTAGGTGGGTGGTAGGGTACCCTCATAGAAGCAGAAGAAAGGAAGAATGGGATGAGGACTTGCAGAGGGGAAACCAGGAAAAGGGATAATATTTGAAATGTAAATAAATAAAATATCCAATTAAAAAAAACAAAGAAAATGATTGTAAGAGGGATTGGAATTTTAAAATAGGTGATTTGTATTTCTTAATTAGAAATTTCATGCCAAATATTTATAAAATATTACATGAAAATTATTTGCTTTGCATGTTTATTTTTCTTCTACTGTCTTATCATACACTAAATTTTGGCTGTGAATACACTATTTATAATGTCATTTATATGATTCAATTGCCATCCAGAGACATTTATGGTGCTTAGAATGAATGGGTTTGAAGACGCCTAACATTAAAACAATAAAATTACTAATAAGAAATGAAGGACAGAACATTCTGATGACTCTATAATAAAAGAATATAGTAAAAAGCAAAGCCAGGAAAAACCCTGGCACAGATGAGGTGAGCAATCTCCACACATCACACTTTATTGAGGAATTATTTCCATAAGATAGTAAAATTTGAGAATATAGTAAGTAGTTGAAGCATATAAAAAGAAGTAACTGTTCATAACTCTTTGGTGAATAAGCTAAATATCATTGCTTTCAGGTCTGAGTCAGTTTGAATATGCTACTAATTACTTCATCTCTTCTGACTCATAAAACTGGATTGGAATACCCTGATAAAGTCTATTCCTTCTAGTTCATATACTAGTTCATCCATCCAGATAGTGGCATATACAATGTTTTATTTCAGAATTAAAATTTTAAAACCAAATACTAAATGTTAAACTCCAAGATGTAATTTTTTTAATTTATTCTTTAATCTTTGTTTACAGTACAGACTTTATCCCCCTCTGACTGTTCCACATCCCACACCTCCTCCTCCATTTCTCCATGAAGATGTCCCCTTCCCCAACTCCCCACCTACTCCCTGGGGCCACAAGTCTCTTGAGTGTCAGGTGCATCTTTTCTGACTGAGTTCAGACCCAGCAGTCCTTTGGTAAATAGGTGTTGGAGGCCTCATATTAGCTGGTGTATGCTGCCTTATTGGTGGCTCAGTGTCTGAGAGATCTCCAGGGGTCCAGATTAGTTGAGATTGCTGGTCTTCCTATAGGGTCACCCTCCTCCTTAACTCCTTCCAGCTTTCCCTAATTCAACCACAAGTGTCACCAGCTTCTGTCCATTGGTTGGGTGCAAATATCTGCATCTAACTCTTTCAGTTGCTTGTTTGGCCTTTTGGAGTTCAGTCATGATAGGCCCCTCTTTGTAAAGACACCATAGCATCAATAATAGTGTCAGGTCTTTGGGTCGCCCCTTGAGCTGGATCCCACTTTGGGGATGTCACTGAACCTCTTTTCCTCAGGCTTTTCTCCATTTTTGTTCCAAAATGGCAACCTAGAGACTGGAAAAAAATCTTCACTAATCTCACATCCAGTACAGAGCTAACACCCAAAATATATATATATAAAAAAAAAACTCAAGAAACTAACCACCAAGAAACCAAACAACCCTATCAAAAAAATGAGGAATAGACCTAAACAGAGAATTCACAACAGAGGAATCTTGAATGGCGGAGATGAACTTAAAGATATGTTCAAAGTCTTTAGTGATCAGGGAAATGCAAACCAAAAAGACCCTGAGATTTTACCCATGTTGTAATTTTTAAATTAACTTTCTTAAAAAAACTTGCAAATGAAATTATTAAATGGGGAATTAACCACACCTAGTCTGTACATCTGAATAGATGTCTAAACCGTTAGAGTTGCCAAACTGTTCTTTTCTATAGGCATTAATTCATCAATAATAAAAATTAGTAAAGTTACTGTACTGGCTGCTTTTGTGAGTTAACTTGTTATAAGATAGAGTAATCAGAGAAAAATCGAGCCTCCAATGAAGAAATGCCTCCATGAGATCCAGCTGTGTAAGGCAATTACTTAATTATTGGTATTGTCATCCTTGGGCTATCTGTCCTGGGTCCAATAAAAAGGCAACCAAAACAAGCCCGTAAGCCTCACCCCTCCATGGCCCCTGCATCACCTGTACCTTCCAGTTTCCTTCCCTGTTTCAGCTCCTGTCTTGACTTCTTTCAGTGACAAATAGCAATGTAGAAGTATAAGCCAAATTGACCCTTGCCTTTCCAACTGGCTCTTTGATTATGGATTTTCATTGCAGCAATAAAAATCCTAACTAAGACAGAAATGCTATGTAAACTGTTGTGTTCAGCCACTCAATTAATATGTTTCTTATTGTTAAAAATTCAGGGAAGGATGAATTTACAGATGTTGATAACCTATTTTCTATGTTACGAAATTCACACATAAAAACAGGGCTAAGTAATGACCTTTTTCCTTCCCCTTTACCATATCTGTTTGTATTATCATTTTCCATGTCTTGTTTAAGCAGGCATATTATTAGGATATCATAGTTTTAACTTCTCTGTCATTTTGAGAAGACACTGCAGGTTTCCTTTGCTGGGATCCTACCTATAAACTGATCTCTGTATTATAACCAATCGTGGTTTTCTGTACTGTGTGTACATTTGTTTCAAAAATAGGCTGTTTTGATGCAGTGATATATAGTTTATTTGGTATTATATATTATATAGATAAAGATATAGATGTAAATAATCTCATTTCTTAGGTGACCAGTGAATCCCAGATACTGTAAATTGGGTATAGATACAAACTAGACCTAAATCTCAATATATATTTTCTCACATAAATCAACAAGATAGCCTCTTTACAGAATTTTTGTTTATCTGTTTTCTTGTGTGCAGTATGCATATAGAGACTCACTAAAGCAGAAGAAAAGGATTAAGAAGCATAAAACTCCAGGAAGTCTGTAAGAGAAAGGGGAAAATCATAGAATCAATTTTTAAAGACTATTTCATGTACAGCAACATGTATGAGCACAGGTATGGAGAGCACACAGTTATGACTCCTGAGGATATCAAAAGATCTAGGCAAGAATTATCACACACAGAGATTATCTCTGGTATATGTGGCAAGAAGGAAGATCTGAGGTAAGAAGTAATAGTTAAGGTTAAAAAGGTAACATTATTCACATGCAAGTGACATACTGGACAAAGGGATAAGATCACTATAAAGTTTTCAACAAAAACTGAATTGAAGAGGAGGACACTGGTATTAGAAAAAAATGAAGATATGTTTTCATTCCTATAATAAGTAAGCATGTACTAGATCTTCAGATATGTACATCAAGGTGGTTGCCAGGAGTTCTGGAGCTAATGGCCAAGGAGTATATGTCAGCCTAGAATTTTATCAACATCTAGGTACTGTTCATGATCATCAGACTAGAAGAAATGTTTCTTACATGAGTGAAAAGGGCAGAATTGCAGTACTGGAGAGCTTGGGCATTTCAGCATTCATGCATTAGAGGAGGGGAACTATGTCAGTGTTAGCAGAAGAGCCTAAATTATAGCACAGAAGGTTGACAGATAAACTTAAAACAAAAGATTTAAGAATATGAATAAAATAGTTGTCAACTGTGTTAAGTAGGTCAAAACAATAGAACCTTCCCTGACTGTTGATTTTTAAATCTATAAGCCTGAAGGCAATTTAAGGAAAAATAATAATTCTTCAACTTCTTGTGCATGATAAGGTTTAAGAAAATGAATTCATAGTAACAGTTGCTTTCAGCTACAGACCTTAGGGTTTAGAAAACAAGGACTTTTCTTTGAATTGTCCTGAAATGTTCTGTATAATTTACATGGCAAAGAAAAAACATTGATGTCTTGCTGCTTTCACCACAAAATCTTTCAGTGTGCAATAGTAAAATTTGAGGAACTAATATCTCTATCTCCATACTTGAGAGATTTGCTAAGGGAGTTATTTTGCTGACTTTAAGGACAGGCACATGTATCTTGACATTACAGTCTCTGGAGGAAAAATGTGCTATAATTCTAAAAATGAATTTATCCCAATTTGTTATCCTCCTGTCAGGTCAATCTCAGGTCTACTGTTCTCCTAGACAGCTAGTAATACATCATTCTGAAATCATATTCCCTTTATTTGATGGCCTAATTCTCTGCCAGAGCCCATCCTAATTATCAAGTAAACCACTGCTTTGTATTCTTGTATTTTATATCTTCCAAATAAATAAATTGCACTCATATACATATTCTTTGAAAATCAAATACATGACAAAACATTGTAATGTAGTTTTTCTGTTGGGCCAGAAAATTTCACTAACAAGTTCTCAGCTTTTGACTACTCATCGACTTAAACAACCATGAAGAGACTCTCCATGAAATAATGACTTCTCTAGCTTTGTGAGACTTTTAAAAACAACTGTATGAAGTTTTAATTGTTGTTTGCCAAAGTGCAAGACATTTGAAGGAAAACTATCACAGAATGTCGTTGAGTCACTAAAATCTTTTCCTCCTTCAGTATCACAAGACCCAAATCATGACATCTCTCATTCTTTTTGGAGACCCCATGAGTGAATCTGCTTCTGCTTGTTCATCTGTTCAGTAAGCTCTTTGTTTGTATGGATTGAAGTACTTGTTTCCTTTTTGTTAGGATTAAGTTTTGTTGTGCAGGTTAAAGTACTCCCTCAACCTAGAGTAGAGGATGGCAACTTTCAAAACAGCAATGGAAAGTTCAGTTCTCTGTAGACTTATAGCCTCTCTGGGATCTCTGCATCTCACTCAGACCTTATTCATAACTGAGAGATTGTTTTCCTTACAATAAAAAGTCTTAGTCTTAATTATGTAATATTATTAATTTCTCAATTTTCTGATTTAAATTGTAGTTTTAATCAATAAAATCCCTTCATGCAGCTGTGAACAGTAATATTTAGTCAGATAAGCATTGGAGTAGAAAGCTTGCTTCAACATGTGGGAACAAGCAGAAAAATCTTTGTAATGCACTTTGTACATTGTGAGAGTTATACTATTATAACATAATTTGCTTCTAATTGATACTAACATAGAGTTACACAAACACATTCTAGTTTGCATTAACTTACAGAAAAAGAAAAAGAATTACTTTGATTTGTATATTCTTACGTTAAAAAAAAGCAAGATTTTTTTGGGGGAAAATCATTCTTATTTTGTAATCAAATCATTGACTATGTGCACTAATTCAAAAATAAATCTTTAGGACATGTAGCTATTGTCACATTATAACTCCAGATGTGTGCCTTGAGAATATTTTTTATAATTAACTTATAATTAATGCCTTCAAACATTTCTCATATAATGATGATTTAGCTTACCAAAATACTGAGACCAGTCAATATAATTTTACCTCATAATACTCAACTGATTCTATGAAAATGCAAATTAAAAAGCAAAGTATTAGGCAAACTGAATTTGCATGCATATGGTGTATATATATAAAATGATTCTGAATATTGGATATCATTACCCAATCATTACACTCATAGACCATAATAAGGAACAAGAGGAATTTGCCATATAAAAGACATTAACAAAATGGAAATTTTTATAGGCATACAATTTATATCCTAAGCCCTAACAAGACCTGAATGCCAAAATCAATACAGCTAAGAAAATAAAGGTAAAAGCAGAATTTCTTACAGCAGCTGAAGAATATCTCTGTAGGGAATAAACTTAATGAGGTTAGATATTATCTAGGATATTATCTAGATCTGTTCAAAAGGATTTAAAAACACACTACTGTCTTTTCTACTTACACACTGGGTTAACTCACTGTAGCATGTGTAATTCAGAGGTTAACAACAGAATTTTGATGTTACTTGAATTGAGCTTTGAGTTGCAGATCTACTATTCACTAATAATATCATATTGCAGCATTTTTTTAAGCTTAGTATTTATTGTTTTTATACAGACAATATGAAATATTTTTTAGACTGTTACTTTTTTAAATACAATTATGAACTTTCTTTTAAAGATTTTTTTAAAAATGTATGTTTTTGTGTGTGTGTGTGTGTGTGTATATATATGTGTGTGTATGTGTGTGTGTTTGTGTGATTTTATGTAGTTAGGTACCAGTAGAGGTTAGAAATGGGTGTTGACTCTCCAGGAGCTGCAGTTATAGACTATTGTGAACTAATGTATATGTGTGAGTGCTAGGAAGTAAATTCAGATCATCTTCCAGAGAAGCAAGTCCTTTTAGTGGGTGAGCCATCTCTCAGGTTCCTCACTATGCAATTCATTGTTTATTTATATATATGCTCGGAGTATTCAATAAGTATATCCTACATCTTCTACTGAAATCACCACGAAAATCACTGTTCTGTCTGTTTTCTGAAACTTTCTAAAAATAATGAACACTATAAAGATAGTTTTGCATGGAATATCTAAACTTTATGAAGTTAAATATTGGCAAGGTTCTTTGCATCCATAATACTTCAGTTTAGTATATGCCTGTAAACATAGATACTGCTAGTAAGCATTGTTAAAGTTCAAATATAGGTGATTTGTGAATTTTTAATGTCTTTATAGAAATGAAGCTGATGTAAGAGATTGAGCAACCTTATTAGGAAGAAACTCTTTTATAGGTGTATTAAAATTATGTTCATTAAATTTGGGGTTGTATACAAATTTTTCAGACAGCTTATGATGGTTTGAATAAAAATAGCCACAAGTGGCCCAGAGAGTTGAATAGTTGGACATAAAGGGTACCACTATTTGAAATGATTAGGAGGTGTGTCTTTGTTGTAGGAAATGTCACACTGAAAATGGGCTTTGACGTTTCAAAAGCTCATACAAATACCAGAGTCTCTATTCCAGGTCCCTTTCAGATCTGGAGGTGGAATTCTCAGTAGTTTTCTCCAGGATCATGTTTGCGAGCATATTGCCACACTTTCCACCTTGATTACAATGGACTAAACTGCGGATATTTTAAACAAGATCAAAATAAATGCTTTCCTTTATAAGAGTTTCCATGGTCATGGTATCCCTTCACAACAATAGAAGACTAAGACAGGAGTATCAATGAGCAGAGTATTGCTTTGACAGGCTTGACCATAGTGTTTATTGACAAAATGTATACTTTGGGATTTTGAATTAGGAAAGCAATTGAAAACCTTAAGTGGTGCTTAATGGGCATACTAGTCAGAACATAGAAGACAGTGGTGCTGGGAGCAATGTAGATTATGGCCACCTCACTCAAAGGAGAAGAAGACTATTAATGAATAGCCTAGTCTATACTTATAAAATTTTAGTACAGAATGGAACTGCTTTGGTTCTTATCTAAAAAAATCTTCCTGAGGCTAAACTTTACCATTTTGGATTAATGGCATTGTCAGAGGAGATTTCTTGAAGGTCTCATATTAACTCTCTTTGTATTATTACTTGTGGCTACTATTTGGCAGAATTATAATGCAAATATGAAATTAAAACACCAATCCTAAAGAAACCAAACCAAAATGTACCATTTGAGGAGAAACAAACAAACAAACAAAAGCACCAGGAAGTGTAACGGCACTAAGTCCTGTGCTCTAAGAGATAAAAACTTTAAAGAAAAATCTGAGGCTCAATAGAGTAAATGGAATGGTGGCTTGAGGGCAAGACCCCACCCATCTAAGCTTCTAATTTGTGAGAGAGAATTAAAGAAATTATTAAACATTAATGGAAACCATCAGCACAGAAAGCTAATAATAATATATTTAAATGACAGGACCATATTCCAGTTCAAGTAAGCAGCAGCACTTGGTAGCTTCAGCTACATGATTCTCACTTTAGAAGAAGAAAGGGGTTGTATAATCTCCCTTTGAGGTTAAGGACCTATACCAGGCAATGAGTGTGTTAGAGGTGTCTATGCATTGAGACCTGGAGAAGCCACTACATAAAACTGTAAAGATAGAACTTAGATTTTATTGGAGATGCCAAAATGTTGGGGTTGTCAAAGCCATGGAATGTGGAATTGGCTCCAGATGGGGTCCCGCAAGAATCTCCAGCTTGACTGAGGATGGGGTGTGAACAGCCTGCTGCCTCTGCCTGCGAACAGTCCCAGAGGGAGGGAATATGGACAGGGAGAGTCTGCTCCTGCCTCTGCTGCCTCCCACTGTGTTTCCATGGTGGAGAGGGGAAAAATATTACAGGTCTCTGCTAAGCCGCCTAACAAAGAGGGTCCACAACAGAAGCTCTCAGAAAACGGGATGAATCTCACACACACTTCACTTCTGAGTTAAGATAAATATATACAGTTTGGGGTGGGCAGCAGGTAACCCCTATTGGCTTTGTCTGAGAGAGTGAGGAATGCCTCATCTGCATGTGGGGATGCTACTCCTACGTGACTGATGGCCATAGGCTTCTCCGTGGGAGGGGCTGTGGAGGACTGAAATGGAGAGAGCCAGATGCCCAAGAACAGAGCTGAATGCCTTCCATTCCATGGAGTCTCCGGGGTTCAGAAGGTTCAACCAGGCACCCCATTGTCTCTTATAGCTCACCGCCCCACAGTTCCCTCTCCTTTCTTTTATAAAGGAGAAGTTTCATCAGAATAAGTGTCTCCTATGTTGGGAAGAGTTTGATACTGAACCAAGACCTGATTGGTAGTTACTTTTGCAATGCTACTCATCTATTGTTTTAGAAACTGAATTTGGCAGGGTGCCAAGAGAAGCAAGGCTCCAATGGCTAGTATGGGGCCAAGGAGGGGAAGAATCCAAGCCATCTAGGGGTTAGAGTACCAAGGGGTAGGGATGTTGGGAATATAGCGTGCCCGGAGGTTCCCCTGGAGCTCTTTGAGCATTTGTACATTTTGTTCTACCAGCCTAGATTCATTGACATAGAAACAACATTCTTCCCCCAGCAAAACACAAGTCTCCCGTGTTCAGCAGTCAATAAGTCCAGGGCCCTAAGGTTTTAGAGAGCCACTCCTACTAAAGAGGTTATCTGGCATTGAAGGGATTCAAGGCTGTCAGTAGTAGAGGCCATTGCCTAGTCAAGCTTGTCCTGGAAGTCACCAGCCAGATGTTGTGTTTGGACAAGGGCTGCTCCAGCAGTTCCAGTAGCACCAAGCAAAACAGCAAGGCCTAGTCCAGTGAGCAGAGGGATGAAGATCTCCCTCTTCTTTCAGCTTTCTACCATCTGCAAGGCGAGTTCTTCAGGTTCATAGAGATAAACCTGGGGACAACAAACATGGGCGCACAGGAGCCCTTAAAATGAAGGTTGATACAGGCACCTGAGGAGAGCAGGAGGGCTAACACATACTGATTTGGCGATGGTGATGTCATAGGCACATGTCAGATGGGGTTTTGAGGAGGGCCCTACAAGGCAAAGAGGTGAGGGTAGGTCAAAGAGAGAAATATCCTGTGTTTTCCTTGTGGGTAAGGGTCCATGGAGGTTGTAAAGGGAAAAGTTAATGGGAACAGCTGTTAAAAAAGGTAGGGAGAGAGGGGCACAGAAAAAGCATTGGGAGGAATTGGGGTGGGTCGTTAAGGGAAGGAGGTCCACTGCATATTGGATGTACTGTAGCCAGGAGAGGGTAGCTTGTAGTTCCTCCTGAGACTGGTTTTCCTGTTGGATAGTATTAGCATGGGTAAAGGCAGATTTGGGGGCAGGGACAAGTTCACAGGAGATGTGTAGGTCAGCTACGGGGTATCTGGCATAGCCATTGGGGTAAAGTTTACTCATGACTCCGGTTTGCCAACGTTCATTCCATGGATCACTAATGGAAAGCTGAAAATGAGTTTTAAGGTTGGTGAGCATAGTGCCACCACAGCTGGTGGATTCCATCCTGTAGCTCCAATATCTGCAATCTCCATATGTGGAGACCTCCTGGAGGCATTCACCTGTGTTTTGGTAAGGAAAGCAAGAAAAGGGCTGAGGATAGTGGAGATGGATTCCAGGTGTAGGGGAATTTAATCCTGGTTCTACATCCTTCAAGTGGGTAGTCTAGAGTTCCTAAAACCTTGTTGTGTCCGTTGTAGGTTTCCCTAGCATAGAATCTCCAATGGTAGGTGTTGGGAAGGCTAGGGAGAGACTGGGCAGTAGCAAAGTTAGTATGAAGGATGACAAAAACTGCTAAGAGAATGGAGGGGGGGCTTGTGGAGGGCACATGGCCCGGGCAGCTGTCATCAGGTCATGGATGTCCTTCCAGGAGATCCTGCTGCTCCTCTGGGCTTGGTGTCTCTTTTGCCTTCTCCTCCCCCTTCTTGGTTCTTGGTCTGTCAGTGAGAGGTGGGTCATCATCTTGGCTGATGAGGTGGTGTTGGACATTTCTGGCAGGGACCCAGATAGGCTTGGGTTGGTCTTGTGGAAAGACACAAGTGAAACTCCTCCCAGTTGTAAGGAGGGTGTCTGGTCCCTTCCAAATTCCATCCAAAGGATCTTGCCATTATACTAAGATAGGGGGAGTTAATTTTGGTATGTGCCAATGGAGGGAAATAGGAGGGTGTCTGGAGGTTTTGTAGATGTTTAGGGTAGTCAAGGCCATCATTAATTGTACATTAGGGGGATAAGCAGTGGTTTGTTGTTTCAGGAGTTGGGCCTTCAGGATCTGGTGTGTTCTTTCTATTATTCCTTGGCCCTGAGAGTTGAGGGGAATTCCAGTATGATGGGCAATTTCCCATCGTACGCAGAAGGCTTTAAATTGAGAGCTAGTGAAGGCTGGGCCATTGTCAGTTTTTATCTGTTGAGGAATGCCCATGATGACAAAGGTAGAGAGCATATGGTAAATTAACCCTTTTGAGTTTTCACCTGTCTAGGCTGTAGCCCATATAAAATGTGAGTAAGTATTTATGGTGACAAAAACTATTTTTGTCTACCGAATTGGGGAACATGGGTAACATCAATTTGCCATAAGGCATTAGATTTGAGGCCTTGGGAATTGGTGCCCATGGTTTGTAAAGCTGGTGTGGTAATAAGGGATACACAAGAGGCACATATTTTTATTATCCTTTGGAGCTGAGCAAGGGGGAGGTGGGGGAAGCCAGCATGAAGCCCCTTTATACTTGTGTGTGTGTGCGTGAATGAAATTGGTCTGCTTGTTCAGTGGAGGCTATGAATGTCCCTGTTGAGGCAGTTTGGTCAGCGAGTGCATTTCCCTCAGATATAGGACCTGACAGGGGACTGTGGGATCAGATGTTCTGGATATAGATGAGAGAGGCTCTCTCCTGTAGGAGGGCAGAGACCTGTATGAGTAGAGGGGAAATTGGGTTGCCATCTAGTTTGACAAATGATCTTGACAACCAGGGAAGCAAATTGGCAGCATATACACTGTCTGAAAAGAGGGTAAGGGAGCCTTTGACTTCTTTTAGAGCTAGGTAAATAGCATATAGTTCTTTATATTGGGGGAGTGGTGGGGATGCTCTTTGAATTGGAGGATAGGGAGTTCATTTCAGGGAAGTAGTATATTACTGCTGCAACTCCCCTTTTCTCCCCCATCAGTAAATATTGAAGGGGCTCCTGCTATGTGCTATCTGGAGAATAGTTTTGGGGGGTAGCCAATGTAACAGAGGGAGGGCAGAGGCCCATTTTTCCTCAAGATAATGGTTGTCAACTTGTCCTGGGAACCCTATTAAGCTGATAGCAAAGTGGGAATGATTTTTGATTAGCCACTGAACATTAGAGAGGGAGAAGGGGGTGACAAAAATGTCAGGTTCTTTTCCTAGGGTTCATAGGGCTCTATCTCTGCCATTTTTAATTATATTGGCAAGTGCATCCACTTCATTTAAAACTCAGGGTGCACCACCCATTGGGGTATGGAGCCATTCTAGCAACCCCTGTGGTTGATAAAGGGCTCCTACAAGGGTAGGGGGTAGTTAAAAATAAGGAGATATAAGGTATTGTTGGGTCATATCTAGCAAGAGCCATAGCTTTTCAAGCTTAATTAACAGATTTTAGGGCTTGGAATGTTTCTGTGGATAGTGTCCTTGGGGGGGAGGGACTTTTATCTCCTTTCAGGAGGTTAAAGAGGGGTTGAAGGGTGCTTGTGGGAAGGTGGAGTCAGGGTCGAAGCCAATTGAGGCTGCCCAAAAAGTTCTGGAGGGAGGTAAGAGTTAATTTTTGAGGGAAGGAAAGGGTGGGTTTGAGAGGGTATATTGAAGTAAGGGAGATCTCTGTTCCTAAAAATGCAGTGGGAAGAATAAATTGGATTTTGTGGGGGGCTATTTTGAATCCTAGGGCAGATAGGGAGGTTATTAGCTGATCTTTAAGTTGGGAGGGGGAGGTAGAAGCTCCCTCCATAAAAGAATGTCATCCATGTAATGATAGATGTTGAGTCCTTTGTCTAAATAGGGTTTTAATGCAGTGGCTACAGCCTCCTGACAAATGGTAGGACTGTTAGCCATTCCCTGGGGAAGAACAGTTCATTCATATAGTGAGGCTGGGCCAGAATTGTTAATGGGGAGCACTGAGAATGCAAAACATTCACAGTCCTGGGCGTGGAGAGGGATGGAAAAAAAAAACCCTGTCTTTTATGTTTATTGCTAATAGGGGAACATTGGCAGGAATGGCTGAGATCAGTGGCCTCTAGAATTGGGGATGATTTGGAGGGGGGTTATTTGGGTCTTCTTGGGTACTATTTTTTTCATAAGTAATATCCTCTATCTTAATGTGATCTCTTTCTGGTTGAGTGGTAAGAATCATGTCTAGTGCCCATAAGATACCTCTGCCTAAAAGACTGGTGGCCACTTGAGGCACTAGGAATGTATGAGGCCTGTAGCCCCATCCGGGTCCTATAGGTCTGTTTGGTGATACACGCATGAGAGGTACCCCTATGCCTAGGAGCTGGGGCCCAGGGATCAATTGCCAGTCTTGTGGGACTTCTTCCTGCCTTAAGATTGTCCGATCTGCCCCAGTATCAATAAGACACTTGAATGGTTTATCATCTATTTTAATGATTACCTTTGGGTGGGAGCCATCTGAGATGCTGGACACCCATAAGGCTTCTACGGGAGTAGTTGTTTCTCTTACTTTCAGGGCTGAGGGATGTCCCATTTGATGTTTAAAGGCTCTAGTGGCTTACCATCCTTAACATATCGAGCGGTACAGTGCTTCCTCCAGTGGAAACCTTTTCTACAGTGGGGACAGATGGCCTTAGGGGGATTAGAATCTGTTGTAGGAGGGGAGTTCAGTGGGCATTCATCCTTCCAGTGTCCTGCCTCTCCAAATTTGAAGCAGATTCCTTCTGATTTTACTGCTGCCACAAATGCCTGAGCTACGGATGCAACCTGGTGTGATGCAGTTCCTATTTCTTGGGTTGCCACAATCCACCTATCATGATGCTCTTCCCGGAGACCCTGGCAAGCTAGCCTAGACTCAGAAGTCATGCCTTCCCAAACAGAAGTTTTAAGAAGAAGGTACCTAGCTGTGGAGTTGGAGATTTTTCTTTCTAAGCTCATTTTAGTTCTGAGAATAAAATCAGATAGGGATTCTCCAGGCTTCTGATGGAGGAAGAGCAGGGAATAGGCAGGGTATTGTGACCCTTAAGGTGGAGTAAGCCTGTTCCAGGCCTGAATGGCACAGAGGTAGACCTGCTCATAGTACCCTGCTGGCTGACTTTCCTGCTATGCTTCAGTAGAGAAATCTTCCTGGCCAAAGAGTTCTTTAAAACTCCATGGGGTGTCATCACCCCTCTTCTGGTTTTGCTTGACTTGTTGAAGACATTTGTCCTAAAAGTAAGCTTCTCATTCTAGAAACATTGGGCCAGGAAGAGCAGAACAGTAAATATCTCTCCAATCTTGGGGGAGTGTTTAAGTTGGCAATATGACTCTGCAGGAGAGATTTTGTCCATCTTCCTTCACTACTTGTCTGAGTTCTTTTAGGTCTGAGGCTTGGAGTGGGTACCAGTTAGCTTGAGTGGAGTTGATATTAATTGGGAATGCCCGAACAGTTTGGGTTTCGAGTTCTGTATCAGACTCCTGAAGAACCTTCAACCAATACCAGAGAGTAGCTCTGGCCAGAAGGCATCAGTTGTTCTGTCACATATTTAAATCCACAGGATGGCTCTGACTGAAAACACAGGAGGAAGTAATAGGTTGTTTGTCTCCAGAATTGAGGGGCTTACCTTCCAGCGGTATTAGTTCATGTGGTCGTGTAGTGGCATTGTTCAAGCTCACAGTTGGGGAGGCAGAGCAAAATAGAGATGGGGGCGCACAAGCACAGCTGGGGTCTTACATGCCGAGAGACAAGTGGCTCTGGCACAGCGCCTTGCAGGAAATGTTCACCTATAACAGATTTGGACAGCCTGGTTCTTGAAGTTTGTGGGTGTCTGAGCTCCATATTGGTTGCACCAGCTGTGGGATCTGCTCCAGATGGGGTCCCACGAGAATCTCAGGCTTGGCTGAGGATGGGGTGTGAACAACCTGCTGCTTATGCCAGTGAGCAGTCCCGGGGGGAGGGAGTGCAGACCGGGAGAGTCACTGCTGCCTCTGTCACCTCCAACTGTGTCTCTGTGGTGGAGAGGGGAAAAGTTTTACTGCTCTCTGCTAATCCAGGAAGTGCCAGCTAGCTAGTGGAAGTGGGAGGAGGGAAGAACAGATCTCTTTTCCAGTGTCACAGTTCTTTCTTGCTGCATGAGTGAAGTGTCTCAGTGAGGCAAGGCACCAACTGGCTGATGAAGAGGGTCCACGACAGAAGCTCTCAGACAATGGAATGAATCTCACTTGTGCTTTACTTCTGAGTTAGGTTAAATATATACAGTTTTGAGTGAGCAGCAGGTAACTCCTATTGGCTTGGTCTGAGAGCTTGGGGATGCCTCATCTGTATGTGGAGTGCTACTACTACATGACAGATGGCCATAGGACTCTCTGTGAGAGGGGATGTGGAGGGCTGAAGCTGAGAGAGCCAGAGGCCCAGAAACAGAGCTGAACACCTTCAGTCCCAGGGGTCTCCAGGGTTAAGAAGTTCGATCAACCAGGCACCCAGCTGTCTCTCATAGCTCACCATCCCACACAATGGAATACTTGCTAAACAGATACTTAGGTTGCATATGGAACAAAGATGGAAGAAGGAGTTAGAGATCTGAAGAGCACCTTAGTATCAGACACATACATTCAGAATTTGGAGTTTACCTTACTGATTTTCAGTCTTTATTTAGTTCAGTGTTTCCTTACTGTCCTTTTTCCTTACTTTTGGATGGCAATAAATATTCTGTCCCACTGTATATGGAAATTATGTGATCTGATCTGTTACTTTGATTTTATAGGAGCCTATAAATAAGTGATTGCTTTGAATCTCAGAAGAGATATTGAATTTGGACTTTCAAACAGCCTGGAGAATGTGATAATATTGTGGGAACTTTTGGAGTTGGACTGGATGTATTTTTGCATTATGATATGACAACATGCCTAAAGAAGCCAGGAAATGGAATGTGGTGGTTTGAATAGTAGTGCCTCCCATAGGTTCATAGGTTTGATGGCTTAATCATCAGGGAGTGACATTATTTGAAAGAATTAGGAGGTGTGCCCTTACTGGAGGAAATATGTCAACTGGGGGTTAGCTCCAAGGTTCCAAATGCCTATGTAAGACTCAGTGTATCTTTCTTCAAAAACAGCTACACCATGAAAAGCCCATTTCAACATTGGTGACAGCAACTAGAGCTAGAAATCTGAAACACTGCACATCCTGGAGGTATCTCAACAGATTGAAGAGTGTCTATGCTAGGTTGTTCACTTGTTCAGAACATCTTCCAGGCAGTTTGGCTTTTCTTGGATTTTCCTGACCATTTGACTGGCTTATTTCTGTTTCTTTCATACAGCTTGGCTTGTGTAAGAGCATCTCTCAGAAATCCTTCTCACTTATATTTCATGGAGATAAGTGTACCTAGTGAATCTTGTCAATTCCAGGGAATTTCCAAGGCCTTTCTGTTTTTTAAGAATCATCCCTGCTGTGTGAGATATATTAGTTCCCCATAGAATATCCTGTGGTTTATATTGCCTGTAATCATATTTTGTCCTAAGGACATTCACCTTAGAATATCCAATTGTTTTACTTGTCTATTAATATCTTTTCCCAATAATCCATTGTTTCTCCTTCTATTTGATTTCCTATCTTAATAAGATTCCTATCAAGGTGGACAGTTTTAATCTCCCACAACAGATACGTAGGTTGCATATGGAACAAAGATGGAAGAAGGAGTTAGAGATCTGAAGAGCATAATGTAAATTTTTTAAATTATTTATATTTGTAAAGATTCAGCTGAAGCTATGGATTCATAAGTAAGGGGATTAAATCAAAAAGCTTTTACTGTAAGGTAAGGGATACTCTGCTGGAATACAATTTTGGGTGTAGGGTTTTCATGAAGTAACCAGATGTACACATTTTGAAACTAGAACTAACACAATATTCAAATGATTACATAAAGAATAAGAAAAAAAGTGAGAACGTGAGGATTATAAAAACACTAGAATCCAGCAACCCGATTGGCATAATTATGATTAATTATGATATAGAGGACTGTGGAAAAAGTGAAGACAAGTATTAATTGGATTTTTTTAATTTGTGTTAATCCATTGTTTAAAGCATAACTTGGTAGGATTAACTTTAATGATATTATGATAATTGCTGATTGCAAAATAGTTTCATATTCTTCCCTATAAAGTCATTCCTGGTATATTTAACTTTGTGAATAGCTATACTAAGGAAGTAGTAAATATATGATTTTGAAGTTGAAAGATCCTAATAGATGTAAAATGTAATTATGGCTGGTTAAGAAAAGTAAAATTTGATTAGCATACATTTAAAAGTTGATAGGTAGAAGGACGAATTAGTCACAGGATATTAGTAATGTTGTGGATGCTGTCATAGTATATAAAATGGCATATAAATATGACTATATATCATTCATGTAGATAAACTCATCTAATTTATAGACGTGTGTCTATAAATTTACACATATCTACATTTATAGTTGATTCTTTACTTTATGATTTAAGAAACAATCTATTAAAAGAATCCCAAATTGGGTAAAATATCTTGAATTATAATTTAAATAGTAGAGAAAGCCCAAGGCCTACTGAACAGCTGAAATTATTGGCTTCAGACAGGCACCTAGACAGTTAATTTATAGAGATAGGAGATAACATAGACTGTATGTTAAAAGCCTTTAGAATTTCTAGATATGGTGGAGATAAATGATATCTGTAAAAATGTTTCAATTTTCTAATTTTTTTTTTTTTTAAGAAATAAGGTTAGACTGGAGAGAGGGCTCAGTGGTTAAGAGCACTAGTTGTTTTTCCAAAAGCACTGAGTTCAATTCCGAGCAACGACATAGTGACTCACAACCATCTGTAATGGGAGCTGATGCCCTCTTCTGATGTGTCTGAAGATACATACAGTATACTCATATTCATAAATTTAAATAAATAAATATTTTTAAAAAGAAAGAAGGTTATCATATGAGACTGAAAAGAGTATGAGGTTTAATGCAGGGTAGAGGAGCCCAGCCCTGGCATGGTGGAGGGAGAAGGGAGGGGAGTCTCTTTTTTCTTCTCCTCATTGTCAGTTCTTCTTGAGGCAGCTGAGGGGGATGGGAATGGAAGAGCATTGGTGGGGGAGGGGGGTAAGACTTGATCTTATGAGATTCAGGGTAAAGCCTTGGGCTTTATGAGATTTGGGGTAAGACTTTGGTCTTACGAGATATTTAGAGTTGCTGTTTATTAAAATCTTACTTATCTACTTTACGAAAGTTTTACTTATTATGCTACTCTAGCTGACCTGTCCTCTGGTATCCTCTGAAGCCAGAAACCGAAGTTTCTGTCACTATCACCTCGGCCCCCAAACAGCAGAGGATTAGGCAAATAGCCTTTGTACTATCTCAGCAGGAACTGCTGAATCCTGACTTATGCCTTCTAGTCTGAGGTCTCAGCAAGAAAAGACACTTAGAGAAGTTATTATAGTTTATTACTAAGTGTAAAAAGTTTCCTATGAAAGCTATCTAAGAAAAAAAGTGGAAAGGTCCTAAGTGGGGAAAAGGAAAAAGTTCTAACAAAGGAAAAATTCTAAGTGGAAAATTCTAAGCAGGGGAAAAGGAACGGAAAGGATGAATGGGTCCTAATGAACCCTACATCTACAACTACTCTACTATGACTACTACTCTCTTTATCTTTGTCTTCAGTACATTGTCATCTTTCAGAGTACATGGTCTCATGTTACAAAGTTCATCACAAGTTCACACCAAAATTCAAATCATAAATTGAAATAGAAGTTTACAACACAGAATGTTTACATGCATATCCATTAGGAAAAATTATGTAGCTAAACATCCATCACCTGTCTAAGTCCACAGGTTCACTGAAGGTTTAAAACTATAACTAAGAAATTAGTGAAGTTTTGTATAGATAAACCCAAGCAGTATTTTCTCTTGTGTCCTAGTACCTATAATAATCATGAATTCCCTTTTAGTGACCTTTGGTTAATTGTTTTACAGCCTCTTGGAATGTGCTCTGAGAAGGAGAAAGTCTGGTTACTATCTAAGGGCAATTAACTGATGATACTCGGGAGACTGGCAGAGTTCTCATTGCAGGTTTGACTATCAGAAAGGGACCTAATAGAGGTCCCACTATAAAAGAACTTAATAATCATTTATATAATTTTAGGAACTCTTATAGGATCATCATTAAGACTTAGGAAGTCAACTATTTTTCTATATAGCATTACTACAAGACAGTACATCTTTCATGGATCTGCAGAGATCTGCTCCAAAGGGGTGTGCTATTGCTTAGTGATTGTTACATATGTTTAATAATAATAATAATAATAATAATAATAATAATAATAGGAAAAGCATATTAATAGCAGGAATCTTTCCTAAAATGAGTCCCCCCCAGCCTTGCTGAATGAGGACTCATTTTGTCGCAGATTATATAATAATCCAAGGCAAGCATTTCAGGATGATCACCTGCTGATTATAGCTTGTCCCATTATGGCTCCTGACAGGTTAGTACAGGAATTGAGGATACAGGAGTTCAGCCCAGCCCATCTTACTCTGTGTTGGTGGTTCAGTCTCTGGGAAACCCCAAGGGTTCAGGTTACTTATTTTGCTCTTTATTGTCACTTCTTATCCTCTAGTTTCCTCAAATCTTCCCCCATGCTTCAAGACTCACCAAATTCCAAAACATGTTTGGCTAATCTCTGCATCTGTTTCAGTTAGCCTCTGACTCTGGGTGGAGATTCTGGAGGACAGTTATGAGTTATTCTTAGAGACAGGTTCCTGTCTACAAGGATAATAGAGTATCATTACTAGTGTGAGGAATTGTTACTTGCCTGTGGGAGGGGTCTCATGTTGGGCCAGTCATTGGTTGGTTATTCCCTCAGTCTCTGCTACACACTTGTGCCTGAAATTCTTATAGGCAGGATTAATTTCGGGTGAGTTGGTGTCCTTATCCCTTCACTGGGAGTCCTGCCTAGTGTACTGGATCTTGAGGTTGAACTAGTCTCAATTTTGTGAGAAGCTGCCAGATTTATTTTTAGAGTGGTTCAACAAGTTTGCACTTCCACCAGCAAGGGAGGAGTGTTTCCCTTGCTCCACATCCTTGCCAGCATGTGCTGTTCCTTGAGCTTTTGATCTTAGCCATTGTGATGGGTGTAAGGTGGAATCTGAGAGTCATTTTATTTTGCATTTTCCTTATGATTCAGGATTTTGAATATTTCTTTAAGTGCTTCTTGATCATTTGAAATTCTTCTGTTGAAAATTCTATTTCACTCAGTACCCCATGTTAAATTTGGTTATTTGGTTTGTTGATGTCTACCTTCTTGTGTTCTTTATATATATATTGGATATTAGGCCTCTATGTAGGATTAGTGAAGATCTTTTCCAATTTCATAGGCCTACTGTTTTGCCCTATTGATGGTGTCTTTTGATTTACAGAAGATTTTTAGTTTTATGTTGTGCCATTATTAATTGTTGAACTTAATGCTTGAGTTATTGATGTTTTGTTCAGGAAGCTGTGTCATGTCTTCAAGGCTATTCCCTACTTTCTCTTCTAGTAGATTTAGTGTATATGGTTTTATGTTGAAGTCATTGATCTACTTGGGGTTTGAGTTTTGTACAGGGTGATAGGCATGGGTCTATTTGCATTCTTCTACATGTAGATATCAAGTTAGACCTGCAAAATTTGTTAGGTATGCCTTCTTATTTCCTTTATATGGTTTTGGCTTCTGGCTTCTTTGTCAAAAATCAACTGTTCATAGGTGTGTGGGATTATTTTTGGCTCTTTAAAGTGATGTCATTGCTCATCTTGTCTGATTCTATAACATTACCATGCGTTTTAGTTACTATGTCTCTATAGTAAAGCTTAAAAAAGAACTCCAAAAGTTTCTTTGTTTTGTTTTGTTTGTTTGAGGTTTTTTCTTTTTTTGGGGGGGGGGCAGGATTGTTTTAGCTTTCCTGGGTGTTTTTTTGTCCATATGAAGTTGAGAACTGTTTTTTCAAAGCCTAGAAGGAATTGTTTTGGAATTTTGATGGTAATTACATTTAATCTGTAGATTGCTTTTGCTACAATGTCCATTTTAACTATGTTAATTCTATCCACCCATGAGCATGGGGGATCTCTCCACCTACTGACATGTTCTTCAATTTCTTTCTTCAGAGACTTGAAATTCTTGTCTTACAGAATGTTTGGCTTGGAAAAATCTGTCTCTGATTTCCACAAACTGAACTGCACTGATTAAACAAACTCAACAGAACTGCATGATCTCAGCTTGGATCAGTTCCTTATTAATTTTTATGGATCCCATAGTTCCGTATCTGCTGTGGGAATATAGACAAACTCCTCCCCAACAAAAGACATTCCCTGACTTCCATACTAATATTAAAACATCTTTAAAGAATACAGGTTAATCTAATTCAGCAGGTTTTCCCCCTACAATCCAATGTCTTTAAGCTAATCTTATTCATTTTTTTCTGTTTATCAAGGCACAATTATAACTTTATGAATCAACACATATCTAGACACTTACTCAAATAACTAGCATGGCTCCATGTCAATGAGCCAGGCCTCTCAAACATTTAAACACAGAAATAATCAAACTATATTATATAATATATCAACATACAGTGTCTCCAATATCTAGTTTAGTTTTCTCTAGTTGCTCTGTGGAATGCTGCTAGGAAATGACTAAGTCATATTGTTTGTTGCCAAGGGTACAAGCTAACCCCTTTAGGTACTTTTCCATTGGCAAGATTACCTCATCTATCTTTTACTGATCTGGATTCATTCGTCCAAGGCCTACCCATACCAAACCTTTGACACATCCCAGAAAACTGGCTGTACTAGAGAAATTTCTAGAATATCCTTGTCTACAATCTCTTTTCAAATGACCTTGTCTTCCACCATCAAAAAAAAAAATGAAGACATTTTGGCATCTAGGGTTACTGGCCAATGCTTGTCCAATTACATAGTCATTAGGGTCAATAGCAGTAATTTTAATCCATTTACCCATGGGTCCTCTTAAAGGTCTAACAACTTTTTACATTGTGCATTTACATTTTTAAAAGCTAAAGTTTCAATTAATACTCATTCTCATCTGTATCTGCTATTATCCTCTTTATAGAAGAAGCTAATTTATATAAAAAGCTAGTAAAAGTATGTGGCTTTGCATAATCTTTCTAAATAACATAGACCTTTTTTCTTATTTTTCTACTTTATCCCATTATCTTAAAGCTACTAAATTACATTGTATGAAAATAAAGTCAGCAAATTTCATCTGCTTATTTAAATCATGTATTCAACTTCACCTAGCTATTGATCTTTCATGATATTAACAACTTTAGGCCTGTTATGTTAGCAGAGATAGAAGTAGCATTGTAGGTTCAACATCTATCTTGATCTTCAATTTCATTAGGTTCAAACTTAAAAACTTCTTGTTCTCTTACTTTCTCTGATTTTTGTCTGTCAATTTGCTATCATTGCTTTTTTTTTTTTTTTTTTTTTGTCGTATACCTATTTTTCAACCCTTTTTGAGAGGTTTTATATACAAAGATTGTAATTGAAAGTAGAGAAGGGTTTACTCTGGTTGTCACAGATGCAGCAAGTACTGAGAAGGCTTTTTTCAAGAAATGTTTCTATCCAGTCAAGTCCTACCCTTGTTCTCAAGGGATCAAAAATTGAGTTTCTCATGTTTAGTGTAGGAAGAGCTTGTCTATATAATTAAAATTGTATTTTGGGGTGGCTTACTGTGATTCATTGTCTCAAAGCTTCAGAGACTCCCAAATCTCTTTGGGAATCCAGACAAATTTAAAGAACTAATGTTTTTCCTTGGAGACAATCCCAGGCAAATTTCTCTTCCTCTACAGCTTTCTGTCAAATATTTCCTGTCCTCTGTTATATACTCTGCTTTCTACAAAGCTGGTGGCCTTTTCCCTACTACATCTACCCTAGTCAACTTGAGACAATATTCAATTGTACTCCTCCCATTCACCTATCTCCTATACTCCTTACAGTTCCTCTTCTATCATACTTTATGAATTTTGGGTATGTGGAGCTTGATTGATTCAGAATCATACTCTAAGAAAAATTGCCCCAGATTTTTACTGTATTTTTAACACCACAGAAACTACTGAAGGGAGCAAGGACTAGTGGAAAGAAAGGAAGGAAAAAAGAGAAATAATAACAGAGAAAGAATATACAAGAGCTGTTAAATGATGTAGAACTGCATAAGGGTATCCTGGTTCTTGGCTGGGCATGGGCCTGGAACTCCAAGATTCCAAGGGAAAAATGGCAGGTGTTCAGCCATGCCCACAGGACCCAGGGTCCTGACACACAGTCTAGTCTCCATGGACCTACATTTTTCAGACACGTAGCCCATTGCAGCCCCTCCCAAAGTGCACAGGTAGAGGGCATGACTACAGACCTCAGGCCCTAGAGAGGTTTATATACTAATGAAGGCCAGAGGGTGGAGCCAATTAAGCATTCTTCCCCAGACCCTCCCTCCTTGCTCCCTCCCTATTTAACTCAGGTCTGCCCTGAGTTTCAAGGTACATCCAGATCCATCTACCATCTGCCATAAAAATAAACCTTTTTGGAACTATGAACATTCTCGTGTCTTTGGGGCCTGCTGTCACCAAAGCTTCCAGCCTTTGGAAGTCCAGACCTTTCTCCTATTTGTGGGACCTTCCTGGGACCCACCGGTGTAGAAGCTCCAGGGACTCTGCCTCTGCTGTGGTCCCTGCGTGTGGGCCTGGGGCTGCCCCGTGTGTATTTTTTCCCACAAAAATGACAAAAACACTATGATAAGAAAACAAAAAAATTCTATAAAACAAAGACTTGAAATTTATATTACATACATTGACTAGATCACTGAGCCTACCTACATTTCAACCAGAAAGGAATCTTCTTTGTTGTTGTTCATTTTTAAAAGTTTAATCTCTTTTACAGTCAAAATTTTTACCCCCTACTTGTTCACTCTCTGACTGTTCCACATCCCATACCTCCTGTCTTCACTACTGTCTCCACAAGGGTGTCTACACCCACTGCTCACTCCACTACATCTTCCCACTCCCTGGGGCCTCCAGTCTCTTGAAGCTTAGGTGCATTTTCTCTGAATTAGTCCAGACCCTGCTGTGTATGTGTTGGAGGCCTCATATTACAGGTGTATGCTACCTGGTTGGTGGCTCAGTGTCTGAGAGATTTCAGGGGTCCTGGTTAGTTGAGACTGCTGGTCTTCTTATAGGGTCACCCTCCTCAGCTTCTTCCAGCTTTCCCCTCATTCAATCACAGGGGTCAGCAGATTCTGTCCATTGGTTGGGTGTAAATATCTGCATCTGACTCTTTCACATGCTTGTTTAGTCTTTCAAAGGGGAGTCATGATAGACCCCTTTTGTGAACACACCATAGCATCACTAATAGTTTCAGGCCTTGGGCCCTCCCCTTAAGCTGGATCCCAATTTGGGCCTGTCACTGGATGGCCTTTTCCTCAGGGGGTTCTCCATATTTGTCCTAGCAATTCTTTCAGACAGAAACAATTCTGGGTCAGAGACTTTGACTATGGAATGGCAACCCCATCCCTCTGCTTGATGCTTGATGCCCTGTCTTTCTACTGGTGCTGGGCTCTACAAGTCCCTGCCCCTACTGTAGGGCATTTTATCTAATGTTTCTCCCTTTGAGTTCTGAAAGTCTCTCACTTCCCAGGTCTCTGATATATTTTAGAGAGTCCCCCCACCTTCTACCTTCTGAGGTTGCTTGTTTCCATTCTTTCTGCTGACCCTCAGGGCTTCAGTACTATTCCCCCTACTCAATACATGATCATGTTTTCCTATCCCCCTCTTTGTTCCCTTTCAATCTAGGTCCCTCCTTTTTTCCCTCCCATCCTCTTGTGATTGCTTTCCTTTCTCTCCCAAGCAGGATTAAGGAATGCTCACTTGGGCCTTTCAGTTTATTAACATTTTGAGTTCTGTGGATTTTATCCTGGGTATTTTCTACCTTTTTGGCTAATATCCAATAATTAGTGAGTACATACCATGCATGTCATTTTTGGTCTGAATTACCTCACTCAGAATGATATTTTACAATCCCATTCATTTGCCTGCACAACTCATGATGCCCTTATTCTTAATAGCTGAGTAGTATTTCATTGTGTAAATAAAACACATTTTCTGAATCCATTCTTCTGTTGTGGGACATCTGGGTTATTTCCAGCTTCTGCCTATCACAAAGAAGACTGCTATGAACACAATGGAACATGTGTTTCTGTGGCATGATGAGGCATCTTTTGGGTATATCCTGAAGAGTAATATAGTTGGGACTTCAAGTAGATCTATTTCTAATTTTCTGAGGAACATTCAGATTGTCTTCCAGAGTAGTTTTACCAGTTTACAATCCTCCCAGCAATGGAGGAGTGTTCCTCTTTCTCCACATCCTCACCAATATGTTCTGTCACCTGTGTTTTTTAATCTTAGTCATCCTCATTGGTGTAAGGTAGAATCTCATGGTCATTTTGATTTGCATTTCTCTGATTACTAAGGACCTTGAACATTTCATTCAGTGCTTCTCAGTCATTTGGGATTCTGCTGTTGTGAATTCTCAGTTTAGTTCTATATCCCATTTTTTCAAATTGGGTTCCTTGGTTTCTTGATGGTTAGCTTCTTGAGTTCTTTAAATAGTTTGGATATTAGCAGTCATTGGATGTGGGATTAGTGAAGATTTTTCCAATCTGTAGCTTGCTGATTTTTCCTACTAACTATGTCCTTTGCCTTACAGAAGCTTTCCAGTTTTATGAGGTCCCATTTATTAATTATTGATCTTAGAGGCTGAGCCATTGGAATTCTGTTTAGGGAATTTCTCTATGTGCCAATGAGTTCGAGGCTTTTTCCCATTTTCTTTTCTATTAGGTTCAGTGTATCTTGTTTGATGTTGAGGTTCTTGATTCACTTGTACTTGAGCTTGGTACAAAGTGAAAAATATGGATCTATTTTCATTTTTCTACATATAGACTGTCAGTTAGACCAGCACCACTTATTGATGATACTTTCTTTTTTCTATTGCATATTTTTGGCTTCTTTGTCAGAGATCAAGTGTGTGGTTTTATTTCTGGTTCTTCAATTCTACTGATCAGTCTATCTGTCTTGGTACCAATACCATGCTGTTCTTATTACTATTACTCTGTAGTATAGATGGAGTCAGGGATGGTGATTTCCTCAGAATTTCTTTTATTGTTAAGTTTTTTTGTTTTTTTTTTTTTTTTTGCTATCCTGTGTTTTTTATTTTTCCAGACGAATTTGAGAATTGCTCTTTCCATATCTTTGAAGAATTATGTGGGAATTTTGATGGGAATTGCATTGAAGTGAGTTACTGGTCACCCAGTTAGTGTGGGAAAAATGATAACTAAATTAAACTATAATCTTGAATTACTTATGGCTCTTTATATAAACAGTACTGATAGGGTGAATATTGTGTATATAAACATATGCAGTATATATATGTATATTGTATTTATGTGTGCGTGTTTGTTTGCATGTGCCTGCATGTGCCTGCATGTGTGTGTGTGTGTAACTTATTACACCAAGTCTGTTGAAACAGTAACAATATTTGTTTCTCAGTCCACAAGACCGGATATCTCTTCAGTGTTCTAACCCGGACAGTTTCTGGATAGTTGCTGTTTCTCAGGCAATGTTGATATACAAGAAATGATAATTGTGATATCAGTGAAAGAATTCATAGGAGCAGTAAGAAAGTCAGTCAACACAGGGATATGAAGGAAGGCAAAGTGAATTAAAGGCAAACACTATTTCTTCTCCTGTGGCTTTTTTAAAACTAAGCTTACTAGAAGATTCTTGACTCATTTCAAGTGGGTACTCCATATTAATTATTGGAATCAGGACAACTTAATAATTGAGGCTAACTCATGACATGTTGTCACTATCATATATCATATTGTCATCTATCATATAACTAGTCCCACTTAAAATTGCAAATGATTCCAAAAATAACTAAAAGAATATAGGTAACTAAAAAAATCCAGTAACCTAACCCAAGTACCTAAGCTAAGCAAGAGTGATTGATGACATAAGGGAATAAGAAAAATTAAAAGAACATGACTTCTCCAAAACTGATCAACTCCACAGAAGTAGATTCAAATGAGAGTGATTTAGGTAAAATCCCAAAGAACTTTTATAAATGATTATAAGAATTTTCAATGAAACTAGGATTGCTCAAATAATCTCAAGAATAAAATTGAAGAGAAAATTAAGAAAATCTGAAAGAAATAAAAAAATTACCTAAAATACAAGTGAAATTATGAAAAATGGTAAAAATGGTGAAGCCAACAATAATGAATTCAGATGTTAGAAGTATAAATTTGTATGAATTCCATGGGGCTTTTTAGTTTACTTTATTACTTCTAAGATTACAAAATAATCACATTTCTTCATTCCTTTCCTCCTTCTACCCACCCCATATATCCCTATTTCTTGTATTTCAAACTTACAGTATACTTTTTTCAATAGTTCTTACTATATGTATATATGCAAATATATATACCTATATATTGCAAAATATATCTTGCTCAGTTAGTATAATGCTACTTATATTTTCAGTGATAACTATTAGGTATTAGATACCCAATTGGTTTGTTTTCCTGAGGAAGACTATTTCTCCCACTCTCAGAATTCTCCAGTTGCCTATAGTGCTTTTTGTTGTCTTGAAGCCTCATAGACTCAATAGACTTGGCATGTCTACTGGTATCATACTTGTTCAGCTCATATTTAAGTAAATATGCTGGTGAGGCTTTGACATTTCTGAGAGACAGAGTTTCACAGTAAAATCTCCTGCCTCTTAAATATTTATTACTTCCTTCACTATAATGTTTACTGAGTCTTATATATGTTTCTGTATCCAGAAATTGTTTGATGGTTCCCTGTAGTGGTCTTTTCATTGAGGAAATGTGCAGATTATACTTATTTGTGGTTATAAGGACAAATATTCTGACTGTCATTAGGGAACATGCTGGCTTCGTAACAGAGTAGTTGTAGGTTTTCCTCCCATATCCATGACATTACTCGCTCTGAGTACTTAGGTTTGGTGTTTGTTTGTTTTTTTTTTTTTTTTTTTTTTTTTTTTTTTGGTTTTTTTTTTGAGACAGGGTTTCTCTGTGTAGTCCGGGCTGTCCTGGAACTCGCTCGGTAGACCAGGCTGGCCTCGAACTCAGAAATCCGCCTGCCTCTGCTCCCAAGTGCTGGGATTAAAGGCGTGCGCCACCACCGCCGGCTTGTTTGTTATTTTTTAAGTCCATGAAAAATGTCCTCTGTAAAAATAATGTAGAAGTACTCAGATTGTCAGAGCTTGAGGATAAAGTTGATGAATTAGAAGAATCAGATGACAATAAAGATAAGATAGCTGAACAAAGAATTAAGAGATATGAGTAGTCATGTAAACACCTGATTATTTGAATAATTTGATTAGAAGATGTAGAATAAGTTATAGGCAATATAAAAACAGCTGGAGGCCTGCTGGCCCCAGAGACAACCAGGCCAGCAAATATCTGGGTCATTCAGTTAGGACTCTGCTCCAGGACACTTGCCAACCATGTCTTCTTAGGAACATCTAGCAGGAATAAAATGCACCTTGTTCCTTATAGTTTATTTCCAGCCTTGCATTTTGCTTTCCAGAGGCCTTCTGGTATCAGAGGTTATGAGATAAAACACCTTCCCACAAGAATACCATATCTGCTAAGTCTCTCTTAGGCACATCCAACAGAAGTCACAGAAGAAAAATTTCCCAATCTAAAGACATAGATAGCTACAAACATACAGATAACTTACAGAGAAACAAGTAGATTAGACTGGAAAAGAAAATTTTACAGTCACATAATAATCCAAACAATAAATGCACAGAGCAAAGAAAGAATATTGAAAGCTACAAGGGGAATATGTCAAGGAACATAAAAAGGCAGACTTACTATAATTATACTGGAATTCTTAGCAAAGACTCTATAATGCAGAGTGGCTTTGGCAGATCTCTTGCAGTCTCTATGATATCACAGATACCATTCCAGACTACTATACCCAGCAAAATATTCCACCCCTATAGATGGGGGGGGGGAAACAAACACCACAATATACCATGACAAAACCTATTTTAAATGATAATGATCCACAAAACCCAGCCCTATTAAAATTCCAGCCCAAAGGAAGTTTTGCACTCCCAAGAAAACACAGGAAATAAACAACTTCATTCCAGAAAAAAGGAAAATAAGGGAATCTCTCTCTCTCTCTCTCTCTCTCTCTCTCTCTCTCTCTCTCTCACACACACAACAACACACACACACACACACACACACACACAGACACACACACACACACACACACTACCACCTTGGAAATCAGTTTAACAGGAATTAGACATCATTAGTCTCTCAACATCAATGAACTCAATTCCCCAATTTAAAAACTAACAAACAAACAAGCAAACAAACAACCCAACCAAAAATAGGGTATAGAACTAAACTGAAAATTCACAACATAGGAATCTCAAATGCTGAGAAACACCCAAAGAAATGTTCAAAGTCCTTAGTGATCAGAGAAATGTAAATCAAATCAACCCTGAGATTCCACCTTACTCCAATCAGGATAGCTAAGATCAAAACTGCAGGCAACAGCACAAGTTCGTGAGGATGTGGAGAAAGGGGAACACTCCTTTATTGCTGGTGCAATTGCAAACTGGTACAACTACTCTGGAAACAATCTGGAGGTTCCTCAGAAAATTGGAAATAGATCTACCTGAATACCCAGCAATACCACTCTTGGGAATGTACCTACAATTGCCTCACCATGCCAAAAGGGCCTGTGTTCCACTATGTTCATACCAACCTTACTTGTGATAGCCAGAAGCTGGAAAACACCAGATGTCTCACAACAGAAGAATGGATACAGAAAATGTGTTTTATTTACACAATGAAATACTACTCAGCTATTAAGAATGAGGATACCCTGAGTTTTGCAGGCAAACAGATGGAACGAGAAAATATCATCCTGAGTGAGGTAACTCAGACCCAAAAGGACATGCATTATATGTACACACTAATATGTGGATATTAGTCAAAAAATGTACAGAATACCCAAGATACAGTCCACAGAACTGGAAAAGGTCAACAAGTTGAAAGTTCAGGTGAGGACGCTATAGTCCCACTTCAGGGGGAGAAGAAAGCAACCATAAGAGAGGAAGGAGGTAGGGACGAGGAGGGAGAGGGAACATGATCTGGTATTGTGTGTGGGATAAGACTGAAGCCCTGAGGGCCACGAAAGAATGGAAACAGGCAACCTCAAGAGGCAAGAGGTTGGGGGACCCTCCAGAGACCTGGGAGGTGAGAGACTCAGAAATCAAGGGAGACACCTTAGATGAAATGTCCAACATTGGGGAGAAGGAACTTGTAGAGCCAAGAACCAGCAGAAACAGGGCATCAAGATGGGGTTGCCATCTCACAGTCAAAATTCTGACCCATAATTGTTCTTATCTAAAAGAACTTCAGGGATGGGAATGGAGAGGAACCTGAGGAAAAGAAGGTTTAGCAACAGGGTCAAAGTGGGATCTAGCTCAAGGGAAGTCCCCAAGTCTGGACACTATTACTGAGTCTATGAAATGCTCACAAAATGGGACCTATCATGACTGTCCTCCAGAATACTCAGCTGAAAGAGTAAGATACAAGAAGCTGGAAGAAGATGAGAAGGAGGGTGACCTTGTAGGGGGACCAGCAGTCTCAATTAACCTGGATCTTCGAGATCTCTCAGACACTGGACCACTAACCAGGCAGCATATACCAGCTGATATGAAGCCCCCAACACATATACAGCAGATGACGCTGGATCTGCATTTAGTCAGAGAAGATGTACCTCCCCTCAAGAGACTGGAGGCCCCAGGGGGTTTACAAGTCTGGTGGAGAGGGGTTTGGGGAGTGGGGACATCCTCATGGAGACAAGGAGGCAAGAGGGCGTTTGGGATGTGGAACAGTCAGAGGGTGGTCCGGGAGGGGAATAAAATCTGGAATTTTAAACAATCAAACAAACAAACAAATAAATAAATAAATAAATAAATAAATGATTAAAAATCCCACAGGCTAACAGAATGAATGCAAAAGCAGGATTCATCATTCAGTTGAATAATACAAGAAACTCACCTCAGCAACCAAAATAAATATTACCTCTATTTATCTAGGGCTTGAAAAAATATTTTTTAAGAAAATGGATCCAAGGATCAAGTTGGAGTTCTAATATTCAATAAAATATACTTTTAATCAAAGTTAATCAAAAGAGATGAGAAATGACACAACTCATTTAAGGAAAATTCCACCAAGATGACATCTCAATTCAGAACATGCATGTCCAAACTGCAAGGACACTCATATACATGAAAAAAATTAATAAAGCTTAAATCATACATTGAACTCTACACATTAATAGTGTGAGATGTCAATACCTTACTCACATCAAGGGACTTGCAGTGAGACAGAAGCTAAACAGAGAAATAATAAAACTAACAGAAGTTTTGATTCAATGGACCTAACACATTTATAGAATCATTTCACCGAACACAAAAGAAAATACCTTCTTCTCAGTGCCTCGTGGAACTTTCTCCAAAATTGACCTTATAATAGGTCACAAGTAAGCCTCAACAGATATAAGAAAATTAAACTCTTTCATCTTATCTGATTGCCAAGGGTGAAACCTGGACTTCAACAATAGAACAGCAGAAAGCCTACAAACTCATGAAAATTGAACAACTCTCTGCTCAATGACCTCTGAGTCAGGGAAGAAATAAAAAAAAAAAATTACCTTTCTAGAATACAATGAAAACGAATGCATAACATATCTAAAATTATGGAAAACAGTAAAAGCTATGCTAAGAGGAAATTTCATAGCATTTAGTGTCTTCATAAAGAAATAGGAGAGAAAGTTCGCATACTAAAAAATTAACAGGACAGATAAAAGCTCCAGAAATAAAAAGAAACAAATATACCCAGTCAAGTAGACAGGAGTAACTAAACAAATTTAGGGATGTGTTGCAGGAAATATTAAAAAGAACTGCAAGTTCCCACACTATGCCAGGCCCTGGCAGGCCACTTGACACCAGTGGGGTGTTCTCATCTCAGTAGACTCTCTGACTGAGTGGCCCAAAATCTCTCCACCAAGCTCACTAGGTTCTCACTGGGGGTTGCTCCCAAGCCAGCCCCATGCTTTAAAAACTCCCACAGCCTTTGGGGTGCACATCAGATAAACCCACACTTTGCTGCTGTACTTTTCTCTTGTACCAGTCGAGTCACCATGAGAAGAAAAACACCACACAAACTTACTTGAGAAACAGTGGTAACTCAATCTCTGGTTGCAACAACTAGAATGCTAGTCTTGTAAACCATATTAAATCTAAATCCTCCAGTGGCAAATCTGGGTGGGTTCACCATAAGCTGGGAGACACTAGTAGCTACATAGTGCCCTATTACTATCCCATCTGAAAAGGGACCTCTCTCTCTCTTCTGCTTCCTCTCTTCCCTTTTCCCAACCCAGAAGCCCCTCCCACTCACCCAGTGATTGTCTCCTTTATTCATTAGGGGATGGTTTACAGGAAGTCATCTGAGTACAGACTCATTCCTTTTCCATGGTCCTTCCCAGGAAAGCAGAATTAACATCAAAATACAAACAGTCCCAGGCCCATCATCCATAACAGGAATGAAATCAATAAAGTAGATACAAAGAGGCAAACAGGATCAAAACAAAACAAACAAACAAATAAACAAACAAAAACAGGAACTGATTCTTTGAGAAAAATCAAGAAGATAGAAAAAAACCCATGACCAAATTAATTAAAAGGCACAGAAAGAATATCCAATTTAGCAAAATCCAAAACAAATATAGAAGCATCCAACAGCTACTGAGGAAAACCAAAGAATCTTTAGGTCATTTTGTTTTTTAGTTTTTTTATTGGTTATTTTATTTATTTACATTTCAAATGTCATCCCTCTTCCTGGTTTCTCTTCTGTGAACCCCATATCCTATCCCTCCCTCTGCTTCTATGAGCATGCTTCCCCAACTACCCATCCACACTCCTGCCTCACTGCCCTAGCATTTCCCTATACTGAGATATGAAGCCTTCACAGGACCAAGGTCTTCCCCTCTCATTGATGACAGATAAGGCCATTTGAACCATTGGACTAAGCATAGGGACTCCAATGGAGGAGTTAGGGGAAAGACTGAAGGAGCTGAAGGGGTTTGTAACCCCATAGGAAGAATCGTTAGATCTTATTTGCAAAGCTTGTATTCCACAAAACTGGAAAGTCTAAACATCATCGATGATTTTCTGAATAGATACCACTTATCAAAATTAAATCAAGGTCAGGTAAACAATTTAAATAGACCTATAATTCCTAAGAAAATAAAAGCAGCCATTAAAATCCCCTCCTAAAATCCTAAAAACAGATAGTTTCAGTGCATAATTATTCCAGACTTTAAAGAAGAGCTAATACCAATACTCTTCAAACTATTTCATAAAATAGAAACAGATGAAAAATTGACAACCTTATTCTGTCAGGCCACAGTCATCCTCATATATAACCCACACAAAATTCAACAAAGAAAGAGAATTTCAGACCAATTTCTCTTATAAACATTAATGCAAAAATACTCAACAAAATACAGCTGAATCCAAGAGCATATCAAAAAACGTCATCCAAATGAAGTAGGCTTCATTTGAATGATGCACAAATGGTTTAACATATAAAAATCCATTAATGTAATCAAGTATATAAATGAACTGAAAGAAAAAAAATTCACATCATTATCTCATTAGATGGTGGAAAAGTCTTGGACAATATCCAATAGTCCTTCATAATGAAAGTCTTAGATAGATCAGGGATATAAGGCACATACCTAAACTCAATGAAGGCAATATATGATAAACGATAGGCAACATCAAATTAAATTGAGAAAAACTTAAAGCAATTTAACTAAAATCAAGGACAAGACAAGGCTGCTGTATCTATTCTGTATCTCTCTATATCTGTATGTACTTGTATTTTTAGCTAAAGCAATAAGACAAGTAAAGGATATCACGGTGGTACATTTTGGAAAGGAAAAATTCAAAGTTTCTTTTTAACAGAGAATTGCCTTACTGGCAATCAATGAAGGGGAGGTCTTGGAACTGTGGAGGCTTGATACTCCAGCATAAGGAGATGTAGGCAGTGAAAGATGGAATTGAGGATGGGGTTATACCCTCTAGAGGCAAAGGAGTGGGATGGGATGGGGGTGGTTGATGAAGGTAAACAAGGAAGGGGGACAACATTTGAATGTAAAAACTAAAATAACCAATAGGAAAGGGTAAAATAAAATCCATGATAATAAAGCAATCTGTACATAAGAACTTCTGGAGTACTCACCATCCTAGTTGCAAGCTGTATTACTAGGAATGAATGGTAAATTAATAAAAATTAAATTATAAACATATACTGGGACACTTGAGGTTGACAGTCCAATTAACATGGAGAAAGAAGCTCTCATAATGTGTGGTTAACTGGAGCTGCTTAAGGATACAATAGATCCTTCTGTCACCTAGCCAAATCAGTCTAGTGATCAAGATCAAAATATAAATGGTAATGAATCTATACAAGGAGATGGTGTCTTGGCACTAATCAGAGAAATTCCTAATAGAAACAGCTCAGACTCTAAAATCAGCAATTGATAAATGAGACCTCAAGTAATTGAAAAGCTTCTGTAAGGCAAAGGACATTGTCAACAAGACGAAACAACAGCTTACAGAATGGGAAAAGTTTTTCACAAACCTACATCTGAAAGAGGGCTGATATATGTTATATATGAGTTAGACATCAATAAACCAAATAACCCAATTAAAATACGGGCACAGTGTTAAATAGAGAATTCTCTACAAAGGAATCTAATAGCCAAGAAGCATTTAAAGAAATGTTCAACATTCTTAGTTACCAGGGAAATGCAAACCAAATGATTCTGAGATTTTTATCTTACATCAGTCAGAATGGCTAAGAACAAAAATTCAAGTGACAGTTCATGCTGGTGAGAATGTAGAGCAAGGGGAGCACTCCTACACTGATAGTGGAATGCAAAGTTGTATAAGTACTTTGTAAGTCAATTTGGTAGTTTCTCAGAAAATTGGAAGTAATTTTACATCAAAACCCAATGTATGACACCTGGAAATATATACAAAAGATGCTCCACTATACCAAAAGGACATTTGGTTAGCTATGTTTGTTGCAGCTTTATTTGAAATAGCTAAAAATTGGAAACAATGTAGATATGAGGTGAGAGGTAAGGACTAGAAAATACAAAGGGAGGGAAAGCTGTGATGGTAATGTAAAGTAAATAAATAAACTAAAAAATATAGAGAGTGTTACCTCACATAGATTAATAGAATACTCTCTACATAGAATATTTTAATTCTGAATATGGACATACCAAAACTTGTATCAAATTATACAAAATATATACTTCTAGAAGTAAAAGTATTGACTGACCTTCATGTAAAAGCAGTCGATAATTGCAACATCTCAATAATTTAATGCTTATAGAATCACTCTGTCTTCATTGAAATAAAACCAATATATTTTTAATGTGGCATAGAATTTTTTGCCAGTATTTTATTGAGTACTTTGTGTCTATGTTTGTGAAAAAAGAAGTCTTTAATTTTCTTTTTGTTTTTAGGTTTCTTTGTCCCATTTATTGCTAGGCAATGAAATAGGAGTAAGAAAGTAAAGCGATTCAAATATAAAAGGAAGAAAACTTGTCACTTTTATGTTTTACACAAAATTAAATGTAAAGAATGTACTATAAAGGCTTTGGAAGTAATAAACACTTTACCATAATAGAATTATTGAAAATTAGCATACACAAGTCAATAGCTTCTTTATGTACCAATAATGGACACTATGAACAAGAAATCAGAAAGTGAATTCCAGTCACAATAACTTAAAACATTTTTAGAAATCTACTTGCAAGGAGGTAGCTATAAATACAGACAAGGACATTCTGAAAAAATCTTCAGATGCTTAGGACATAAAATAAAAATAAAAGTAAAAAATATAGTTGTACAAGTAACAGTGCTTCTGATGTGTAATGAAAACAACTCTATAAAGGAAGGAAACATGCAGAATGGGAGAAAGTGTTTGGTGGATATCCATCTACCAGGGGACTACTATATAGAATATACAAAAGAACAGAGAGAATAAAATATAAAACAAATAAACAACACAATCAACAAATGCCTAGACAATAAACAAAGAGTTTTCATGTGAAGTACTGATACGCAATAAACATATAAAATAATCAAATCATCGACACACAATTATATCAAGATTTAATGTCATCTCAAGCTGAGTGGCTATCTTAAGTAACTATATGATAGCAAGTGTTTGGAGAATAGAGAACCCATACACAGTGCAAAAGGGAAGGCACACACATTGCCAGTGTGGAATTTAGAATGAGATTTCCTCAAATAAGAAAAGATTCTAAATATAAACTATGACACATATCACCCAGGCTTATTTATTCAAAGGAATTTAAGTCAACATATCTCTTTCTGTATTGTTTCTTGCAACATTATTTACATTACATAAGTTATGTAATTCAACTAATGATTGGAGATAGAAATCAAGAACATATTTACAGTAGGATTTTTGTGCAAAGAATAATATAATTACATTGTAACCCATAATACTGAAAATGGGTGGAACTACAGTTTATCTTATGAAGCAATATAAAAGAATCAGAAACAGAAATATCATATGATCTCTCATTTGTGATTGTGAGTTATAAGTTCTGTAATTGCATATAGATACAGAGAATATGTCTATTCATACAAAGAAACCACATATGGGAAAGCAAGAAACATCATGAGAAGGAGAGGATTAGGAATAAAAGATTATGTAACAGTAAAAAAATGCCAGAATATATGATAATAAGATACAACCTAATCAATATATCTGTACATACCTATAAGTATGTACATGCTTATAAAAACTCATTTCAGAATATGAAAAATTATAATCAGTTTAAGTTAAAGTTTATCCTAGTAAAGATACTTTGAAGAGCCAACTTAAGAGTTTTAAGGCTATAAAATACTTTAATATATCAAAAATTTATTAAAATATCATAAGTTGATCTTTTTCTCTTTTAATAAATCTATTACAATAAATATTAATAATAAATGATATATATGAATTCTCATCAATTGGTAATATACTCTGAATGTTTAATTTCATAACTTTGATTCACTTAAGGAACACAATTTCTGGATGCATAACAAAACAATTTTATCAGATTGCTAAACGAAACTTCCTCACAATTTTAAAATTTTTGTTAGATGAAGTAAAATTAACAAGCAAGAAATGCTGAGTGGAGTGACTATACTCCGAGTTCTTTTACTCTTGCTTATTTCTCCTTAATTCCTTGATAGCATGCTTTCATTCTTTTCCTACATTTCAACACAGAAGTGGACAGCCTGGGAAAGTACAAATTTCTCAAACCAGTCATGTGCAGAGGTATGTTGAAAGTGGAACATCTCAGTGGATTTGAAATATTTTCTAAAATTGGATCAGAAACTCCTTTTACCACATTTTATCCTTCTAAAGTAGAAGCTTAAAGGATTGAGAACAAATCCACTTCCTCCTATCCTATTAAAATGGCTGGGTTCTTGTAGCGCTAAAATAGATCCCTTGCTTTTGCTAAGCTGAAAACTAACTCTGTTTGCTTTGTTTGGAAGGAAACATCTTGAATCGGACCTAGAATTGGTTCTTGATGATGACTTCAATTATTATGCCTGCAGTAAAAATAAACTGAACAATAATAAATGAATGGTGTAAAAACTATATCAAAAGTGATTCAACTATTTTGTAGTCTGTATCTTATAAAAAATACAACTCCTACCTACATAGTCAAAATTATATTCATGTAGCTTAATATATTTATATTTATAAATGTATATGTAATATATTTATGTAAATTATGTTTATGTTTCTTATGCGTTTGTGTGTCTAACTGCATGTAAATATGTGCAAGTCGTGTTTGTGAGTCTATTAGAAGAAGGCATGGAATCCTCTTCAACAGAAGTTACAATGGTGGGCAGCGACGTGACCACTGGGAACTGACCCTAGGTGTTCTTCAGTAGCGGCCAGCGCTCTTAAAAGGAAAGCCATTTATATCCTCCCAAATCCACTTCTGAAATTATTTTCTCCTTTTCTTCAAGGTTCTAATTTTTACACTCTACCTAAATTCACAGTGAATGTTATTACGTTAATTCTTCTTAAATATGTATTAAAATGTGAATCTCTGAACATGTGAACTGGTACATGTTCCAAATCCTCTGTAACTCATCACAGTGATTATTAATCCATATCTTCTATGGATTTATCTATTTATGAAATTTGTTTTTCTGTTTTAATTAAAATTTTTGACTTGACAAATGAATGCTTTTTGACAATCATAGAACAAACACTTTATATAACAATGAAGTGAACCAGGAGATGTATTTTTGAGAATGGTTGCTTTGCAGCTAGTGAAATGGAGATGGACAACAAAAGCTACAGACATGCTTTGCTTTATCTCTATATTTGCACATCAGCTAAAATAGTAACTTTTATGACATTGCTCGAACTATTTCTGTCTTTAACAAACATATAAATAATATATAAACATTATGTATTATATATATTTAAACTGTTTCTTATAAAAACTCTGAATACTATCTATAGTATTCAATTTTCTATTTGTGTTTTGATGTGTATGTGTGTTTATTACATGTAAATATGTACAGTTCCTGTATGTGAATTTGATGTTTTAACATTTACTTTAATATTATTAATATTTTATATAATTTCCATATAATATATATTAGACATAATACATAAATTAATAATATGTTATATTTATCATGCAAATATATATTTTGCACACATACACATGTTTAATATAAATATATGTATATATTATATATAAATTGTATATAATATGCATTTTCATTTAATATTTAATATCTTTAATGTATATTATATATGAATGTATATAGGTGTATATGTACATATATATTTAATACATATGAATTTATATGACAAATATATATGTATTATATTCTATGTTCCATATTACATATTATATTGTATAAAATATAACATATTTATTATATTATTTAATACTGAAGTATATATTATATATTAAATATATTATATAAGACCATACATACAGAATTATATATAAAACGTATGTCATACATCATGTACATATTATATTATTTATTAAGTATATACATCTAATATATACATTTATTTTATATAGATATATTAAAATAATTATTATTAATTATATACTTATATGTGTTATTAATGTAATCATAATTAATACAATTATTGAATAGGTAACATACACATCTTTTCAATTTTAATATAAAATTTATTGATAAATAATTACTAATTATTATTTTTCATATAATTAAATATAATAATGCATATAATTATATATGATTATTACATGGATATAATTTATTAAACATTATTAATTTAGTTTAATAAGTAATGAATACATAAATAGTAAGTAGCAAATAAAATTACTAATTTTAATAAAAATAAGTTTATCATATTAATAATAAATATAAAACCAAAAAAATCACTATAAATGAATATATATTCATTGAATATATATATGTATAATATTCATTGGGATAGCAAGTGATAACTAAACTCTAGTTGTGTATTCAGAAAACTGAATAAATTGGATAAATATCAGTTCCTCATTAGATAATAAAATTCTAAAATTTTGTATACATATAGTTATAATTCTGTATAAATATAGTCAGGTAAACACAGCTCTTTTTCCCCTCTGTTATTTAATTATGTTTCTGAAGAATCAGAAAGAATATAATAATTACACATCATAGTCATGCTTTAAGTATTAAGGCTAAAAGGGAAATAATACTCTCTCAATTCAGTTTGAATGCTATCTCTCATTGAATATATTAATATATATTATGTATGTATATGTATATATAATATTCATTGTCACCAGCTTAAAACTGTACCTGTAGCTCAGTACTAAAGAACACGTCTAATATATACAAGTTCCAACCTTCAACCCCTCCAGCCATAAAACAACAACAACAATCTTAAACCCACATGTTTGTGGAAAAATGAAAGCTGATATATGTACTTGAAGGCTAACTCTAACTTTGTACTTATACAGAATCAACTAAGCATTCAGTGCAGCTGAATTTTATTTGACAATTAGAAGCATCCTCTTATAATCCTAATATGAGGAGAAGACACTTAATCTGATAAGTACTAGATATGTACTATTTCAAATTTTATGTCATTTAGAATTGTAAACTGTAATTTTTTCCTGGTATACTAAGTTTTAAATATTATTTCATTTCATTATTCTATTAATTTTTTATTAATATATTTGACAATAACCGATTTACCTTTTCTTGCTTTTGCTTTGTCTTTATCTTTTGTATTATTTTTCATTCCTTGAAATTTTTACTTGTATACAATGTATCTTAATCTTACTTGTCTACAACTCCTCCCCTTCCAAACTGCCATTGCCCCTAAATATATATCCTTCTCAACTCCATCACCTTTCATTTTAACGATAACTCACCAAGTCCAATTACTGTTACCACATGGATGTGAATACATAGTCATCCATTCTGACAGGGGCAAACTACCAATGGACACACCCTAAAGAATAACCCTTCTCCCTTCCCCAGAAATCATAACTGTCCATAGCTCCTTAGCTAGGTGTGTTGCTTTAGCGCCATCTCCTCAGGCTGTGCTGGATTGTTAAATGGCTTGTTTGGTCTTCTGAAAGTCTTGTGCAGCTAACTTTAGCTACTGAGTATGCAAATATCATTTCATGCCCAAAGGCAGGGATTGGCAGTTTTCCTCTCCATCCTCCAGCCTTAATATTCTTTTCCTTCTATCTTGAGGGTTTCTGAGACTTGGAGTAGTGGAAATGTGAGAGATAAATAATACTCAATCTGTGGCTGAGGGTTCACAGTTGCTTATTCGGGCAAATGGAGAGTTAGGAGTCTGCACTGTCCACATCAGCAGCTTCTGTTAAGGTTGAAAGAGGCATAACTCTTCGGATGTGAACCTGAGTCTCTGGGCTATCTCTTACTCTTTTCTGTAGTTTACACGCTTGCTTCCTCTCTGCAGGATGTGGGACTTACAAGGATTTTTAAGCAGTGGTTTATTCTTCAGTTGCTATAGACAAGAGAAAATAGATCAATACAAATTATTTCATTATTAGTTCATTTGCTAAACTGTAGTTGTGTATTCAGAAAACTGAATAAGTTGGGAAAATATCAGTGCCTCATTAGATACAAAAATTCTAAAATTTTGTATACATATAGTCATAATTCTGTATAAATACAGTCAGGTGAACACAACTCTTCTTCCCTCTGTTATTTAATTATGTTTTTGGAGAATCAGAAAGAATATAGTATTTATCCCTCATAGTCATGCTTAAAGTACTATGGCTAAAAGTGAAATAATACTCTCTCAACTCCGTTTGAACATTACCTATCATAACATTCAAACAAACAAAATGTACTTCATTAAAATAGGCTCACACGTAAAGAATCTGGTTTGCTTTTTGTTTTTGGTTTTTTTTTTTTGGTATGGAAAATAACTTTAGAACATTCATATATAGAAAATGAAGAGAGGTCAGATTGAAATGTTGTATGGAAATTTGACAAGAGTGTATTGATGGTGCCAGAGGGAAGCAATCAGTGAAGTTTCAAAAGAGATATTCTGCAGATACTGAAATGGGAGAGGCTCAGTGGCTTGCTGCAATATAATTTGTTCAGAACTTTTCTATAAATAAAAAACTGAGTCATGCTATATAGAATAATTTAAAAGAGCACCTTATGTAGAATTGTAGACTTTTCAATAATACTGCTAAGACAGTATTGAAGGGCAGTATTCTAAAATCTAGCTAAGATCACAGTCCCAAGAAGCTAATTGGACTTTGGAGTAGAACGATTAGACCCAGGACTAGTGTTTTATTTAATACCAAGTCAGGAAGCACCAGTCATTTCTTAGATCTTATGGTATTTATTTTGCCTCTTTGGCCTGAGGCTTCCAGGAACAAATGTCTGTGCAGAGTCCAGAACTAATGTCAATCACTGAAGCAAGGAAGTGAAAAGTTGAGAGTCCACATTTCCTTTAACTCTTTTGTCAGTTCAGATAAGAAGCAGGTACTGGAGTACACAAAGCCACTGTTGGTTAAGTAAACAATGCCATTTAATCATGAAGAAGAAGTCGTAATTTCCTGGGATATATCAATAATAGCAGGAAGGATTGGAAGACTATCATAAAATATGTAGCATAAACAGGCAGGTAGTAAGGGCTATGGAAAAGTAAGAAGTACGTAGGATCAGGACTAGACAGGCCACATATGTAGGCTTAGGGAATGGTTTACTTGTTGTACTTTTTCTTTTTCATAATACAAAACTGAATCAGAATCCTTATAGAAATTTTAGAATGAAATAAATCACAAGATCATGACTAGTTCATACACAAGAACAAATGTGCAGTTTTCTTGTTAATCTTTATTTCCCTGTTTGCGTGAGGCATATATTTTGTAGTGTATATTCTACCATTTATAAGCATTTGGTCAACATTTAGTTGGACTAGTTAGGACACAGACTGACTTTTAAACCTTATTTTTCTTTGTCAGCAAATAAAATTGAAAATGAGATGTTACAATAATGTATTAATCCAATGTTTTAATACCTATGTTCCAATTTCATAAAACATTATTGCGTTTTGGTATAATTTCTGATGGGTAAAGGAATGTGGCCATAGAAAATTGTGAAAACTGATTTTACTTGCTTCGAGCTTTTCAATAAAAGAATACATTTCTGAATCTGTGAGAGTTTTGAAGTGTTAAAACTTTGAGACTGCTCTTGTAGCCATGTCGAAAGTCACTAGGGAGCACAGTATATTTGCAATTCAATTAAGGGCCCCTTGACATCGGTAGTTTTGTTTTCCAGCAGGAACACACAGTGTGGTTTTGTATGATCCATTTTTTCTTTCCATATACTTAATGTGGGTTGGGTACATAAAATAGGTAGACACTGCATTTTCTAGAGTTTGTGGTTTTGCAAAGCAAATACAATAAAATAGACAGAGGAAAGGGAGAAGTGTCCATGAGTGAATGTGACTTTAATGAGTTGCCATATATATTAGTTTTCTGGAACTGTCATAATGGAATGCCACCGACTAGGAGTTTTCAATAGCTGATGCATATTTTCACGTAATTCTGTAAGACATATGTCTTAGGACATAAGTGCTGACAGGATTAGTTTCCCCCATTGCCCTCCCCTCCCCACATCCCCATGTTGGTTGGCAGACAGCCAGCTTCTTGCACTACTTCCACAGGATTTTCATCTGCATGGATGCATCACCTATGTTCTCTAAGAATATAAATTGCCTTTCATTAGGATTAATTTTATCTCACTACATTTTAAAAAGTCTTTTATCTTCAAATGTAGCCACATATACTGGGAGTTAGAGCTTCAGCATACAGGTTTCGAGAAGGAGTACACAATTCAGCCTATAACACTTGATCTCTTGACCCCTCAAACTGATGTCCATCTTAAAAATAAATTAAGTTCGGAGTCAACTCCAAAGCATACAGAAATTACTGATAAGTAAGATTTGTATTACTGATATTACTATCTTCTCTAAATACAAATCTTGCCTATGATTTTTCTCAAAGCACAACTGTAAAACCTTACAAATAAGTGTCTCTAAAATGCATTGGTGAGATAAACCTTAAAGAAGCCATCCTAGTTCAAAAGAGACAACTCAGAAGGAAAACACAGTTGGACATAAAACCCACAGATGTTCAAAACGTTCATGCAACATTATAAAATATTAATAATAGAAGAAATGTCTTTCAAACATCTGATGCTCCATTCAGCCCTGTTTCTGTCCCCTTTCTGCAACACTTGCAGTGTGTGTACTGTTAGCCCCATCTCCTCCTGTACTCTGCTGAGATGACTGATAAATTCATGAGTTAGTTACATGATTAATCCATGTTCTCCTCAGAGCATATTTCTTTTTTATTTACAATGTGTACTGGGTGAGACCTTCCAACACCCAGAATCTGTCATTCTTTTTACTTATTTATTCATTAATGTGTTTCCTTATTTTACAGTTTACTATCAGCACCAAGAGAAATCAAAGCAGCATCTTTAAATCTTGTCTTAAAAATATTCTCAGATATACATCCAAACTTATCACTACAAAATTTTAGAGCACAATTTAGTCACAATCATTATCATTTTATTAGTGTGTCACTTTCGAGTTTCCAAAATCACCAGTTACATTTTTTCCCTATCCCTTTAGCAGATCACCTTTAAAACATACATTACCATCCATAGTTAGTTTAGGCAAATCTTGTCCTTTCCTTCTTCTCATGCTTCTTAACACTTTTGCAAGTTCCACCTGGTACTAAGTTTCCTAGACATTGCTACAGATTTAGGTATTAGCTATAGCACCATTCCAACTTAGAGTCAGCAAAATCAGAATTAATGTGCTAACATTATTATAAAATAATATAAAATACAATCAGCTGAGCTATATAAACAAAGTAAATTATGTTCTTCATACATTTATAGGATGTAAATCAATGCTCCAGGATTTAGCAGGCTGAATTTTTCCTGCGGCCTTTTTGGAAGCTCTCATGAACAGTTGTGCTGTTTATATATTTAAATGTCTCTTAATTCTATAACCGCGACAGATGGATTTCACTAAGACCCAGTTATGAGTTTGTGTAATTCTAATTACATTTTTCAGGTTATAAATAAGATTCAAATCTTGGGATCATTTTTGGGTAGTCTAGCAGGCCTTGCCGGGAGCATTCCTGTTGCCTTAAAGACTTGATGAGAACTATGTAAAAATGATGTGTCTCCTGAATCTGCCACCCTTCAAAGAAGGGCATGATATTTACTATCTTCTTCATGCATTTTCGAAGCAAAATATAATGTGTTTGGGTATATTTGGAGTTCTGTTTAAATGAACAATCTCAGTCTAGCAGTTTGAGTTTGAGTCCTTCAAAGGTTTCTAGGTTTAGAGAAGGTATTAGAAAGAACCGCACTTTTGAGACTTTTAACTTATTACCGGCATCACTTTTGAGTGATAAGTTTTGTGTCCGGGGATCCTATGAGAAGAAACACAGAAGTTGGATGATGAAAACACAGGCCCACTTCTTCTCTAATACAATAACAACTTTGCTTTTGAGAAAAAAATAAACTAAATTTGGTTCACGTTTAATACAAATCAAATGGCTAATCATAATGCATAAAATAATCATATAGCCCAAGTCACTTCAAGTTTTCAAAGTATTTTAATTTTATTTTGAGGTATTTGTAGTATTCCAATAAAGGTAGTAATAAACAGGATATATGAGGCAAAATAATAAATCAGAGAGTGAATAAAAGTACTTTGTGATGTGTTTCAGAACAGTTGATTTATAAATGCATAAAGTTTATGTATACAAATCAAGTTATATGAATTACGTGTAAACTTTATATTTCAGCTTTGGTGCTTGTCATTATAAATCTCTCTTATTATGTTGGTCGGGTTGGCAGACCACAATCCCAGTCAGTCATGTATTCCTGAAGGTAAAGAACTGGAATATATGATGTGCTATGTTGTGTTGTTAAGCCTCAGTTCTCAGGATATTAAGTGTACTAAATGCATTTTTGAGGTGGAATATTTTAATGTCCAATGGTTTAGTCAGGATTTAACCTGTCATAGTATGAAAGGGATCCATAGCTTTATCTGAATAGATAGAACATCCAGCATCCTCCAAAAATCAGAGAAGGAAATGAGTACTCTGTGGGACTTCTAAAGACACACCCCTCATCATATAGCATTCATGGTTTTAAGTAAACTTTCTAATACACTTGCATTTTACAGTACAATTGATATTTTGTTTAAAATTGATCCTTTACACATTTGTCTAGGGTTGAAACTATATAGTTTCTATCGAATAATTAATTAAGCAGCCTTTGAAATCCAAACCATGCTAATTGACTTTAGAACCTCACACAACTAGGATTATATTAATGACCATGAAGGATTTTTTTTCTGTAGGCTTAATTTTGTCATTGTTAAAGTTTATTCTAAACACTGAGCTTTGTGAATTTTGAGAAAGAAAATTAAAACATCAACTTTTGTTATGTTAGTAATAGTGTGGTTTTCATGCTTTTCAGAATTCATAGTTAAGAAACCACATGACATTTGTTTTGGGGAGAAGATGCTTATGATACCATGCAGTATCACTTGGACTCCTATAATTCCTTTTCCGTGTATTGCAAAGTCTTTTTTATTTTATTAATTATTCTTTCATTCTTATGGTGAATTCTTTGAACCATAGCGTGTCTCTGTAGGTCATTTTTGTTCATCTAATAATTCATAAAGTCCAATGAGTTTATGAAGCATCTAAACCAAGGCATGTATTTTGTTGTCTCTCTGGTTTTCCTCACAGGTTTTAGATTAACATTAATAACACTACCTAAGAACAGCTTTTTAAAAAATCTATCATATACTAAATATTTCAGTATACAATGTACACTTATCTTCCTAATTTTATGCCTGATATGAAATATATGTTAATGTGTCCTGAGTAGTGATTTTAAGTACTTGGTCCTATGATCATCCAGCCAAAAAGTTACACAAAGAGCAGGATGACTCAGGGGTGTGCCTGGTAATTACATTCATCTTTTACAGGCAGGATGTCATCTAGATGTTCACTGATGCATTGATCATAAAATGAAATCCAGTACTTTATTTTGACCCCTGGGTATGTCTGGGAAATTCTAAATTAATGTTACATTATGGAATAACCTGGGACTAGATATAGTATAGTATTAGGCACATCTTAGAAATGAAGCTCCTGTCGATTATTTTCAACAATGTACATTGTACCACTTGTGCATATTTTACATTGCAGATTTATGTCATTGGTTGAGTGTTGTGGGAGATATTTAAATCTCCAACCCAAATACGACCGATCAATGAAAACACAACTCAGTAATTATGAATATATTCTGTAAGCCTAGATTGGGCAGATACCCCTACACTACTCTTTTCCCCAGCTATGAAACCCTTATAACTTGAGGGTTTTCCAGACCCTGCTTTTGTCCTTCTACCTCCTGCTTCCCAGTCGTCCTCCATCATCTTCTCTCTCCTCTCTTCTCCCAGTCATCCTCTCTCTCTTCTCTCCCCAGTCATCATCATCTCTGTTGTCTCTGTCATCTTCCTCCTCCATTGTCTTCCTCCAGTTGTCTTCCCCTCTGCTCTCTTCCCACCAACCTTTATATCTCCACTTCCCCTTCCTTTGTCCAATCACTGGCTTCAGCCTTTATTTTACAAATTAAGATGGGCAGAAGGTTCACTAGAAATCACCTGTGTAATGACTCACACCTCCTCTGCAGCCCTTCACAGGAAAAGGGAATTAGTATCAAAATACAAGGCTGGGGCTATCCACAACAGTTGAGTCTAGATCAATTACTCTAAATCCCTCTGTGCATTTGTGATATGATCATTGGTATCATGTGTAATCACAAACTCCTTTGCTTTATTAAGAATATATTGAAGAGTTCTGCTTCCTACCAGTGCCTGTTGTTGCTTTTAAATTCCATTGACTGCACTAGAATCATAGTCAGTATTGATGGGAGACCAGGAAAACGGAGTGTATTCCCTTAGGAAATTGTCACAAATATTATCTAGAAATCCCAAGCTTCTGGCATTATCATAGTATGACTCAATTCATTGATGAAATTTGGATATAGATTAATCAGGACTGACCTTGTGTTCCTGACCTTTATTTCCATAGGCCATTGTGTATCTGGCCATTTTATGTCAGGCAGAGGTGGCACGACTGGAAATTATGTGCACAGTAATTCTGGACTGCTGTTTTTCTTTTCATGATATGCACACAAAAACCACTATAACTGAAAAAACAAACAAACAAACAAAAAATAACCAACCAACCAACCAACCAAACAAACAAACAACAACAACAACAAAAAAACCCAACCAATCTCAAGGAATCAGAGCTTATTGCTCTGTGTTAGAGACAATATTGTAATTACTTCCAGACCTGCTGTTGTCTTGTGGTACACTCAATAAATTCTTTATCATTCTTGGGATTCAGGACAGTGATCTTGGTCAGACAGAAATATTTTATGCAGCATTTACCCTAGTACTGACTGACCAGGATCATAGACCAGACTAAGGGGCTGACTGTGACATCGATTCCAGATCCTGTTAAGCCTGAAATGTACAAGTATCTGTGCCAAGTTATTTCACAGATCAAAATTTAGATATAGGGGATTTCCTTAGGAACTTGTCTTTGTTGTACACTTCTCCTATTCCTATTGGTTGGGATATTCACTTGTGAAAGGAGACTTGCCTTGCCTAACATTCATGTATTAACTTGCCAACCAGTTTATAAGTTACCTATGTACGTGTCTTATCCTGATAAGCAGGTTGTCAGTTCCCAGGGAGGTCTTGGGAACTTAAACCTTATTCAATCCCTGCTCAAAAATGGAAGTCTTATTCCAAAGAATTTCTTGTATTAGTGCAGGTGTCTCTGTTTTGTTAGAATCCATCCCAGGGGCTGCTTTTAAAAGCAAAAATCACACACAAAAAAATCACAAAAAGCTCATTCACAGGTGCAGTAAGTGTTGCTGGGCAGATGGTTTGCGTCCAAGCTTATCGTGGATAACTATCCAAGTTAGTTCTAATTTTCTTCTATTGTGACTGGTTTCCAAGAACACCAAAGCATAGAACATGTTAGTAACAACAGTAACAGCATATAAAAATGTTTCCTTATGACATTTGTCAGAGCACAAAATGGTACGCTAGACAAATAAAAGTTACTTAGGGCTTGATATTCTTGTCTAAAGAGAAGACTCATTCTGCTGCCTGGTGCTTCCCACACTACCTTAGTGGTCAGTACAGAATGTTACAGAGTACAGTTAGTTCCTTTCAAGAATGAATGTTCTGATTCCATTTTTAGGATTCAGAGTGATATGATGCTTCTTGGAACAACCTGATATATCTGATTATAAAAACTGTCTTTGGTGCTGAGGAAAAATTAATCTGGTATTGTTGAAGCAAAACAAAACACCAAAAAAAAATGAAGCAAAACAAAGTATTTGAGCTGTTTATATTTGTACTATATATGCTTATCATGCTAAATGAAACTGTTTCTTTGCCTATAATTATAAATTTTACTTCTACTTAACCTTAACAACAAACATTCTTGAAGATGGCACAATATTAAGCAATACTACCCTCACATTCTTATTTTTTGAAGAAATATTTTTGCCACAATCTTGACCCAATGTATTTTGGATCTTCATATTGATATTGTTGTTATTGTTGAGAGTATTTTATATTTTTATTTATTTCCTTTACCTCCTAATTGAAGCTTTTCTTTCTTTCTCTTCTCCAAGTCCCTCCCTTTCACCTCAACAACCCCATTCCTCTCTCCTTCTCTTTTCCTTCCATGGATATCCACCCACCTTGGCATATTAAGTTTCAGTAGGAGTAGGTAATCTTGTCTTATTGAGCCTAAACAACAGAGCCCAGTTAGGGGAAAGGGGTTCAAAGGCAGGCAACAGAGTCTTTGACAGCCCCTGCTCTAGTTGTTAAGGATCTCACATGAAGATAAAGCTGTACATGTTAGATATGTGTAGTGGACCTATTTCCATCACATGCATGCTATCTGGTGGGTCATTCAGTCTTTCTGAGCCCCCATGGGCCCAGGTTAGTCGATTCTGTAGGTTTCCTTGTAATGTCTTTGACTCCTCTGGCTCCTCCAGTCCTTCCTTCCTCTTCCTTCCTCTAGATTGCCTAATGTTTAGTTGTGCATCTTTACATCTGTTTCCATCAGCTTCTGGGTTAAGCCTTTCCTAGGACAATTATGCTACACTTCTGTCTTCAAGTATAATAGAATATCATTAATATGTCAGGAGATGGGCTCCCTATCATGGCATGGTTCTCAAGTTGGGCCAGTCATTGGCTGGCCATTCCCTCAAGTTCTGCCCCAACTTTATCCCTGCACATTTTGTAGGCAGGATAAATTCTGAGTTAAAAGTTTTGTGGGGGAGTTTGTGCCAAACTCTTTTTTATTGGGAAGTCTTGCCTGGTTACAGGAGGTGGTCATTTCAGGTTCCATATGCCCTATTGCTAGATGTCTTAGCATAGGGTAGCCCTCACAAATTCCTGGGAGTTTCCCTAGTCCTAGATTTCTAGTTTGTCCCAGAGATGCCAACCAACTCCATTTCTCTTTCCCAGTTCTCTACCCTTATCCACCACCCAGTTCACTCCTTCCATCCACCCCAGCTGCCTATTTTATTTTTCCTTCTGAGTGAGATTCAGGCATCCTCCATTTGGTTCTTTCTTGTTATTTAATACCTTTAGGTCTTTGGATTGTAGCATGGTTATCCTGTACTTTATGGCTAATATCTACTTATAAATACGCACATACCATGTATCTCTAGGTCTAGGTTGCCTCACTAAGGATGATATTTTATACTTCTTCCATTTGCCTGAAAATTTCATGACATCCTTGTTTCTAATGGTTGTATAATACTCCATTGTGCAAATATACCATATTTTCTCTAATATTTTTTGGATGAGAGACATATTGTTTCCAACTTTTGGCTATTATGAATAAAACTGCTATGATCATAGTTGAGTAAGTGTCCTTTTGGTATGCTAGAGTATCTTTTGCATATATATGCAGGAGTGGTATGGTTGGGTTAAGGTATAACTATTCTTAATATCTGAGAAACCATGAAATTATTGTCTACAGTGGTTGTACAAGTTTGCTTATGTTATAAGACTTGGATGAAGTTCTAGAGTTGTAACTATTTTTAGAGAATTTATCTAGCATGTGTGAGATCCAGCGCTTGATACATAGTTTAAAAGATGAAAATCAATTGCTTTAAATTCTACCCATTCTTGGTGTCAAGCTATTCTCTTTCATTTCTTGTAGTGTAATTGTGTCATTTGCCAATCTCTAAAGAATTAATATCATCCCTCCATAACCATTCAATAAACTTTGAGAACTGTAACTCATCTTGTCCTCTAGTTCATTTAGTTCAGGAAGAACTTAATATTCAAATACTGTAACTTCCTTCATGTATCACATGATTTCATGACATTTCTAGTTTTACATTTATTGCTTTATCATATATTCTTCATGATAAGGAAAAATGCAACTTTCACCTGATACATTTTATTACATGAAAAATCTTCAGATGAACAAAACTGATAGCATAAGACTGCAACCTAGTTCTGAATCAGTGGAGCAGGAGGATTGTTTGTAAGATCAAGGTCAGTTGGACAAACAAATAATAGAAAAGCCCCTGGAACATCTGGCCTAAATGAAAAAGATTTTTAAAAATAAGCAATATTTTCAACAGTTATATTAATTATTTATGAATCTTTGTGTTTGCGATACTTATGACTCAGGTTCTAATTAGAAATGTTTTCTTCTTCACCCACACAAGTATTGGGAGTGAGAATTCTAACAAATTTTCCACCTTTTAAATCTTACACTCTAATATTATGCATGATAATTAGCACATCTTTCCCTCATCTTCCTTATTAACTCTCAATTTATTGTATTCTGAAAGATCATTTTATATTAGTTTAGTGATCTTTTTTAAAAAATTCCATTTGCTAATTGAAGGGTTTGGAAACTATTTAGCTAATTTTTTTGTGTCCTACCTGACTGATTAAAAGGAGTTAAGAACAGCAGCAACTTCGTGTATTTGATATAAGTACCCATCTGAGTACTTCCTGACACATAGTAATAATTAAGCAGTTATTAGCTATTTGTGTTAATCAGGTATCATCATTATTATTTTATGTTTCTGTCCAAATTAGCTCTTTGCTTACTTATTTCTTTTCTTTCTTCACCAAATTTTTTCACTATTTGTATTCACTTGTTCCTCATCATGCTTTTGCTAGCACTCCCATAATCACTTTTGGTCTTCTGTCATGCTTGCTGGTGAGTGCAGCTGAAGAAAGAGACCAGGGTTATTAGACTCTGGGCTTCCCTGTGTCAGCTTCCATATCCACTCTGCTTGTCAATTCTATCATGGGTCACTTGCTTTCTTTGGGGGTGGTTTCAGACTTTCTTTGATCCTTTGAACTCTCTTCAGTATCTTTATGTTCCCATTCTTCAGAAATGACCTCTTATACTTTACAGTACAAAATTAAAACTGCTAGAGATCTGGTAACAGACTTCATGTTCAAAAATTGATCTTCATGTGAACTTAGGGACATTTTCTGTTTTCCCTTTGATGATAAAAAGTTGTTTTTTTCTGACCAGAAAGTCATTGCTTGGCTCCAGGTCATTGCACTTTCTCTTAAGTCTTCACGCAGGCTTTATCAGCTATGGTTGTTTCTTTGCTTTGAATAAACAGATTCCAACATTCAGACCAAAACAATAACAACAACAACAATAATGGCCCCTTTATTTTCCCTTCAGACTATGCCCATGGAAGGATGTAATCATGGTCTTTTGTTTTCTAAGTATCTCTCCACAATTTATCATTCTACAATCTTGTTTCTCTTTACCCATCAACAAGTTATACTTAAGTAAGTGCACTTATTGAAGGGTCACTTATACTGATAGCTAATCTTTAAAAAGCTGTGTAGAATCCCTTATTAACCTACCTATCCTCTATTTTTATGTCATCAACTGCTTTGACCTCCAATATTTTAAAAATCCATGTTGGAAGACAAAGCTAACGGTTGGTAGAGTAGAGATGCACAGTGCTACCCTCTCCAATTTGTCCTTTTCACAAAAATTTGTACAGGGATACATGTTCTTGTTGAAATTAAACTTGGACTGTACAGTTTTTTCTGATGCTTCGTTCGGAAGGGGTTTATTTTATTTATTAAAAACATGACAATAATTTACAAAAATCAGAGGCATTAGGGGACCCTAGTGAAGTGCTACTCACTTCGTTACTACAGTGGCTTGCATGTCATGATTTTCTGGCTCTAGCTTTTCCATTGTGTTCCTAAGGTGATGTCGGGCTTTGTTAATAGTAGATACAGCAGGTATGCCCCATAGACCTCAGAAGCAGTACCTTGAAACAAGGTAGTTCCATAGAACATATACCTGAAATATACTTAGCTTTCCTTCTCAAATTGTTCTTCATAGAAAACATTTCTTGACCTAATCTAATAATTTTGCAGAATTTGTGTTGTCACACAGGGAGACAAAAACAGAATTTGATTTTATCTCTCCTAATTTATACAAATGCAATCTTTACAAATTTGTCTGTTTTGGCACTCATTCTAAGTTTTATGTAAGAGCTTATAATCAACATCAGGAATCATTTTCATTTGTGAAATTTGAAGTCAAATTATTCTATAAGGAAAGTCTGGATTTTAGACATGGTATTAATATTAAAATGACTCATCAAATCTGAGATAAAACTAAACCAGATGAATTTTTTCAATATACCTTGAAAGAAGATTACCAATTTTGTAAACTGGTACATGCTTTGTCTATTGTCTAATTGTCTATGTTTTAGTCAATTACCATTGAATTACTTATTAAATTCTTCATTATGCCTCTTCTTCCTTACATGTATTAAGTAGTTTGAATTTCTCAAAGTTCTTTTAGAGTCATCATTTTATTTGAAACTTTAAGCAACCTCTGACAGAATGGACTTGATACTATCCACTTTTTTAGATAAGGGCATAGATTTTTGTAACTAAAACAACTTACATGATTCTGGCGATCAAATAGCACAGTTATATGATTTGTGTTTGAGTTTTTTCATATAGATACAAAGTGTAAATTATATACAAATTTGCAAGTATTCCCTTAGCATGAAATAAAAAGGAAAATGTTATCTTAAGAAAAAGGGTTAGGGTTAGAATTAGGGAAATGCAAGTCAAGATGACCCTGAGATTCCACCTTACACCAGTCAGAATGCCTAAGATCATAAACTCAGGTGACAGCAGATGCTGAAGAGAATGTGGAGAAAGAGGAACACTCCTCCATTGCTGGTGGGATTGCAAGCTGGTAAAACAACTCTGGAAATCAGTCTGGTGGTTCCTCAGAAAATTGTAAATAGTTCTACCTGAGGACCCAGCTATACCACTCCTGATCATACACCCAAAAGATGCTCCAACATATAACAAGGACACATGCTCCACTATATTCTTAGCAGCTTTATTTATAATAGCCAGAAGCTGGAAACAGCCCAGATGTACCTCAACAGAGGAATGGATACAGAAAATGTGGTACATTTACACAATGGAGTACTAGTCCTGTATTAACAAGGAATTCATGAAATTCTTAGGCAAATAGATGAAACTTAAAAATATCATCCCAAGTGAGGTAACCCAGTCAGAAAAGAACACACATGGTATGTACTCGTTGATAAGTGGATATCAGCCAAAGAGCCAAAGAAAAGTTCGGAATACCCAAGGTACAACTCAGAGAGCATATGACCCCCAAGAAGAAGAAGAAAGACCACACCAAAATGTGGATGCTACATTCCTACTCAGAAGGGGGAAGAGAGGGGGAGAGGAAATGGGGACTAGTTCAGGTACTGGAGGAGATGAGGGAGAAGTTTAGAGGGTCAGGAATTTGAAAGGAGGTGTGTTGCAGTGGGCTAGGGGATCTGACAGTAGCAACTAAAAGTACCTGATGCCAGGGATCCAATAGGTTTCCAGTATGCAAGAGAGAACATTAGCCAAAATACCCAACAAAGGCGAGATAGACCATATCCAATGGATAGGTATGGCCCACCCACTTCAAAAATATTAATTCAGAATTTTTCCTGCTAAATGGAAATGCAGGGACAAATTGTGGACCAGAGACTGCCCCACCTAGGGATCCATCCCATCTGCAGACACCAAACTCAGACACTATTACTGATGGCAAGAATCCCTTGCTGAAAGGAGTCTGGTAATTAAATTTTTCTCTATTTTCCATATTTTTACTGGTTATTTTATGTATTAACATTTCAAATGTTATTCTCCTTCCCAATTTCTCCTCCACAAATTCCCTATCCCCTCTTCCCACCCTTACCTCTGTGAGTCTGACCAATACAGATTGTATGCACGCAGGCAAACATCAAACTGAGCAAGAGGACCCAATGGAGGAGTTAGGGCAAGGACAGAAGGAGCTGAAGGGGGTTTGCAATCTCATAGAACGAGCAACAGTATCAACCAACCAGAACTCCCAGAGCTCTGAGGCACTAAACCAACCAACCACAGAGTACCCATGGGATTACCCATGGCTCCAGCTGAAGATGTAACAGAGGATTGCCTTATCTGGCATCATTGGGAGAACAGCCCCTTGGTCTTGTGGAGGCTTGATGACTAAGCATAAGTGCTGAGGTGAGAGTGGTGGGTGGGTGGGGGAGCACCCCCATAGAGGCAGGAGGAAAGAGATGGGATAGGGATTTGTGGAGGGGAAACTGGCAAGGGGGAAAACATTTGAAATGTAAATAAATAAAATAACCAGTAAAAATATGAAAAAAAGAAAAATTTAATTACCTTTAAATAATACTCCTTTAACCCATCATATTCAACATTTTCCCCTCATATTTCTTTGGTGTCATCCTTGTTCAGCTCCAAAGAGCATTCCAAACTGGATGGGGAAAAGCCTAGGAGACCTCAGTCCTACACAAAGAAATACCTGTAACTGAAGAATCAAGAGAAGGAGAGGTCACCTTCCCAGGGAAGAATACACCAATAGGCTCTACAATACCAAATAGTCAGCCCTAAAAACATACATACAAGTGCTAGTATACATACCAAGGAGGTGGTTTTATGTACTTAGGAATTTAAATGTATATACATAAACATACATGAATGCAATAACAAATAGTGAGAAAAAGAAGGCCATGGAATTTAAGGAGAGCAGGGATGTGTATACTGGAGAGTTTAGAAGTAGGAAATGGAGAAGAGAAATGCTATAACTAAATTATAACCTCAAAAGTAAGAAAACACAAAATTTTTCTTTAAGAGCATTCATGTGTGATGCAGGAGGCACTGCTGTCTATGTAATGGGAGTTTGTTCTTTCACAAATGTATTATAATAGGTCAATTTCTGTAAGAATTGGAAGATATTGATGAAGCTGCCTTTCTGATGCCCATGGTGGAATTTAGTTTAGTATCATTGTAATGTGCTGATCACCAACTTAATAGCAATCCCTTCACCCTCAAAAAAGAGAGACAGGTGTTAGACCTACATTGATGGGATGATTTGCATCATCTGACCTCTCATTTCTGTGGGCGAGAGATATCAAAAGATAAAGGGAAATGAAAACCACAGACAACATATTCCTTTCAGAATGCTTGTTCTGTGAGAGACTGGAGAGAGTGAAGTGAATGCGTGTTTCTACTAATACTGTGTTTATTAAATTATGCTTATTTTTGGAAAATCGGAACAGAGAAGTAGAGATAAAAATGTAGGATCTCAAATAACAGTAATTGGCATGATGGTGTGGAGTTATTTCATCAATTGCACATCAACTTATGATTCTTGTATCAGTATTTTTCTGAAGTATTTTCATACCCTTTTAAAGAGGGAATATGCATAGTTTGTACATATCAAGACTTACATTTTTATAAATTTTCATCTTACAATAAAAGAGCTACCAAGTTAACTAATAATTGTTCTTCCCAACTATAAGCATCGGGGTGTCTCCTCCATGCTAAGAAATCAGTTTCCTGATGGAGGACTGATTTGAATGAGAATAATTTTGGTGGATTAGTGCCACCCACATTCAGATATTTCCATTTTTAATTTTCATTGACATTAACTCAGGATTTTAAAATGAACTGAAACCGACACACGCAACCTGTAGTAAATATACCTCAGTAGTGCAGAATTTATGGTATAAATTTTTGGTAACCTACATACCCAAATTCCCTTAATCTGGGAAAGAAACAAAATCTCTGAATTGTAGTATTCTTACATGTATTATGAAAACAAATGTCATTCTCTAAATTTAAAAGAGAAGAAATGAAGGGGAAATTCACATTAAAAACTGTTTGATAACACTTCAAGAAATCTTAGTATCTTATATTTACCTGAAATCATACACAATACTTTCATGAGTGTATGTGTGTGTGTGTGTGTGTGTGTGTGTGTGTGCATGTCTGTGCAGTTGTTTGTGTGTGTGTGTGTGTGTGTGCGCGCGTGCACGCATGCATGTCTGTGTCTTTGTGTAGTGATAATAACTGTGGAATTAGTTTTAAGTTTAATATTGAGGCACATGTGAAGAATTCGAGAGAGGGGACGTGGAAGTGACTGGAGGAAAGGAAGGGAGTAAGAATGATGTAATTATATTTTAAATAAAATTTATAAAAATAAAAATAAAAAAAGGCCCAAATGTTTAAACACAACAATAGTTCAAGGAGAGCTTCTGAGCTGTTGAATTCTTCTGCTACTGCTGGCATGTTGATCATTATTTTGGCATGGCATTTTACACCATCACACATAGCGACTGATGAATTTCCATGCAAAAAAAAACCCCTGACTTTCTGGTATGAGATTGATTGTACATCTTTACTGAGATTAATTCCCATTGCATTTAATACATTTCATTGGAAAGCTCTTTGTTTCCTTTCTATGAGATTCATTGTACAGAGGTAAATTTGCAGATCTTTCTTCTTCCAATTTATCTTCAAAGGTGCTGAAAATACTATGTATTCCCGAAAATATATAGACTATTCCTAGAACAGTATATTCTGATCATACTTCACTTTAACTGCATGAAGTACACTATTAATATACTATTGTACTTAGAAATTGTTGTGTTTCTGTTTATAAAATAGCCAATTAATATGCATGGTAAAAACATAGTAAAAAATAAATGTAATTATTTATTTATATATTATTTTATTTTGTATCAAATAAATTACATAATTGATAATTATCAAAAAATGAAGTCAAATAATATAAAGACATACTTTGACATTATTTTAATTAGTACTTACTACTTACAATACCTTTGAAGCTAAAAACTCCTTTTGGCTTTTGCAGAACATAGTTTTCAAAGCTTCTTACGTATTTGATGACATAAAGCAGTATTTTTTATTTTCCTTAAGACTTTAGTTGTCATTTAAATATTCACAGTTGCATTGTGGAGCCAGGCACTGAGACACATGCCTTGGTACCAGAACCTGGAGACTTAGGCAGGAGGATCATGAGTCTGAGACTGGCTTGTACTAGGGAGTGAAGTAAGCAGTATCAATATCAACAACCAAAGCTGTGGTAGGCATTTCAAACTGTGGCAATAAAAATCCAGTTGTTATGCGGTAGCATGGGGAAAACCCATGGCTGTGCTCCAAGGTAGTAACAAATATTCTATTATCACATTTGTTTAAAGGGGAGACATTTTACACCACAGGGGATTACAAATAATTATAGTTTAAAATTTGCCATGGAAAATGGCCTTTATGCTGAGTTAGGTTATTATATTTCACCTTTTGCTTTTAAACCAGCAAAGTGGGTAAGATAGTAGTTGGGCTTTGGATGAATTCCATTAAACCACTGATTCCTTTCTTTATGAAATTTGCACCTGTGGGAACAATTTCCATCATAGAGACAGGTGCTATGGACCACCGATTTGTTGGTTATCAAATAGGTCTGCTTTATTTTGGCATTTCATCCCCTTCAAGAGCTATTTATTGACTCATATATTCCAGCAGTATAAACATTACACCTTATTTATAAAATGTATGTGACAGGGAAAAAAAGCACTCATCAGAGTGATTTATAGCTGGTCAGAGCTTTATCATATAATTCAGTTTATAAGCACATTGACATAACTGACATAAATTTATATTAAATACTCAAAAGGGGATTTATTTCTTATTTTTACTAACTTTGATTTTACTTTTAATATATAGTAAATTGTATGGATGGATTTTAGCATATGAACTTTCAACTTATCAGCAATATGTAAATAAGAAGCAATCTATGACAAAATGTCATTTCCATAGTGTGTGTATGACCTGTCCACATCATAAAGAGAGGGATAAGGAAAATACTTCACAAACAATATTAGTGCCCTAGTGGAGCCAAAGTATTTTTTTAAAGTTAGCTGCATAGTAAATATAATTTTAAATCTATTTTTAGTATTTTTTTTTGTTTTCTGAATACACAGAACTCACACACAAACACATAAACACACACACACAAACACACACAAATATTTAGTCAAGATCCTTTTATACCATTTTATTTTATTCTCTTCATCAGAAAGAGCAAGGGAAGAAATTGTGGAAGACCCCAGTCAGTGTGACGGTCTTGAGCTTCATGGATAACCTTCGAAAGCCCCTGCTAAGAAGCTTTTGAAAATCTTAACTTGATGTGTATAAGTAATTCTGTTATTTCCCTGGAAGAATGGACTCATTGCCACTTGAGAATAAGTAATACTAAAGTCATAATTCCGTTGCTCAAGTGTGACACTTTTTTCACTTAATTATAGTGCTGCTTTCAGTCATCAGGAAAAAGAATAATCAAAAGCTGCACAAACACAGCCCATCTGATCTCTAGATTACCATACTTTCGTGTTGTTTTGGAAAGGAATCAATAGAGACTTCGTCAGCTCTAGATTCATTTTCAAGGCGAGTCATGGCCTGCATATTGCTCATCATATAAAAGTTCACCAAAAATAGGAGTTTCCTCAAAGTCTGTCATATGTCAGTGAAAAACAGTTAAGCAATAACTGTATATCTAAAGTTCATGTTTTTTATTCATCTCATTTTTTTTCAAAACTACTTTATTTTGTTGTTCTTAATCTAATTTTCTTTTAGAGTCCTCAGACTTTGTAAGAGATTATAGAGGTCATATACTTTAACAAATTTCTATTAGATATTTGATATTAAAAGATAACAATATTCTTAAGTTATATTCAGTTCTTTTAATGTAACACATGCATTTTCTACCGACTTTTTCATTTTATTATTATTTATTATTGATTTTAATTTTTCACAATCCAGTCATTACCCTCCTCCTGGTCTGCCCTCCCACAGTTCCTCATACCATTTCTCTGCTCTCTCTCTCCAAGAGGATATCATACCTCCACACACACCAGGCCTCCTGACTCCCTGGGGCCTCAAGTCTCTCAAAAGTCAGGTACATCCTCTTCCATGGAGGCCAGACCAGGCAGTCCTCTGCTGTATATGTGTCAGGGGCCTCAGAACAGCTAGTATATGGGGCCTGGTTGGTTAGCCCCAATGTATGAGAGAACTCAGGGGTATGGGTTAGTTGAGACTGTGGTCTTCCTATGGGGTTGCCCTCCTCCTCAGCTTCTTCTAGCCTTTCCCTAATTCAACCACAAGGGTTCCTGACTTCAGTCCAAAGGTTGTGTATATCTGTATCTGTCGCAGTCAGCTCCTTGTTGGGCCTCTCAAAGGACAGCCATTCTAGGCTCCTGTCTGAAAACACACCATAGCATCTGTAATAATGTTAGGGCTTGGATCATCCCCTTGAAATGTTTCCCAGTTTGGACCTGTCACTGGACCTCATTTCTCTCTATTCTCCATTTTGGTCCCTGCTGTTCTTTGAGAGAGACAATTCTGGGTCAGCATTTTTGACTGTGGAATGGCAACTCCATTGCTCCACTTGGTACCTGGTCTTTCTACTGGAGGTGGACTCCACAAGTTCCTTCTCCCCACTGTTGGGCAATTCATCTAAGGTCCCTTTTTTTGGATCCTAAGAGTCTCTCACCTCCCAATTCTCTGGTACTTTCTAGAGCGTTCCCCCACCTCCCATCTCCTGAGGTTGTGTATTTCAATTTATTCTGCTGGCTCTCAGGGCTCTTCTCCTGTCTCTTTCCCCACACCTGACCATGTCCCCTTTTTCCTCCCCCTTCCATCTCCCTCCCATGTCCCTCTCTCCCTCTCCATGGACCTTCTTAAACATTAATAGTACTTTGTTTAATTTGTTTCTAACTCAGAGTTGGATGCATGCTTCTAAATTATATAATTGAAGCACTGTTAAACTCACCATGAATTATGGATAAGAGGGTTTTTGACTGATGATAAACATTTTTTAGTGTGATATGTAATGTCAGCTCTACTAGTGAAGTGTAGCAGATACTGTCTGTGCCCCAGTGCATTCAAAACCACTTCATACTTTGTGTTTGACAGCCAGCCTTTATAGTAATCAGCTCATGGATGGAAGTCAGTCGTCACTTAGGCTGCTAGGACATGCTACATACAAGCCTTGCTGCTTGATAATGACTAGGATTTGATGTCTCTTTGGAGGGATCCCTGAACCACTGAATGATGTTAATATTTCTCTACTGTCTTCAACCTAGGGTTTTTTGAGCTTCTATTTCAGTTCTATTACTGTGTCTTCAGATTTCTCTAAGACTGTAACCTTAGTAACTCACTGCAGTTGCTGGATTAATGGATTCCTTTTTATTCTCTGCCTTTGCTTTCCTTTACAAGTGCCCCGGTCTTTATCCAAGCATCCTTTAATGTCCTGTACTTACACAGTATTCTAAATCCTTCCTCAAAGCTCAGATTTTGATTCAGAAGGAGAAAATTATGCATTCCACTAATGATTATTTTAAATCAAGCATTCTCTCCATGCATGCTGTCTTACAAAAGACATGTGGTTTTGTATACCTTATATCACATGCTCCTTTTTAAACACTGGATAACCTTGTACCAATCTTCTTTAACTCATCCATAATCATTTGTCAAATCACTTTTATATGAGTATGAAATTAATGTTTCCTACTTTACTATAAATAAGTGATAAGACAATATTATGATGGACATAAAATCTGCTTTAAGGTATCTGTCACTAAATAAAGACCTCACTCTGGTGAGATTATAAACAATATAAAGGTGCTAATGATATAAAATAGGTCTTGCTGCTTGAGTTTAATAACTCTACATTTTATTTTTATGTTATAAAATTATGATGAATATTTTTATAAAGTTATTTGAAATAAGTGTTCCTCTTTTGAGCATACTTTTGGTAGGGATCAAGTATGCAAAATCTTTACCAATAGACTGTAAGGTCCTAGGGTTAGTACTCTCAGTCATAGGCAGCAAGTCCACAGTGAGAGCTGCAGCATGAGGAATTTATCACTCTAGGGAAAAAGAGGCAGAAGTTAACTTTACTAATACTTGAACATATTATATGTGTCTTTATTTGTCACCTACCCAAACTTGTAATTCATTCTTATTTTGCTTCTGATTGTTTCTGCCTTCGGAAGCAATTGTATTAGAGGGAAACTCAGCATCAACACTGACATTGATGGTAGAGAAGGTTGATTTCCACCATAACTCATGGTAGAGAGGTCCTGTCTCATGTTCTCAACAGGCATGGCTTTAAGGACCAGTGCACTTATGTTTTGGGTGTAAATTTTATGTTTTTTTTATGAAAGAGAGTTTTAGGCAGTTATCCTCTGTGATTCCTACATCTAACTATACTACTTTTTAACATTCTGCTTGAGAACTGCATGTTCAATTTCCAAGTTAACTTATAAATACTTTCTCTTGACTTTTAAAAGTATCTAAAACTCTTGGAAGTGACTTCTAAATAGACTACAGTAATCTAAAACAAATAAAAGAGAATCCATATTTCTTGGCCTTTATGTAATCAAACTGTCAGCAAGCAGTACATATTCAATAGTGACCTGATTCGAACATGGCCTTATGCATTGTCAAAAATGGAAAGATTTTATAAGATTTTTAAATCTGGCATTTAATATTCTACCTCTGAAACAGAGTACATGCTCTGTTGTTGATAAACGAGCTGCTAAGAATCTGAGAATTCTAATGCATCCCCTCCTGAATGGCTACTGCTTAATTTATGGTAAGCTGCCATTCCTTATCTAACAGCTTTGCATCCAGTGTTTCTCTTAATGGACTCCGTTTAGTTCAGAAAATGTATGCTTCACATTACCACGGTTTTTTGTTTCTTGGGCAAAAACAGTATCAAAAATATCGTAAAAGTGAGATGGAGGAAAACACAGAATTCAAAGGAAAAATGAGCTTCCAAAACACTAAGAGATTATGGACTTTCTCTACTACTCCATAGCAAACTACTATAGCTAATATTGTCTTGATATTGGAGACGGCATTCTATACTTTAAATAATAAGACAGAAATGACTTATGGTGATGCATTTTTATGCTATTACATTTGGGCACCTATAAAAGATGCACGAAATTTGTATAATGCATCAATTTGCCTGTGCTATCTAAAAGTAGAGTGCCCATCTCTTTTGGCAGTATGTACTTGCACTGTATAAAAATTATTTTAAGCCATTCTCCAAATGAAATATCCTAAGGTCACATTGAAATATCAGTACCACCTGGAAAAAATACTGTATTTAATTTTGTTTAATGGAGCAGAGCTTCAGATATAAAACTGTGCTTCAGAGAAACCTTTAATAAACATATTAACATTAAAGGAGGCATCTGTCTGTGTAGGAAGCTGTGGAGTGATTACTAACCAATTAGTACCTCCTTTTTAAATCATTACTTTATTAATTTTCTTGGTATAATTCAAAACTTACTTCAATGATGGCTTGATAGGAGAGTTTATACAAAGTATAATAAAACCCTAGTTTATTTCTTAAGATTGACTATCATATGCCAGTGTGTATAAATGGGATACATCTAATATATAGCTCAAACTTTATGTCATTAATCAAAAATCCAATGCTAATGATTTCTAAAATAAATTATTAGTATATTTTTGTTAAGTGATATATTAATATACATATACAATATCTATAATATCTCCTAATCATGCATATAAATATAGTATAATGAGGCTTACTATTTAAATTAGAAATTGACATAATAAACGAACATATAGCAATATTAACATATTCCAATGCCAAAGCTTTTTTTTTCATAAAAAATAAAAACCTTTCTTTTTCATGTATTCTGTGAGAATGATGGGGATTCACCACCAGGGAAAAAGAGAGTGCTTAATAGTGCTGTGAGTATTCAGGACTCAAAGTCCTCATTGCTCATAGTTAACAATGAAGAACAGATTGAAATCAATTTCCCCATCAGCAACGTTCACAAATTTGCAAGGTAAGAGATGTAGTTTTGAATTTATGTATGTCCTGATTAGTTATTGATTCTGGTATGCTATCAGTTTCTTGATGTAGAAACATGTGTTTGAAAATTCTGAAAATGTGTTACCATGTGTTTGGGGAGCTGCATTTAATTTTCTTCCAGAAAGCAGTTTGTTTTTTAAATTTAATATTGTCACTCTTAGGTGCTGTATTTGTCATTAAGGATCAAAGGAACTGTTCCAGTTTCCCCATGCTGCCTCTATGAAACTATAGAGTCTAATTTTCCTTCATGAAGAGATCCTTCCCTCCCAGCTATTCCTTTACTCCATACCTAGTCTCTGTGGTTATAAAGACTCTAGGGTGCCTATCAAGGACTTAAAAACCAGCATCCACATAACATTAAAAGAGAAACAAAATATTTATCTTGGTGAGTCTGGGTGACAGAACTCAGGGTGATTTTATCTAGTCCCATTCATGATGAGCTTATAAAGACTGTGGCAACATGCAAACACCTGGACAGGCTTAAGCCAGACAGGGTCCTAGGTCTGAGATGGGGAAGTGGACAGGAGTCCCCATCTATAAGCAAGGAGCTATCTCCAGTTCACAGCTGTCTGCAAAGAAAAAATTAGTTTTCTTCAACGGATTCTTACTAAAGCATATCAACCTTCTTTAAACATAGATACCATTCCCTTTGATTTTGGGGAGCAATTTTTATCTTACTGGTCTTATGCCTCTATATTATAATTTCTGTGTTTGCTTTTAAGGGCTTTTATTCGTGTGTGTGCGTGTGTGTATGTGTGTGTGTGTGTGTGTGTGTGCATATGCGTGTGTTTTGTTTTCTTTTCTTCTTTGGCCTCTTCTTCCTCTTCTTCCTGAACTTCTTTTTCTTTTGTCTGTTTGTTCTCTAAAGAGAGAGAAAAAAACCATGGAGTTAAATGGGAGAGAGGTGGGGAGGATCTGGCAGGAGATCAGAAAGGAGAAAACACAATCAGAATGTATTGAATGGAAAACTATTTGCAATAAAAATGAAAAGGAACATATATAGGCTTAGAAAATCTACAAATTAGACATAATTTTAAATATAGTCATACATTTTAAATTTTAAATTATAGTTAGTTTCAATAATTATTAATATGCCCTGACCATGTAGAAAGGATTACTTAGTGTTCTATGTAAATGAATGCTAATATTATGTGTTGGTAGCTGATTCCTATTATAAGTGGAAAAATCAATATATTCATTAAATGAATATTCAAACAAAAATGATGAAATTATTATTATCTGTCATTGGATTTCAATTGTATTAGTAGGCCCGATATTTCATAGAGCGCCAAACAGTTGTACAAAACTTATTGCAATTTTCATGCTACTTGGCATTTTTTATGACATAATTTTAAATTTTAAATTCATTTTAATGTTTAATAATTACTACAAATGCATAATGAATGAACATCCAAATGACATTGAGTTAAAATAAAAATATATAGAATTTCCTTTAAAATATAATTATTTTTAGACAGGGTTTCTCTGTCTAATGGCCCTGGCTATTCTGGAACTCACTGCATAGAGTGGGGTAGCCTCAATGCCTTCAAAGTGCTCGAATTAGAGGCATGTACCACTATGGCTTGACTTTAAAATGTAAGTTTTAATGTTTTACTAATTTTTTAAGAAGTATAACCATATAAAACATAATAAAGTAACACATACACAAAGAAATCAAAATGAAGTTGTACAAGGCAAACCAACAGAAGAAAAAGAGACTAAAAGAAGCCATAAGAGCCAGAGATCCACCCATTAACATACTCAAAAGTTCCATAAAATTACTAAATAAAAAGTTAAATGTATACACAGGGGACCTATACGGGGTCTGTTCATACAGCTTTGCTGACTTGACTTAGAGGCTCTTGTTTGCTTAGTTTCCTCCATCCTCCCTTGCTCTTATACATTTTCTGCCCCATCTTCTACAGGGTTCCCTGAGCTATGAGGGTAGGTATTTGCTGAGAACATCCCCTTTAGAGCTCTGTGATCTAAGTTTCCTCCAGACCTGGGTCTTCTTCAACAGGGTTCTCTGAGTTCTAATGGTAGGATTTGGATGGGAACATCCCATTTAGAGATGTGTGGTCTAATTTCTCTCTGTGTATATATGTAATTTCTAACTTGGGCCTCTGAGTTTGTTCTCATCTGCTGTAGGAGTAAACTTCTGTGATGGTGACTGAATTAAGGGTCATTTTATCGTTTTTTTTTTTTTTTAATATATTAGTAGTGTTTGATTTTATACTAGGTCTCTGGACTATCTAGTATCAGATTCTTGATCACCCTAACAGTATATGGTATAGGTGTCCATTTCAGGGAGAGGGGGTTATGTCAAATTAAAAAATGGCAGTACTTAAAAAGGAAGCATGATCTTGTTGTAGGAAGTGTGATCTTGTTGGATGCATTGGGTCACTTGGCTTTGAAATTTCAATAGCCTGAGTCAGGCCCAGTGGCTCTCCCTATACCTGCTGCCTGTGAATCTTGATGCAGAGCTCTCAACTTCCACAGTCCCATGTATGCATTGAGTCAAAATTAAATGTGTTTTAAAATAAAAGTTGCTGTGATCATGATTCTTTCTGTATCCTTAGAACACTGATTAAGGCAAAGTAGATTTATAAATTTTGAAAGCAATAAAGTAAAGAGTTACTGGGATAAACAGGTGGAGTCAGAATTAAGTAAGAGTGTTCTATTCTCAGCCCGGCTTACAAAGCTGTATTAGAATAGTGGTAGGCTGGAGTTTTACTGAATTACAAATGAGCTACAAGGATAGAGACACAGAGAGTGACAGAAGGGGGATATGAATAATTACTTTTTAAAAATTTATTGTTATCCTGACCTCAGCAGAGGCCTGAAGCTTGCATCCTGGTGAGATGCGTAGTTGAGCTTCCTACTCTGTATGAGGAGCTTTGAGTAAATGATCCAAACCTTTGCCTAAATTAGGAAATTGGCACTGTATATCAATCATTCAATATTATCTGTTGAAAATTTTTTATAACTGTGAAGAGAATTTGCATTTAGTCAGTTGTCAGACGTATCTGATCAAAATGTGTCTTGGCATACTCTTTCTGGGCACATAGTAAGTTTGATTAAAAATTCAGAAGTACCAATAACTTGGAATTTCTACAGCCTGAAAAATTGTCCTGAATAGCTACAGCATAGGCAGAAAGGAAAAACTATGATATGGAAATGAATTTAAACAAGAGAACTTTCTAGGTGATTGAATATAGGAAATATGAGTAAATTTCTTATGTGTTTTAGCTAAGTCTATACAATAGTGTTATATTTACTGAAATTTCAGCCCAAACAGACAATAATGTTTCTGATGAAAGACCTTGATAATTATTATTTTAAATTGTCTTAATGACTTCAAGAAGGATGAATAAATGTATTTTTAATTTCAACTGATCAATTTGAAGACATAATGTTATTTGTGTACTGTGTGAATATTCAAATTTTGACTTCTGTCTCCCCTATATCTGGTTGAAATCCTTATTCAGAGAATCTCCTATCTCAATCCTGTGTAAACATCAGCTCCCCAAATGTTGCCTGATTTGTCAATAAAGAGAGTTCAACAACCAATGAGTAAGCAACGGAAAAAATGGAGCTGGACTTACTGACTGCCAGAGGAAGGGATTAGAGAGAGAATGTAGGGAGTTAGCCATGGGAAGAGAGTCCAAAAGCCAGGATGAAAAATAGCATGAGCAGAGAAAGCCAAAAAATGCAAATATCCAGAGGATTTTGGCTGGGAGTTAGCCAGATTATTTTACAGGATTAGAATAGAGTAATAATTGGTCAGTATTGTGCCTTAAACTTGTTAAAGAAGTAACATAATCCAATTTCAATTATTTGGGAGCTAGCTGAACAAGAAGAAAACTGTTTCACACATTAAAGAGCCAATAATAATATTCATATTTTAAGACTTCTTGATAATACATTGAACTTTTCAAAATAATTCTGGATCTTAATTCCTCCACTTCCTCTTCCTCCTCATCGTCCTTGTCCTCCTCATACTTATCCTCGTCCTCATCCTCCTTTTCCTTATCCTTCTCTTCCTTCTTCTTCTTGTTTACTTTTCTATTTCTATGATATAAACACCATGACTGTGGTGGCATATGAAGGAAAATGTTTATTTGGCTAATGGTTATGTAGGGATGAGAGTCTGTCTTGACAAGGAATAATGGCAGTGATTGTGCCAGCTGAGAAGTTACATCTTAAAGCACAAGCAAAAGGCAAAGAAAATAATCTGTTGCTTTAAAATAGCAAAGTCTTCCCCATTAACAAACTTAACTTCAGCAAAACTGTTCTTCCTAATCATATACAAAGAGCATCACCATGTGAAGAAAAAATATTCAAACATCTGAAACTATGGGCAAAGTTCTCATTTAAATCACCATACTATTATTACACTTGCTTATATTTGTATATATGTGAAATGAAAAGAATTATATACAGATCACATATACACACAAATGCATATGAATGTCTGAAAATCAGAATAACTTTTGTAGGATAAATTTTGTCTTCTTTTTATGCTTACTAAATTATTCTAAAAGTTACACATCTTGACTTGATATATTTAAAATATTTGTTTGTCTAAGGTGAGAGAAAGGTAATGATGGAAGTCTGAAGTCTTGGTTAGAGATTATCAGCAATTATAAGAACAAATGAGAATACAGTATAACATACAAGTAAAAGAGAATCCAGCAAATCAAACAAACATACATACATACATACATAAAACCCACTCTGTGTGTATATAAACCAAATAGGTTTGCAAGCTAATTGTCCCTAAAATATCTACATATTATAGATTCCAACCACACAAAATAAAATACATCATAAATTCTATTCATTTTTATATATAGTACACATATACATGGACACACACACACACACACACACACACACACCAGATTTATTCTTAGCCATAAGTAGTTCAAAGAAGGGAAAGCTTGGATAAAGACGCCTGGCTTACTACTTGTTATTGTTAGTGGCAATATTTACTTCAATAATAAGATGTAAAGTACAAAACAAGTTGGTTAGAAAAAAAGCAAGATTTCTGTTTCATTCATACAAAGCTTGTGATGCATGAATTTCTATCTTTGGGAGACGTCTGATAGAAGATGGCAAGTAGTAATTGGTGCTTGGGAAATGGCTTAGGCTAAAGACACAAATTTGGAAGTTATCTACCTAAAGATGCCATTTAAATCGTTGAGAGCTTATGACATTCATTAGTAAGATTTGAAGAAAAAATATGATCCCAAGATAGTTCCTAAACAACCAGCATTTTCAAGGAATGTCAAGAAAAGACACTCAGAATGTCATAAAGTAGAAAAAAAATCATTGTGTCTGACATAAATATAAGGCATCATTTCTGAGCCAATATTATTGAATATAATTTCTTTATTATCTTGTTTGAAGTGAACTTTTAAAAATATCAAACACTTGCTAAACAAATTCTAGTGAAAATCATGATTTAAAAAGAATTCTAAGATAGCTAGAAGGCTTGCAGCAGACAGTACTTTGATATTAAAATCCAAAAGGCTGGAGTGAAGGCTCAGTAGTTAAGAACACATACTCTTCTTCAAGAGACACATTTTCAATTTCCATAGCCAAGTGAACAGCAACAATTTGAGTCAAAAGCAAGCTGGCATATACGAGGAGAATTATGATTCGATCCAAGCTGAGGAAATATTCACTCATCCAGATTATCTAGATGCTGGTGTCTTCAGTATGAAAACTCTACATATTGTCTAATTGTTTTGTCTGTTTATATTAGCCTGGAAAACTCTACAGAGAAAACTGATAAGATTTCTCAGGGAGGTAAGAAAAGATGGCTGCAATCATCCCAGGCAGAATCTATCATCTGATTTCATCAATATCTCAGTTAGGTATATGACAAATACTGCTTTCAAATCATTAATGATGATGCTAATGTCAAAGCTGCTGTGGAAGACAATCTGACAGTGTCTTATAAAAGTCCACTTACTCATTTTTCATTAGGTATTATTACATATATACATATATATATATATATATATACACATATAGATATATACACATACATATAGATATACATGTATATATAATATACACATAGGCATATATTTGTATATATACATATATGTTACATATTATATATACAATTTGTATATATGTCATATATATGTGAAAATATATACATGTACACATAGATGTGTTCCTAGATAAGTACAAGCTACTCAATTGATATAATGTTACCTGTATGTGTAGGTTTTAAGAGGTGACCATTTGGACTTGAATAAAAATCCACTGGTATGATGTTGCCTGGGGAGGACTAATTCTCTACCTCTCAGCATTACTTAGTTTTATGTAGCTTTTTGTACAGGGTTAAGGCCTTTCCTTGCCCATGTTAGTATGTTTATTGTCCTTCTTTAGTTCATCTTTAGGCAGTCAACTTTTGAGAATGTATGAGTGCAGCATGGAAAAAGCAAAAGTGATATTTAAGAGAATTTAGAGAGGGAAAAGAGATGGGGGAAATTATGTAATTATAAATTGCAAAAATTAAAGAAATAATTTTTAAATGTATACTTCTTCTTGCCATGCTTCCTGCAAGTATGCTCATTTGTATTTCTACATTAAAACTGTTTATGAAGACTATAGCAACAATATTTATAAGTGCAAAACATGGGAATAACAAGCAACTTTAATTAAATATTACTATAAGTATTGTTTTATTACAAATAAACATTGCATGAAGATGAGAGAGTATTATTTAGCACCAAAAGGAAATGAACAACCAAGCTTTGATATGACATGGAAAAAATTTTCAGTGATTTTATTATATGAAAACTGAATTCAATCTGAAATAACTACTTTTGTAATCTCCAATATAGCTTGGGTTGTATTTGGTGTGTGTATGCATGCATGCTGTGTGTGTGTGTGTGTGTGTGTGTGCATGCATGCATGTGTGTTTGTGTGTGAGTGTGGTGTTATGTGGGTACATTGTGTGTGCATACAGTAGTTAGAGAAGGAAGTCCTATGTCTGATGATTATTCTCCTCCTTATTTCCCTGAGACAGTCTAAATTATATTGGTAGCCAGCAAAGCACACTTCTCATAGTTGCTGCTAATAGCACTTGAGTTGTAGGCATAACAAGGCAGTGCCTCTTCATTTGTTGAAATAAAAAAGCAAGTCTTATTAAGTTATCATAAGGATTTTTCATTCAAAATGTAACACTGTAAAGAAAAGTTCTAACTGAGGTATCAAACATGGGTGGACAATGCTGCTCTAAGAAGACATGCAAGTCATAATACATAGCAGAAGATACCTCCTTTTGTGTTATTGCACAACTAAGTTATAATTGTTATATGGTTACCATATATGGAAACCCTTATTTACCACAGAAATTATATGATGATTCCTGGATGAGCAAAACATCATATACTTTGCCTACATGACATATAGAACTCAATCTCAAATGACCAGAAACTCTTCCTGCTGGCTAGTTTCACAGTGCCAGGAAGCGCTATACAGGGTTCTGGAGGGGAAAAAATGCAGCAATTGTTTTTCTCAGCACTGAATCCTGCTTAGTAAATTATGGACCTGAACTGCCAGACAAGATTGTGTTCACTGATACAGTAGTGGCATGCTTGTAATGGAATAACTAAATGCTTTCTGGTTGGACTTGAGGCTAAATCATAGAAGTAATTTCATATTTTTTATTGAAATCCTGGTCAAAAGCTTATCAATGAAGAAGCAATAGACTCTAGAGTAGAATCTGCTACACTATTTTGCGCACTGATTATGCTGTCAAAATGCCTTAAAAACTAATATGTTTGTGCCTTATGTGTAAACTGCCTTTAACTTCGGTCATATGAACTTCTTTTTAGTAGGAAGCAATGATGAGAAGCATGACTTGTCAATATAAGTTTAAGAGACTGTAAGTAATTAGCCCTAAATGGGACATGTTTTTCAAGCTCCCATACTCAAGGTTTAAGAGATGTCAAAGTAAAAGAGGAATGAAGCATTTAAGTGTTGGAGAATGGGGTGAGTGTTGGTGACATTCTACATTTTGGATTTTGTGGGAAAAAAGCTGTGGTGGTGTTCCGGAGACTTTCCATACACAAGAAAGTCTAAAGTTCAAGAGGCTGGAAGTTTTGGCAATGGCAGGCCCCAAAGACACGAGAATGTCCATAGTTCCAAAAGGGTTTATTTTCAAGGTGGTGATAAATGGATCTGGATGTACCCTGATGAAACTCAGGGCAAACCTGAGTTAAATAGGGAGGGAGAAAGTGGGGAGGGTTTTGGGAAGAATGCTTAATTGGCTCCACCCTCTGGTCTTCATTAGTATGTAAATCTCTCTAGGGCCTGAGGCCTGTAGTCACGCCCTCTATCTGTGCACTTTGGGAGGGGCTGTAGTGGCCTACGTATCTGAACAATGTAGGTCCATGGAGTCTAGACTGCATGTCAGGACCCTGGGTTCTGGGGGCGTGGCCAAATACCTGCTGTTTCTCCCTTGGATTCTCAGGGTTCTAGGCCCATGCCTAGCCAAGAACCAAGATACCTTTATGCAGTCACACATGATTTGACATGGCTATTTTACACATGGACTCTCAGAAGATGTGATCAGCTAAACAGCTCCAAATGTACTTGGTAGGTTCTTGAAAAAACGGAAAACAATGCATGAAGTTAGGGATTAGGTATGTTGGAAGATACAAGGTTGCTGTAAGTATGTGTTGACATAGTTTGTTGTATACATGTATTAACTTCTCAAAGACTAAAACAGATACATAAGAAAAATATCTCATTTCTTTATGTTTGCACTGTGTGATATTTAATGGTAATTGTTAACCTCCTGAGATCTAGAATCACAAATGACAGATGTCTCTAGGCATACCTTTGAAGGATTATCTAGATTAGTTTAGCCTCTGGGCTTTCCTGTAAAGGATTTTCTTCATTGGGTTAATTGAAGTGGGACAAAGTGCCCTAACTATGATTAGTATCTCTCAAAGGCACAGATGGAAGGAGTTCCTGGGGGTGGGGTAGGGACAAAAGCTACTGCCTTTCGTCTCGATGTCTTTTTGTTGAGCTCATTAACTCTGTTGCTGATACTTCCCTTGTCACTGTCATTGTTGATACTTTCATCATCAACTAACAGTAGAACTCATTATGTTCTGGTCTTCTACTATTGATTGAAAGCCATGTCTTGCCAAGACTCATCCAAACTTTCAGCACCAGATTGCAACTGTTGAGGACACAGTTTAATGAGCTGAATACCTGCCATTTCTCTGACTCTCCAGGATGAGCCAGTCATTGTTGATATGGCTGCCAGCCTGCAGGTGGATCTAACAAATTCTCTTTTAGTATGTATTCCTTGTACAAATCCTGTTCCTCTAGATAACACTGTATAATGCTTGCAGCATATAGTCCTGCCCATTGAGCCATCTCTCCATTGCCTTCATTTTTAAGAACATATTCCTATAAAGGTCAAATTATGGCAGCAAAATAGCTTAATAACTGCATGGATTTGAAAAAGGAAAAAACATTAATTGCAACATGGTAAGATGATTTGATATGTTTTCTTATACATACATATACATACTAACAGCATGGGCTGACATTTTCATGCATATATGTAGTATATATTGATTATATTTACCCCACCCTCCCTCTTCGCAATTAGCAGTTAGTGTTTTACTTTCATGTCTTTTTTTGCAAAGTTGAAAGGTGACCCCATGACTTATTTAATGCTCCTCTTAACACAGAATAAGAAGCTGACCAATGGCTCTACCACTGAAAAAGATATTTCCCCTTCTACCATCAAATATTGTTGCCAATAGTTCCACAGGGAGTGATAGAGCCTCATAAAAATCCTTTATCAAGATTGTTGACATTACCAATCCTGGGTGTATTATGTTCAGGTAAACAAGGTTATATGAGTACATTAGAACAAAGACCATGTCATTCACAAAAGACACTTTTAACCTTCCTATGGGGTTAACATTCTTTAGATTTATAGTTTTCTCTGTTCTAGGAGCTCAGCTGGGGTCATATAGAATTCTCTTTTTTATCCCATTTTTGCAGGATATTTGATCATACAACACAATCTCAAGATTATGTTATTTACAGAAAAATCTTCTTGTGGTTTGCTTCAGTCCTAGAATACACCTTTAATTCAAGAGCTAAATAAAGCAACCATGTGTGAAGAGGCAGAGTAAGTAACCAAGCTGACAGGAAGTTGAAGGGATTTCAGACAAGGTGGGGAAGGAGGTTTTCCTTCTGAGATGTAAGTGGAGTATGAAGGTCAGCTTGATGCTTTCTTTGCCTCTTAGAGGTTTTAACCCCAGCATCTGGCACCTGATGCTTCCTTGGTGAAATCAATTGACTGGAATTCTTGTTATTTTTGTTTGTTTGTTTGTTTGTTTTGATAATGCCCCATCACAAATTTGTTTATAAGTTTCTTCTATATTACTCTATTGGGCATTTTTTTGTTTGGTTTTGTTTTGATTTTTGATTGGTTTTGGTTTCTGGAGACAGGGTTTCTCTGTATAGCACTGGCTGTCCTGGTACTCAGTCTGTAGACCAGGCTGGCCTCGAACTCACAGAGATCACCTGCCTCTGCCTCCCAAGTGCTGGGATTAAAGGCCTGCACCACCACAGCTGGGTGAGATTTTCTTTTTTATTACATTTTCTATTACTTTAAACAATATTTAAATTTGAATATATTTTTCCAATTCTTCTCTCCCCTCCATCCTCTCCCACTTCTTAGTTCTTTGTCAAGAAACAAAAACTCAATATAACAACAAACCTCCTAAAACTAAAAATGCAATATAAAGCAAAACTCAAATCAAACAACAACAGCAAAATCGATAACAACAAAAAACCCATCACACTGTAAACCCAATCAAAGCACACAACAAAATGTGATGTCCATAATATTTTGATCAACCACTTCTGAATATGAGACTTACCTTAGGTTTATTGATAGTGTTATTTAATTGGAGAAAATTGAATTTCCCTCTCTTAGCAGGTGTAAGTGACAATTCTCTCTATATTTTTATGTATGACCAACAAACAGAATGAAAGGAGGACATGACTATATCTAACATGTGGAGGAAATTTATTATAGATATGTGTGAGAGCATAGAGGAAGAGGTGCCTTTAAGAGCGCTGACTGGACATTACTGGCAGACTCAGCCCACAGGCCATGAGAAGAGAGGCACAAGGTAAAACAGAAGAGTTGGAAGGACAAGAGGTCAGGAGACCAAGAGAGGATACAGAAACAGGAATCAAGAGAACAAGAGACTAAGGGATCGATACACCCAAAACTGTTGGAGTTATATAGGGACCAGCGTAGCTGGGAGGAGGAAAGCCCACACTTGTACCTGGGATACAGAGTTGAGAATAAGAGGGTGGGGTACAATAGATATTGCCAGTGTTGAGAGAAGTGCAGCCAGCATCTGCTTCAATCTGTTAGTAAACATCTTAGCCTTTTCTCTAGAGTTTGAAACTTAACATATATATTTTAAGAAGTTTCTACTACTTTAGGTTTTCATACTACCCCTAAAATGTCACTTAATTTTATTTATTTATCCCTATATTCCTTCCCACAACGCTCTCTGCCAAGATGATCCTTGCATTCTAGTACCCATCCCATTCACTCCTATCTCTTCTATTCCCGTTTCTAATGAAATCTGTCTGCCCTTTTGAGTCCCTTACTTTATGCCTACCATCTATTGTTTTATTATAGCTTGGTTATCATTGGACTTAACAGCTAATATCCACATATAAGTGAATACATACTCATTTTTTTCTTTTTGGCTTTGGGATCCATCACTCAGGATGAATTGTTGCAGTTCCATCCATTAGCCTGCAAATTTCATGATGTCAGTTTTTTTTTTTGATGACTGAGTGATTATATAAATGTACCATATTTTCTTTATCCATTTTTCAATTGAAAGATGTCAATATTATTTTCAATTTCTGGTTATTATAAGTAAAACAGCAATGAACATGTTTGAGCAAATGTCCTTGTGGTAAGATGAAACATTCTTTGCCTATATGTCTAATGACATAGTTGGATATTGAAGCAGATCAATTTGAATATTGATTAATTGATCAATATTGAAGGAGAGCAACCACTGAAGTTCCAATAGAAGCAACTTGAATTGCTGAGGAACACTTAAAGAAATATTCAATTTCCTTCACCATCAAAGAAAGGCAACTACTTTGAGATTTTGTCTTACACATCTCAGAATATCTAAGATCAATAAAAGAAGTGGCAGTTCGTACTGGTGAGGATGTATAATGTAGGAGGGGTACTCATACATTTCTGGTGGGGGGGGCAAAGTCATATAGTCACTATATAGATTGAAAGGAAGTAGACTAAGATTGAAGAGGTACTTGAAAGAGTACAGGGAGTGCAAACTGTATTTAAATATTATTTGAGAGAAGAATCTATGTTTAATTAAAAGGAAAAAATGAAATAAAAAGAAAGCATTTTATATGTATGTGTGTTTTGCCAGCAAACATGTCTGTTTATCAACTGCCCTCCTGGTGCTCCAAGATGCCAGAACCTAGCAAAGATGCCAGGGTATTAGATGAATCCCCTGAAACTAAAGTTACCAATGATTTTGAGCCACTATTTGGGTGCTGGAATCAAGCAAGCATCTTCTAAAAGAGCAGCCAGTGCTAATAACTGCTGATTCATCTCTACAGCTCCACTTATGCATTCAATATTTTTCCATTGTTTTGTTTTCTATATTTGAGAAATCTAAAATACAGATGGTGTGACACTTTATTGAACATTTACTAATCTTTAAGGTTTCTTAAATTCTGTCTCACATTTTGTCACAAATCTCTCTGGAATGTAAATGTTTTTGTAATGTAGCTCAGACATAGAACTTAATGGCTACATTAGCTTTCATTTTGTAACTTTGTGTCTTTTCGGTTACATTTCAACACTGTTCATTACAACCTTTGCCATTTCACATAATCACCAATCATATTTTCTGTTCCTCATTTGCCATCTGTGCGTGGCGAAACAGGCCACTAACCTATTTATTCTCTCTGCACCACCCCCAACCATTTAAGTTCAGGTGGATTTATGAATCACATGTGTCTCTGTTAAAAGAAAGTAAAACTGAACCTGACATTAACAGGGACATCTCTGCACAAGGAGCAGCCATGCTATTTTTCAGGATTGTTTAGCTGCTTAGCCATAAGCTTCCCTGTGGTGACTGAGCCAGGTAGTTTTACAACAAAGTTTCTGGTCTCTGTTTTTCAATCTCTGCTTCACTGAATAGACTTATTTCCAGGAGAGTTCCTGGCTTGAGTGTTATAAAAAAAAATAAATAAATGAAGCATGCCTTGATACAGCCTAAATACTATCCTACAAGTGATTCCTTTGCCAGAGATCTCAAAACTCTGTAGATTTGGAGTCACCTCATGTATGTGTATCTACATTTTTGCAAATTAACTCTTCTGTTTAGAAATGAAAATCATGTTTATATGTCTACCCCTTTGTTTAACTTGTCAGGTAATATAGATCAGACTAAGAATAAATAGTTTGAGTATTAGTTTTAATTTCATTATTTTTATCCTATTAAGTACATGAAATTTATGATTAAAAACTGTTGAAAGCATTAATTCTGGATGATAATGACATGAAATCATAGTCTTAATGGTTTATAATTTATAATAAAAATAATTATATTTTATTTATTCATTTATTTTTTGTTACTATTCACTAATCCATAGCATTGTCTCCCAAAATGTGTTGAACTGGATTAAAAATTCTCCAACTGATGGCATTTCTTTTCCCCAACATTAATATTTCTAAAGTAAATGATTCATTCTAAGAGAAATTCTGTACTTACTTCTGAGAAACAATGATTGAGATATCTAAAATGCACAAATAAGATCATGAAAAATAATGGGCTGTGTATCTCACTTTAGAAAACAAAAAGAATCTCTGAAGATTCTGAGAATGAGATGCTCTAGCAAATATGTAAATCACAAATCACTTAAGTATTTGTTGGATAATTCTTTGATAAAATTTAATATCTAGACTGGAGAGATAAATCACCAGTTGATTTATCAACTGTTCCTGGAAGGACTGGTGTTCATCGTGCTGAGTCACCCAAATCCGGCAACTCACAATCTCCTTAACTTCAGCTCCAGAGGATCCAGTGCTCCTTCTGGACTCCAGGACTGTCTGCATACACATGTGTATATGAAGACACACACACACACAGACACACACACACACACACACACATACACACACAAATAAATATCTAAAATGCAATTCAATATGCATTAATGATAATGTTCCTAATGTTTTTAGCACATTAATAAGCCTTTTATTGTATAATGTATTTAATAAAATAATTCAGTAATTTATATAACAGAAATATATTATTTTATAGAAATTAATCTTTGGAAAAATCTTTATGTATTTATAAATATTAATAAAATATTTTCAAAAATCAATGAAATGGAGTTTTAAGTTATATATATTTTATGTAAAACTAATAACAGATACTGGGATATATTCTCTTTATGTCATCAACCAGTCATGCTTAACAGGGTTTTGAAGTCTGCATCTTCATTGACTTTTGTTCTAAGGCCCAGTAATATACTTCAGTTTCTTGTGATATCATGAAAAAAGAAACTGCCTATGTGTGTATAACAATACCCTTTCAATATAAAGAAGTGTAAAATGGCTTTATTCTTTAATTTTATTAATTGATAAATTGTTAAGTTGTTAATTAACATATGATATGTGCATGATAGTGTATCTCAGGGTGATATTTCAATAAATGCATATATTATGCATCTGAGATCCTTCCTCTTTTTCTCTTCACTGGATAACAGTGCAATTTAAACTGCTTAGTCACCAATCTTTTACTTTTATGACTTCTGTTTTAGTTTCCACAACTCTGAGGAAGCCTGTGTTTCTTTTCTTTAAGATCAGGTAGGTCTGGTTTCTTTTGCTTAATATGTATGCTATCTTTCTACCATTCATCTGCAGACAGAAGGATTTCATTTTGTTCTGGGGATAAATGATACTGTTATGCATTCTCTTTGTCTTTCATCGTTCACGGGCACTTATACTAATGTATAGATAGTGTGAACTAAAATAAACTGAACACAATGTAACTCTTGTATGCTGATCTCATTTCCTTTAGGAATGTTTGTAGAAGCATGTCATCTATATTGTGTGATGGTATGTCTTCGTCTTCAGTGTTTTCAGAGGAACTTCCACACTATTTTTCACAGAGGTCACACTATGTTGCGTGTAATTTTATAAACATGATAGATAGCTCCATCCTCAGGGCTGCTCTCCCGACTTAGCACTGAGTTCAGCTGCTGCCAAAACCCTCTTACTCAGCTCTGTCAAACCGCCAGCTCTGATGCTTTTACCGTGATTGCAGGGAACTGTGCTCCCTCTCCTCCAGCCAACCAACCACCCCAAGGCTAGCTCTGCCAAGCCTCTAACAACCACCCAGGCTGTGCCCTTTCTCTTGCCCACCTGAGGCTCTGCCTATGGAAAACACAGACAGTCTAACACTTTAAAACCATCCAGATAACACAACTGATGGATGCAGAATCTATTGCTCTAAACTCATCAGATATCCTGTATCAGAATTCTGCCAGTGGTGGAGGCTGCCACTGGTTCTAGTTGCCCCAGGCCTTACATGGTGTCCATGCTCTCTCCAAAGCCTGCTGTAAAGCCCTCTCTCTCTATCTCGCCCTCTCCTCTTCTTCCTGGGCCCTAGAAATTCCACCTTATTTTCCTTCACGCAGTGATTGGCTTCTGCCATCTTTATTGACATAATCAAGAAACAATTAGGGAACCAGATTTTAGTATCAGCTCCTTCCCCTGCAACACTAACTCACATTTCCATTTCCACCATCAGTATGTAATAATACCTGTTATTCACTTCTTTGGAACACTTTTTTTTTTAAATGTGAGAATGCAACATTTAAATGTATTTATGGCCAGGACTCCATTCTCTCATATATCTATCTATCTATCTATCTATCTATTCTATCTATCTATCTATCTATCTATTCTATCTATCTATCTATCATCATCTATCTATCTATCTATCACACTACCTATCTATCATCACTTATCCATCCATCCATCCATCCATCCATCCACCCATCCATCCATTCATCTGGTCATCCATCTGTCTTAAAAACAGGTTCATGTCTTATACAATACATCCCAACCACAGATTTTCCTCTCTCCACTCCATCCAGCTCTTGCCAACATCCTTTCTCTCCCAGATCTCTCCCTTAAATTTCCCTTCAGAAAAAATAAAAGCCTCCAAGCAACAGCTACAAAACACAACAAAACCAAATATAATTAAGACAAGGCAAAAACTCTCATACAAAGACTGGACAAGGCAAACCAACAAAAGGAAGAGTCCCAAAAGCAGGCAAAAAAAAAAAAAAATCAAGGACACACCCACTCCCATAGTTAGAAGACTTACAGAAACACTAAGCTAACAGTCACAATGTATATGCAGAAGCCCTGATACAGATCCCTGTAGGCCCCTTGCTTACTGTTTCAGTCCTTGTGAGCTTATGTGTGAGCCCTGCTTACTTGACTAATTGGGCTGTGTTTTTCTGGCTTACTCTATCTCCTTTGAATACTGCAATCTTTCTGTTCTTTCTGTGATTCCACAGGGTTCCATGAGCACTGAGGAGAGGAACCTGATGATGACCTCCAGTCTATACTGTCTCTGTACAAAATGTCTGGCTATGTGTCTCTGTATCTACTCCCTTCTGCTGAAGGAGGAACACTCTCTGAGGACTACTGGACAAGGTACCATGACTACTATGACTATAATCACAGAATCATTAGAAATCATTTCATTATTATTACTTTCTTAGAGTAGTCCTGTATGGTTCTCTCATAGGTCTCTGGGCTATCTAGTCTATAGTTCCTGGACCTTTAAGCATGGTTATGCATGGGCTCCCCCTTGTTAAGTAGGCCTCAAGTTAAATTAGGTATTAGTTGAACTCTCCCACAAGCTCTGTTTCAGCATGGTCTCAGCACACCTTTCAGGCAGAACAAATTGTTGTTCAAAGGTTTTGTGGGCTCTTTAATGTCCAAGATCCTCTTTCAGTAGCCTGCAGAGTACTTTCAGGAATCAAAGAGCCTAGAACTTACAGGTGAAGACTGCATACAGACACCAGCTCTAGTACTCTGCATTCAATGGACTGTGTGGATGCTGTCCTTGGCAATGCAGTTCCACCATCAGTTTGATAAGATGAATCTGATAATGTTCTTTCTGTGTCAATTTTCTGGAATAATTTGAAGAATACTGGGATGCTGCCAATATTTGGGGGAGGGAGGAGAGGAGGAGATGTTCTGTGAGATCCACAGGAGACATGGACAAGGGGGAAGGGAGGCTGCAGTTGCACTTCTGTTGCAGCCTTTGGGATGAGCCTAAGTGACTGTGTATGAGGAGGAAATGGAAAGCTTTTTTTTTTTTTTTTTTTTTTTTTGGTCTATTTTATAAGTTGATTACTTGTCACTTCTCTGATAGTGAGTTGAGTACTTCATATATTATGGATGCTGATGCTCAGTCAAATGATTGCCAAAGGTTTTCTTTTCCCCCATTCTAGTTGCTGTGTTTTCCTGTTGAATACTGTCTCCTATGCTGAGCAGAGAAATTTTAGTTTAATATAATTCCACTGATCTATTTTTTATTTTGTTTTCTGTGTTTCTGGAGACCTATCCAGAAACTCGTTGTCTAAACAAATATATTAAACTATACCTCTTACATTTTTCTTTTCTCAATTCAAAATAAGGTATTAAATCCAGTGTTGTTTTTTGTTTTGTTTTGTTTTGTTTGTTTGTTTGTTGGTGTGGATAGTAAGCTATGTGGTCAAGTTTCTATCTTTTAAGCAAATGCAATGTGTTAACAGTGGCTGTTATTTTTCCCATGATTATTTTGACAGATGCATGGATTCACTGTTATTCTTTTTCTTTTTTCACTTATCTATGTTTATATGTCAATATAATATTTTTAGTACTATGGCTTTCTCTTTTTTTTTCCTTTTTTAATTTTATTTTTTTGCTTATTCACTTTATAACCCGTCCAAGTCACCCCCTCCCACAATCCTTCCCCATCTCTTGTTTTCTGAGTACCCCCTCCTCCTGTATCCCCTACCCTGCCACTTTAAGTCTCTGAGAGGCTAGAATCTGATATTTTGAAGCTATAACTTTAGTGTTGTAGCTCAGCATTGTTTTGATTACTTGAATATACATCTTGGGATTTTGCTTTCTAGTTCTGCAAGGAATGGAGTTGGTATTTTATTGAACTTACAGTGGAATGGACATTTTAGATATAGAAATCCTTCCAGGTCAGGAATGACAAAGATCTTTAAACATTACAATGTTTTCAATTTTTTTTCTTGTGTTCAGCATGTTATTTTATTGAATTTTTTTTAACTTCCTTAACCGAGACTATGCCAAATAATTTTTTAATTGAGTCTTTTCAAGTGTGAGTTTGATTTTATTTTATTTTTCTTAGACAACATTTTGTTTTCTTGAAAAAATTTGTTGTTTGTATTTTTTAAAATTCCTTCTCTTTATTATGTTCTTTTAATTCTAACAGTGGTTTTGGTGAGGTTCATAGGTTTTCTACATTGAGAATCTTTCATTTCATTAATTAGTTTGTTAATTTACTTTGCATCCCAGTTTCCAGTCCCTTCTTTCCTCCCAGTCTCTCTCCCTCTTTCTTCTCAGAGAAGAGGAGGCCTCTCCTGGATATCAACCCACCTCTGAATATCAAGTTGCAGTTGGAGTAGGTGTATCTTCTTTTATTGAAGCTAAGGGCAACCCTGGTAAGTTAAATGGATCCAAATGCAAGCAACACAGTCAGAGACAGCCCCTGTTCCTGAATTAGGGGTCCAACATAAGATCAAGATGCTTATCTGTTACATATGTATAGGGGCCCTTGGTCTGTCCCATGTATGCTCTCTGATTGGTGGTTTACTATCTGTGAGTTCCTATAGGCCCAGCTTAATTGATTCTGTGTATGTTTCTGTGGTGTCCTTGAACTCTCCATTTCCTTCAATCCTTATTCTCTCTCTTGCATAAGATTCTGTGAGCCCAGCCTAATGTGTAGCTGTGGGTTTCTGCATCTGTTTCCATCAGCTGCTTTGTGAAGATTCTCAGATGACAGTTATGCTAGACTCCTGTCTGTAAGTATAGCATAATGTCATTCACAGTGGCAGTGGTGGCCTCTCTCTCATGGTATAGGTCGTAAGGCAGGCCAGTCATTGGTTGGCTAGTCCCTCAATTTCTGCTCCCTTTTTATCCCTGTACAACTTGCAGGCAGGAAAAATTGTGAATCACTTTGTTTTATGGATGAGTTAGTGTTCTTATCACTCTATTGGAAATCTTGCCTGGTTATAAGAAGTGGCAGTTTCAGGTTCCATATCTCTTGTTCCTAGGAGTCTTAGCTAGAGTCTCCCTCATAGATTCCTGGGAGTTTCTATTGTCATAAGTTTCTAGATAATCCCAAGGATGTTTCCCTCCCAGTTTTCATTACCAGTTCTCTCTCCCTCTCTCCTGCTGACATATGATTTCTCCTGTTCCCTCTCTACACAATTTTCCATTCACTTCCCTACCTCAATCCACTTGCAATGTCTATTTTATTTTCCCTTCTCAGAGAAATTCAAGCATTCTCCCTTGGGCCCTTCTCCAGATATGGAGAGAGTGGGCAACTTTGCCTTGTCCATGATTTTAGTAGAATTGTTTCAAGTTTCCCTCCATTTAATTTGATGATGATATTGGCCTAATTTATTTTGCCTTTGTTGTATTTAATTATAGTCATTTTATACATGATTTCTCCATGACTTTTATCATGAAGGAGTGTGAGATTTTGTTAAAGGCTTTTGCAGACTCTAATAAGATGATCATGTGTTTTGTTTTCTTTGTTTGTTTATATGGTAGATTACATTGATGGATGTTCTTATGCTGAATCACCCTGCAACCCTGGAATGAAGCCTATGGATGATATGGATGATGTTTTTCATGTGTTCTTTCATATGTACTCAGTTTCTGAGTATTTTATTAAATATTTTTGCATCTATATTCATAATGGAATTGGTCTGACATTTTTGTTTGTTGAGTCTTGAGTGGTTTAGGTATTAGGGTGAATATGGACTCTAAGAATGAGTCCTTCTAAGCAAAGACCCTTCTGTTTATATTTTGTGTAATAGTTTGAGAAGTATTAGTATTTGCTCTTCTTTAAAAGTTGACGTAAACATGTAGTCTTGTTTGTTTGTTTGTTAGTTTTATGGTTGGGAGACTTTCAGTGACTGTTTCTATGCATGTCTACATAAATTGTTTACTGGGTCTTGGTTTAACTTTGGTAAGTGGTATCTATCTAAAAAATTATGCCTCTCATTTAGATTTTTCAACTTTGTGGAGTACAGTTTTTGTAGTAAGACGTAATGATACATAGGATTTCCTCAGTGTCTGATGTTATGTCTCCCTTTTCATTTCTGATTTTGTTATTTGGAGATAATCTATCTGCCTTTTAGTTTGTTTGTCTACGAGTTTGTCTACCTCATTGATTTTCTCAAAAAAAAATAAATAAATAAACAGCTCTTAGTTGAGTTGATTCTTTGTATTGTTGTCTTTGTTTCTAATTTATTGATTCAGCCCTGAGTTTACTTTCTGTAGTCTATTCCTCCCGGGTGGTTTGTCCTTTGTTTATACCATGTTTGCTGGTAAGGGGCTAGAATGAAATCCCTTCAATTTCATTATGAGGGCTCTTAAAGGTATTATCTTTCCTCTTAGCATTGCTTTCACTATGTTCCATAAGTTTGGGTATGTTGTGGTTTCATTTTCATTGGATTCTAGAAAATCTTTAATTTTTTTATTTATTTCCTGACCCAGTGGTTATTTAGTAGAGATTTTTTTGTGTTTCCACAAATTTGTAGACTTGTTGTTCTTTCTGTTGTTCTTAAATGTAGCTTTATGTATGGTGATTTGATAAAATGCAGGGATTTATTTCAAATTTCTTTTTTTCTGTTGAGACTTGCTTTGTGACTGAGTATATGGTCAGTTTTGATGAAGGTTCTATAAGGTGATGAAAAGAACTATATTCTTTTGTGTTTGGGTTAAATGTTGTGTGGATGTATTTCGGTCCATTTGAGCAATAACATCAGCTAGTTTAATTATTTCTCTGTTTAGTTTCTTTCTGGTTGACCTGTAAGTTAATAAGAGTGAGATGATCAAGCCTCCCTTATTAATGTGTGTAGTTTGATATGTGATTTGATTTAAGCTTTAGTAATGTTTGCTTTATAAATGTATACTCCCTTGCTTTGGGGGCATAGATATACAAAATTGGACTTCATCTTGGTGGACTTTTCTTTGATAAGTTTAATGTGTCTTTCCCTGTCTCTTGTGATTAATTTTAGGTTGAAAATTTATTTTATTTGATAGTAGAATGGCTACTCCAGCTTGTGTCTTGGTAAATTTACATGGAAAAATATTTTTATAGCACTTTTCTCTCAGGTGATATTTGATATGCAGCAGAATTATGAATACTGTTTTAACAGCCATTCTTTTAGCCTGTTCTATCTGTACCGGAATTGGGGGGGCTTTAACATTCAGTCTGCTAGTTGAAGTCACAGGAAGAAAAAATGACCTTAGCATTTCTTTCTAAGTTGTAAAACATTTCCCAAGAAAACTCTCTAAGAAAAAGTAAAAAGCAGAATGATCCTAAGCAGGATGAGGGGTGTTTAAAAGTGGGTAGTGGGGTACGGGACAAGGAGGAAAATGGCTAAGAAACAGGCCCAGGCAACAAGGAGAATTGAGGGTTAATTGGGATGGGCGTGTGAGCTGCGGCAGCATTTAGGATCCTCAGCATTTTATATATATCTCTCTCGGCAGAATAAAAAACACATGATTATATTGGTAAAAATTTCACCTTACCTCACAAGGTTGTTGACAACTATAAAAGTTCAAACTCTAAAATCCGAATGCAAAAAGTTTTACAATAGATGAATGGTTACCTGATATACATCCTTAGATACATATATATGGTAAAAATTTCAGTCACAAGTAAAATAATAAAAGTTTCATAGGCTAAATTATTTAATATACACCTGTTACAGCTCCATAGGTCCATGGATGTAAAATACATACTAAGTTATTAGTAAATTTTTATATGACAAACCAAGTCAATATTATCTTCTGTCCTAGAACTTATGATAATATCATTAGTTCCCTTTTTATAACTGTTGGTTATGGTTTTACAACCTCTTAGAATGTCTCTGATATGAATAGAATGTCATCTGCATTAGTAAGAGCTTAAAATGGCATATTATTGACATTGTTTATAGAGCATTACAGAATAAGAATCATCTATTGTCTAATATCCACTATACAAGACAGCTACATCTCTATCGCAGACTTCAAAGTGGACTAATATTAGGATTGTTATATATGTTTAGTAACAAAAGAAAAGCTATTAGTACAAATCTTTCATAATATTTTTATCCTGACCTGTATAGGATAGCTTTTAATCCAAGATGAGTCACTCAGAAAGATCTGTACTAGTTATTCTTGTTCTATGATGGTCCTGACAGAAGGTCTACTTGGTCATACACTTATGCAGCAGGGTGACTGAATTAGACAGGATTGAGATCAGATAATGAAATACAGAAAAGGCATCAGTCAGAATCTTCATAGATTATCCTCCAGCGAACTGGTTGCTATTTTAATAAGATGGATCATCTAGTAATGTATTGTTTTATTATTAGCTTGTTTATGATGTTCTCAGCAAGGTCTTACTTGGTCAGTAGCCAATTTATGATCAGCAGTCTTGGATTACACAGATTGACGTCTTAGCTAAAGTTGAAGTTAAAAATGGTCCATAAGGCTGATAGATTTATCTGAGAGAGTGAATTTGCCTATTTTATCAATTTTCATATTAATTTATATTCCCTCACTGTCCCAGTTGGCCTCTGGATGTTAGAAGATGATATTTGCTTCCATTTTCAACACTATGTTATGAAATCCATACAAAAAGAGAAGAAGAGGCACTCTTATAGCAATGTCTTCAATTTTTCTGCTTTATTGATGCTGGATGAGGGCTTATTATACATGGCATTTAACTTGGTGAGTTATAATTCTGCATTCATAATCAGCTCAGTGATTTTAATTATGAAAAATAATATATTTTATCAAGTTTTCTGCATCAGAAATTGTCATGTAATTCCATTCTTCTCTTTTACTTATATATTGTATCAACTGATTTAATACAGTGGAATAACATTTTCATAGAAAGATCACAACTTGATTGTAGTATATGATATATTTTACCAACTTTTAAATTAATTTTTCAATTACTAACGTTAATTAATTTCACATCAACTGACTTAAGGAGATTAATCAGCAAATTCCTCTTCTGTTCTACAATTTAGTCTTTTAGTAACTGGATAATGCTAACAATTTAAAAATGTGATTTTAATAAATAATGAACAAAATGCACTATCTTAGACCACTTGTCCATCTTTACTTACTGTTAATGAAAATGAAATTATGAAAATTTTAAGTAAGTGGATGGAGCTAGAACATTATGATTGAGGTAACCTATTCTAGTAACTGTTCTATTGCTTTAATGAAACACAATGGCCAAGAAACAAACAGAAACCTCTTAAGAAAGAAAAAAATATTACTTGAGGGTCTTCTTAAAGTTTCAGAGGGTTAGTATATTATCAGAGCAGGGACCACAGGCAGCATGCATATTACTAGAATAGTAGCTGAGAGTTACATAGTGTGTGTGAGAGAGACAGAGAGAGAAACAGAGAAAAGAGAGAGAGAGAGAGAGAGAGAGAGAGAGAGAGAGAGACAGAGAGAGAGAGAGAGACTAAGAGAGACTAGAACTGTTAAGGGCTTTCAAAATCTCAAAACATATATTTGAACAACTGCATAACTGAAACCCAAACTCTAGTTTCCAGCGTTTCTCTCCCAAGGGGTCAGTCTTTAGCAAACTGCCTGCTAGTGTAGGTTTCTTTCTCTCTTTCTCTCTCTCTCCCTACATGTTCTCCAACTCGACAAGATGGTGGCAACTCCTTAATGGTTGCTCTCCATAAATTGCCGATAAGACTAGATTCCTAAATACAGCACTTATGTTATTTCATTGAATATGGATAAGTAAAGCTTGTGCCAATTTAGAGCTTCTACCCCTACTGACTAATGTTCATATTACTGGTATATTCTGTGTATTATCAAAGAAGAAAGGTAAGCATCAACCTAGATATAAACTCCAATATTCATGGTAAAAGTTATTAAAAATTCTTATTGGATTAAAGGCCAATATGAGAATGAGAAGCAGCTCATGTATGACATGACTTAGGCTAAGAACCAGAGACTACATGGCCCATGGATCCAGGGAAAAGCCAAAGAAATGATAAAGGAACGTAATGATCCATTTGACTCATAAAAACATTCTGCTATACCCATAGATAAATACCTCACTAACTCATCATCAGAGAAGAATACTCTTTTAGTAAATAGGAACTAATATAGAGATTTGCAGCTGGACAGTGGGCAGAGAGTGGGAGCCCTTGAGCATTCAGTCCTAAATGAGATGTCTTCATCAAACTCTTTCCCTTAAGGCAGAGGAAACCATGTGGAAGAGTAACCAGAAAAAAATTATGAGGGCCAGTAGAAATGGAAGGCACCAAGGAAACAAGGTTTCCATACATACCAGGACTGAAGCATTTCTCAATTCATTGACACTGCGCCAGCTTGCAAAAGTCTTACACAGGTCCAATATAGATGGAATATAAGCACAGAAAGGTGAACTGGACACAATCCCATATATCCCAGAATATATCTTCAATTGGCAACTATTTGCAAAGGAAATTAGTTTCTCTAATGAAGTCTCAGTGAATATATAAATCATCCTTATGTTTAGGCCACAAACACAGAAGGATTGTTCGTTTTGGTTTTTGTTTTTGGCTTTTATTTTTGTCTCATATTGCTGTCTTTCTTTGTGAAAATTTTATTCTAATAATGTATTACTTGTACAATGGTTTCTGACTTTGTGATTTTATGAGTTTTATTGTATGTATTTCTTGTGCTTTTTTATTGTTTTGTTTTTAAAAAATCTGATTTGTTTGGGCTTTTCATTTGACTGATTATCTTATACATAAAGAAAGAAAGAATGGAGTTGGGTAGATTAGTAGATAGTTATATTCTATGAGAAGGTAGGAAGAAAAATATGATCAAAATATATTGTATCACTTTTAAAAAGTCAGTCCTCCTTTTCCATGTGATTGGTGCATGGAAAACAAGGTTGAAAGCCTTTTAATTGGCTATAAAAATATTCATTAACAGATTTTATTACACAATGGAGCATGAAACAAAGTATCACTATATTAAGTTCTTATTAAAATATTTAAAGCTTTCACTCAGAAAAGCATAAGAGTTTTTTCTAAGGAAAGAGCCTATATATACAACAGTATTTAACATAGATGTTGATTTGAGTAGAGTTGTTAAAAACAGATCTTAGTTGACATATAATGTGTATAAACCAAAAAAGTGAAGTTTGATAGATTTTTCCAAAGTTAACAGATGCACATAGTCATCATTCAAGTTATCACTACCATCCTGGAGACAAAGTCTAGGGTTTCTGTCAAACAATATCTTCCCTAGTACCCAAAGTAAAAATCTTACTGCCTTCTGAGATGGCAATGTGATTTAAATTGTTTTAAAAGAAGTTAAATTGTCTGACATTTTCTTTCATATATTCATTCCATTAAATTAACATTATATTAGAAAAACATAATTTTTTTTCATTTGTCTTAGTTAGGGTCCCACTGCTATGAAGAAACAACATGACCAAGGTAATGCTTCAAAAAGAGAACATTTAATTGGGGCTGGCTTACAGTTTCAAATGTTCAATCCATTATCATCATGGTGTAAAGAATAGCATCATCCACACAATCTTGTAACTGGAGAAAAAGCTGAGAGTTCTATATTTTGATCCAAAGGCCCCCACAAAGAGACTCTCTTCTGCACAAAAAGACTCTCTTCTGTAGAATGAGGAGGGTCTCATCCATACTGGGTAGAGCATGAGCATAGCAGGAGACCTCAGAATTTACCTACACAATGACACATTCATTGAACAAGGTCACACCTACTCCAACAAAGCCACACCTTCTACTAGTGCCATTTCCCAAGGGCCAGGAATATTCAAACCAAAAAATCATTCAAAACCTTTAATCCCTCTGGCTTGAATACAGACAGACACCTCTAATTACTCTGGCTGAAATATAGGTGTGGCCTTAATATACACCTTTAATTTCAAACAATGATGTCTAATTGAGGGGAAAACAAGGTGACTAATCAGAGAAAGATTTGACACAGTAAATCCAGAGTTAAGATATACCCAAGTCTCATGAAAAGAGACAGGAAAGAGGGCTACTTAAGACCAGTGCAGAGAGAGAGTTCAGTTCAGTTCAGTTAAATTTAGAACAGATCAGTTCTGTGGAGTTAAACTGAGTGAATTGAAATTAGTAGACTTTGTGAAGTTTGGTTAGTTCAGTTCCTTCAGTTTAGGAATTCAGTGCAGTGCAGTTCAGGTTGTAGAGTTCAAACTTGATTTTTCCAAGTTGATCAATTAAGTCAGAAGCCAAAAGTAGTCAATTCAAATCAGTTAGTTTAGAGAGGAGTTTGAGTCATAAAACCAGTCAGTTAGAACTTAGAACTAGAAGAGATGAGCTTATTCATCAGTAAGTCTCAGGAGGCTGAAACCATTTAGGCCTAGATTAACAGACATAAACAGGAAACTGAGCCTTCCAGGTCCAGGCTTGCAGAAGATTAGATTGTACAGAGGCTAAAAGCTCCCAGGTTTAGACCTAGAGATAGATAGATAGATAGATAGATAGATAGATAGATAGATAGATATCCTCTGAAATTAGCCCAAGTCATATATTTCTAAAGCATGGGTACAGCTCTTATCTAATCACTTTTTCAGAGGAAATAGTAACTAGATTTACATTAATGTAGTATATTTATTATACTATACATATGTACATACTAATATTATCTTAATATAATATAATCCTCTCAGAATTTCTTACAAGGTATTTTGATCATAGTCACACTCTATACAACTCTTCCTTCTAACTCCTTCCACTTCTATCGCTCATCTTCCTATCACCTTTTTTCCTTTTTAATTATTGTTATTGCATATATACATGTACAAATGTATAAAACAACCTGATGGGTCCATTCACAGTTGTTCCTCCTATGTATATGTTTTCAGGGTGACCACTCTGTATTTGATAATCAATTAGGGGATTTATCCCTGGGGAAGATTGATTTTCTGATTTTTCAGTAGATATTAACTGTAGATATCCCTTCATCTAGGGTAAAATGTTATGAAATTTATCTGATTAATGTTGGCATATCTTCTGCCATTATGTTTGTTCAAAACTTATTTGTGTGACCAGGTAGTTTTGATTTCCATATATACATACATACATACATACATACATACATACATACATACACAGTGTGTATGTGTGTGTGTTTGTGTCAAAAGTCTTTTAGCACCCATCCTAGTTGGATTTTGTGGCAGGAATTTTCCTGTCCCATCTATTTGCAGCAAGAGGCCTGTGATTGGACAGGGTAAAAGGAGGCAGAGCAAAGAGTTGCAGAGAGAAGACGCAAGGAGAGAGAGGAGGAGGAATGAAAACAGAGGCAGATGTAATCCAGCATGCTTTTAAGTAGCCTTGGGTAGTTCAAGATATCAAAAGGTTAGGATTATTGGGATAACTTGTCTAAATTGTGTGGGCATCTTGTGTACTGAGATTTTATTGATATACAAATCTGGTTGGTTAACTATAAGCTCTTAGAGTTTTGTTTTACTGGGTTATTGGGTATTGTGATATCTAACCACAGGGTTGACAATTATTGCTTGGGGCTAGGCCTAGTGCAGAGGAGGTGATATTGGCCTAGTGGCCAGACCTAGAGCCTTGGAAGCAGCAGAGTTGGTGGGCGGAGGCAGCGACAATGCCAACATCTCTGGGGGCCCAGGCCAGTGTGACTGAGATGGCCAGATGGTGCTGGGCTTAGAGCGGGAACTTGGTTGGCCCCAGAGCCAGGAACCATGCTGGTCATTCCTTTTCTAATAACTCCAGTATTGGATTTATTTATCCAGTATAGATGAAATCTTTTAGCAGATATCCTGGTTAAATTTATGTAGTATTGTTTTTACTCAATAGAAATTTATTTTAAATTTCCATTTGACCAGAAGTAGAGAAAGTGTTACACTGTGTCTCTCAATGATTTACTTCTACAATCATTGATTTATGGTGATGGTGGATTTCAGGATATTGTTATCAGGAAATATAGAACAAAGACTAGCTGTTATAGGAAATAATATAAAGACTTCCCAGTGATGCTCCTTGTCAGATGTCAAGGTACAATTGGTAACAAACATGAATGACACCTGACTTACATATTGCTCTATTAAAATAATACTAATCATATGTCATAAAATAGTTTAAAGGGACTTATAATACTAAAACTCCTCTAACAGACCTACATTTGTGGATTTCAATATGATCCTCCTTTCTATATAATTTTAAAAGTAAATTAGAATGTTTTCTCATAAAAGTTTATGAATCAAAAGAAGCAAATAACCACTTTAAGGAAATTTGTTAAGGTAAAACTGTCAAGGCAGGTTTTAAGGGAGAATTTGCATATTAATTTTCACCTTTGCAATTTGTTTTATAATGGATCCTTCAACAGCTTATTTGTTCCATGACCACCTGTTCTGTTCTGCCACTTTGCCTCTGAACATTGAGAGTGGTCGTGTTAAATTATCTGTAGAATCGTCTCAAATGGAATACATCTGATGAAGAAAACAAAGATTGGGAAAGCAAATGGTCTAATTGCTGCTTTGGGGTGTTAGATTAACTTTCTTATTTTAATTTACTTTGTAAGTGAAAATCAGATAATTTTGAATTATTCGCCACATTCTCTTCCAATGTGAATCTCTTTTTTATTGTGATTAGACTTTTACATTAAGTGTTAATGCCTTTTTCTAAGAAGCAGGTTAATTGTACCATCTATTTTCAATTAGCCATAATAGAGTGCATGTATAGCAATAGAATCCATTGTGCGTGTCCTTATAGAAGTGAGGAAATGAGGTAAAAGCTATTATTTTGATGTCCTGATAAATTATATCCCATATTACTTCAGGCAAACTAGATGAATGAGTAATGTTCCATGTGGAGCTCTATGGCAGCAGTTTTGATTCTTAATAAATTTCAGTACTCAATGAAGTCCAGTCTTTATGAGAGATGCCATTTGAATCTAGATTATTCATTATCATAAGTAGCTGAGTTTTAAGATGTGAATAATGAATATGAACATATACAGTACATAAAAATTCATTTTTTACTTTTAGCAATAAACAAGCAATTTCTAAATATTACAGTCCTTTATGACCTTATAAAATCATGTATACCATGCCTAAAGAGAGCTTCTAATCTAAATTGAAATTATTACAAAGTAAATATATATTTAAAATATGTCTATAAAATTGTTAAACAATAATAAAGAAAGCACTAAATTTAATAGATGATAAATGCAGATTTTAATAACTTAGGAAACACATACATTAGCCTTTTAGTATGTCAGTTTTGAACTTGCCATACTTTACAGGCATTTCTAAACTTAAGCACACTAGTATATCTAAACGGTTTATAAGGATAATATTAAGAAAGATGACTATATTTAACTGATAGTTGTGACTACTGAGGGGTTGATTTCTGTTTTTCTTATGAATATTTATATTATTTTTAAAATTAAAATCCACTCAGATATTTTTACCTCTAGTGCTATATTCTGAAACAAACAAACAAACAAAAACTAATAAAATTAAAATTCATTAAATTAAAAAATCTTGAATGAACAAATGGCATAAAGATATTAGAAGACAATTACCCTGAAGAATATTAACTGCTGACAGTGATCTCCAAAAACACAATTTGCAACATATTCCACAAATGAAATACAAATAAAAAAATACTAATGTGATGTGAGCGCACTCTTATTACAGTGACTCCAATCCTCAACACTGACATTACCAGAGCACAAAGAAGAGAAGTCACAGGAAATGTGGTTCCATTGGAGTGAGACTGTAAAAAGGTTTGGAAAATGTCTGGCAGTTTCTTTCAAAACTAAAATACCCTTCATTCAAGAAAATGAAATGTGTAACAATTAGATTAATATAAATTTTACAGTATAGTTTCTACTTCTGTGAAGAATATCATTGTCATTTTCAGATAGATTATATGAAATATACCTATTGCTTTAAATACTATAGCAGTTATAATAGTGTTTGTTCTTTCAGTCCATAAGCCTTTGTTACTTATTCATTTATTTGCTTTCCTTCATTTTGTTCCTTATTGATTTATAATTTTTACTAAAAATTTTACATACTTATTAAATTCAAGTATATTACTTTTGTGGTTATTTTAAGGAGATTTTGTAGATACCTTTTTCCAGATAATTTCAAACCTACCAATGTTCACATTAATTTTCTTTGTAGCAGCTTTTAAAAATTAATTATTAATGATAATCCATCTATTTGTAAGATCATTTTTCTAACTTTAAAATGTATAATGCTCTCTAATCTGCTTTAAGTTAAAATTACCAAGTACTGTTAAATTTACAAGTCTTTTTTACTATTGATCTTTCCTGCTAATTGTATCTTTTGAAAAGTTTAATTCTCTTGTACTTTTCATTGTTCTATAATTGTCTGAATTTAATACTTTTTTGCTCATACTAAATATATTTTTTCCTAATATAACTTTGTTTATTGGTAATAGAACTACTGGTTTAGATGCATTCACATTTCTCAAAGCTATTATAGTTTTTATATTCTTTTCATTTATTAATGCTCTTATCATTTTTTTCTATATACCATTATTTTCTAGTTCAAAAGAACACTCTTTCTTCCTGCAATGTAATTTTTGTTTATATTATTTAATTCTTTCCCATCTTGATGCTTTGCCCCAGTAGGCCTAAACAAACTCTCAAGGGTCATTACTCAGGGGTTCTTTATTCTGGCTTTCATCCACAAAGACAAGATTTGCAAGCTGTTCTACTGCAATGTTGGATCAACAGACTTAAATGACTATTTTCCAATAATTTCATAGTTATAATTATTATGTAGGTATTGATGATTCTCTCCTATTCAAAAAGGCCTCACAGACAAAGCATGTATATATTAAGAGCTAAACATCTGCTGTTGTCTTAAGTGTACAGTAATCCCACTACCACATTAGTATTTAATGGGTTTTTTTTGTTGTTTATGAAAGTTGAATTTAGTTGTTTGTTATGTCTTTCATTGTTAATGATCCTCTAATATTTGTTTATATTTATGTCTATTTTTATTAACTTAATCTCACCATGAGAAGCATTAGTTTCTTAGGCTTGAAATAGGGTCTGATTTATACTATGGCTTTGCTAACTATGAAAATAATGGACTAAGTAAATGATAAAAATTGAATCATATATAACTTCTGGGGTAGGGTGAATAAGTACTATCCCTATAAACTCATGTGTTTGAAATCTTGGTCCACGCAGAGTGGCACTATTTTGAAGTGTGGCTTTGTTGGAATAGGTGTGGCCATTTTGGAGGAAGTGTTTTACTGTAGGGGTGAGCTTTGAGATCTCCTAACTCAAGCTCTGCCCAGTGTGGAATCTTCTTGTTGCCTCCAGCACCATGTCTGCCTGAATGGTGCCATGCTTCCCACTATAACAATAATGGACTAAACATCTGAGACTATAAGCCACCACTGATTAAGTATCTGCTTTTATAAGAGTTGTCTTGGTCACAGTTGTTTCTTCATAGCAATAAAACATTAACTAAAAAAATAGTTGGTGCCAGGGACTGTAATATTGCTGTGATAGTCCTAATCATACTTTTGTTTGAAGGAACATGTATTGAGACTTTGGATTAGCAAAGCAGTGGGATACTTTAAGTAATCAGTCATACTATTAGAAACAAGGAAGACAGTAGTACTGTGAGTGATTTGAACTGTAGAGGTGTGACTCAAGAGGTTTCAGAAAATAAGAATGTTGCCTAGAGATTGTTCTTCTGATGTTGTGGTAAAAGATGTGGCTGCTTTTTGCCCTTGTTGGAAGATTCTGCCTCAAACTAAATGAAAAGATTTAGATTAATTACACGGATAAAGGATATCTCAAAACAGGCTAGCATAGAATTTGTCCTGTGGTTCACTCTTTTGTAGAATGATCAAACATGGCAAGCTGAGAAAGGAAAATACAAAATGTAGGGTTTAAGCATAAATGTGAAACAAGGAAGTGTGTTCAAGTGTTCAAGGAAATAAACAGATTAAAGATATTAAATGGAACTAAGTAAGTGTTGAACAAAAGGCAAGGTTTTTCACGTTTTGAAAAAAGGTATTTCTCAAATGATATTGCTACCTATTCTAAATTTAAAATGTGTTTCTGGTTGTACAACAGATAGTTAAATCATATTAGGCATTATTATGACCTGATTAATTGTTTTCATTTGCCCATAAGGAGATATGATTGTGTATCAAGTTTGACAAGGAGTAAATTGTGATGGCTATTTTTAGTTGCCAACTTGGATATATTTGAAATGAAGTATAATCAAGAAATGGATTGTATATCTGTGATTCGGTTCTTGTGGCAGGAAGACAACATGCCTTTGATCTGAATCTTGTGTCTGGAAGATATAGGATCTTGATCGGGGTAGATACACACCTTTAATCCAGATGTTAAAACATAGTGATAATGCTTATAAAAGTAGATAATGAAAGGAATTTGAAAAAGTTTAGGTCCAAGACTGGTAGTATATTCCAGTACTCAGGAGAAAGAGGCATGCAGATTTCTGAGTTTAAGGAGAGCCTGGCCCACAAAGCAAGATCCAGAAAGCCAAGCTTAGGCAGTAGACCACTGAAAACAAAAAGCTGGTGAAGATGTAAAATGCTGTGGTCTATCCACTGCCATGGTGATGTCCTGCAGAGGAGATTAGGAGTTGGGAGGGAGAAGTGAGTTGGGCATGGGAGGCAGTGGAGGAAGAGAGGAGCAAGGGGAAGTCTTTTTTTTTTTTTTTTTTTTTTTTTTTGGTTTTTCGAGACAGGGTTTCTCTGTGTAGTCCTGGCTGTCCTGGAACTCACTCTGTAGACCAGGCTGGCCTCGAACTCAGAAATCCACCTGCCTCTGCCTCCCAAGTGCTGGGATTAAAGGCGTGCGCCACCACCGCCCAGCCAAGGGGAAGTCTTATAGTCTGACAGGTCAGCAGTCAGAGTGCTTCTTTCTTTATACAGACCTCTGTAGGTAATGATATTCTTTTAATTAAGTAAGTAAGTAGTTAATTCTTTAATCTGTTTTTACAGTTCAGTCTTATCCCACTCCCGGTTCTGTCCCCTGACTGCTCCTCATTCCATACCTCTAATTTTGTTCTCAGCCCATTTATCTTTTGTATATAGGAGAGCTACTGATTTATTTGAGTTAATTTTATGTTCAGCCACTTTTCTGATGTTCTTTATCAGCTGTGGAAGTTCTCTGGTAGAAATTTTGGGGTTGCTTATGTATACTATCTTATTATCTGCAAAGAGTGATACTTTTACTACTACTTTGCCGATTTGTATCCCCTTGATCTCTTTTTGTTGTCTTATTGCTCTAGCTAGAACTTTGAGTACTATATTGAATAGATATGAGGAGAGTGGGCATCCTTGTCTTGCCCCTGACTTTACTGGGATTGCTTCAAGTATCTCTCCATTTAATTTGATATTGGCTGTTGGTTTGCTGTATATTGCTTTTATTAAGTTTAGGTTTGGGCCTCGAATTCCTGATCTCTCTAATACTTTTAACATGAAGAGGTGTTGTATTATGTCGAATGTTTATTCAGCATCCAATGAGATGTTCATATGATTTTTTTTCTTTGAATGAGTTTATATAGCAGATTATGTTCATGGATTTTCATATAGTCAACCAAGCTTGCATCCCCGGGATGAATCCTATTTGATCTTGGTGAATGATGGTTTTAATTTGTTCTTGGATTCAGTTTGCAAGAATTTTATTGAGTATTTTTACATCGATAATCATAAGACAAATTGGCCTGAAGTTCTCTTTTTGTTGGGTGCTTGTGTGGTTTTAGGTATCAGAGTAATTATGGCTTCATAGAATGAATTAGGTAGTGTTCCTTTTGTTTCTATTTTATGGAATAGTTTGAGGAATACTAGTATTATCTCTTCTTTGAAGATTTAGTAGAATTCTGCACTAAAGCCATCTAGCCCTGGGCTTTTTATTTGATTTTGAGTCTTTTAATATACGCCTCTTGGGTGTGTTTGTTGTTTTTGTTCTGAAGCTCTCAGGTGTGCTGTTAAGTTGCTAATATAGTAACTCTCCAATTTCTTTACCACAGCATTTAGTGCTATGAATTTTCCACTTAGAACTGCTTTCATTGTGTCCCACAATTTGGATATGCTGTGTCATCATTTTCATTGAATTTCAGGAAGTCTTTAGTTTCTCTTTTTATTTATTCCCTGACTTAGTTATCATAGAATTGTTCAGTTTCCATATGTATGTGGATTTTCTGTTGTTTTTGCTGTTATTGAAGATCAGCCTTAGTTCATAATGATCTGATAGGATGCATGGAATTATTTCAATCTTCTTATATCAGTTGAGCCTTGTTTTGTGACCAATTATATGGTCGATTTTGGAGAAGGTACCATGAGGTGCTGTGAAGAAGGTATATTATTTTGTTTTAGGATGAAATGTTCTGTAAATATCTGTTAAATCCATTTGGATCATAATCCCAATTAGTTTAACTGTGTGCCTGTTTAGTTTCTGATTAGATGACCTGTTCATTACTGAGAGTGGGTGTTGAAGTTTTCCACTATTATTATCTTGGGTTCAATATGTGTTTTGAGCTTTAACAAAGTTTCTTTTATGAATGTGAGTGTTCTTGCATTCCGGGTATGGATGTTCAGAATTCAGACTATTTTGATGGATTTTTCTTTTGATGAATATGAAGAGTCCTTCCCCATCTTGCTTAATAACTTTTGTTGAAAGTCTATTTTATTGAATATTAGGATGGCAAGTCTAGCTTGTTTCTTAGGACCATTTACTTGGAAGAATTTTACCAGCCTTTTACTCTGATATAGTGTCTGTCTTTGTCATTGAGGTATGTTTCTTGGATGCAGCAAAATGCTGGATCCTATTTGCATATCCAGTCTGTTAACTTATGTCTTTTTATTAGAGAATTGAATCTGTTGATATTAAGAGATATTAAAGACAGATGGTTCTTAGTTCCTATGATGTTTGTTGTTATAGTTGGCATTATGTGCATATGATTCTCTCCTTTTGTCTTTGTTGTGAAGTAATTAATATCTTGTTTTTTTTATTTGGTTTAGTTACCCTCCTTATGTTGGAGTTTTCCTTCTAGAATCCTCTGTAGGGCTGTATTAGTATATTGATATTGTTTTAATTTGCTTTTGTCCTGGAATCTTTTGTTTTTTTCATATATGTTGATTGAGAGTTTTGCTGGGTATAGTAGCCTGGGATGGCATTTTTGTTCTCTTATGGTCTGTGTGATTCCGTCCAGGCTTTTCTGGTTTGTAGAGTCTCTGTTGAGAATCTGGTGTAATTCTCATAGGTCTGCCTCTATATGTTACTTAGCCTTTTCCTTTGCAGCTTTTAATATTCTTCCTTTGTTCTGTGCATTTAGTGTTTTGATTATTATGTGATAAGAGGGTTTTCTTCTCTGGTCTAATTTATTTGATGTTCTATAGGCTTCTTCTATATTTAAAGCCATCTCTTTCATTAGATTGGGAAAGATTTTTCCTATTTTATTGAAGACATTTTCAGGTCCTTTGAACTAGATATCTTTGCTCTCCTCCAGTTCTATTATTCTTAGATTTGATCTTTTCATTGTGTCATTGATTTCCTGGATGTTTTGGGTTAAGAATGTATTTTGTTTTTTGTTTTGTTTGCTTGTTTGTTGTTTTGAATTTTCTTTGACAGTTGTATCAATATTTTCTAACATATCTTCTAAACCCCAGATTCTCTCTTGTATCACTTTTATTCTGTTTGTGATGCTTACATCTGTAATTCCTGACCTTTTTCTTAGATTTTCCTTTTTCTGTGTTGCCTCCATTTGTGTTTTCTTTATTTTTTCACTTCCACTTTTAAGTCTTGGACCACTTTGTTCAATTACTTTACCTTTTTGATTGTATTTTCCTATATTTCTTTAAGGGATTTATTTTTTTCCTCTTTAAGGGCTTCTACCTGTTTACCTGTGTTTTCCTGTGTTTCTTTCAGTGAGTTATTTATATCTTCCTTAAAGTACTCTATTATCTTCATGAGATAAGATTTTAGGTCAGCTTCCTGATTTTCATGGGTGTTGGTGAATTCAGGGCTTGCTATGGTGGAAGAACAGAGTTCTGATGATGCTGAAGTATATTGCCTTCTGTTGCTTATAGCTTTGTGCTTACCTCTTGCCATTTGGTTATCCCTGGTGTTTGCTGGTCTGGGTATCTCTGGTGCTTGCCTCTTGTGTTCCTGTGTTACTGTAGGTCTACTGGTAGCCCTGTGATTCTGGCTATAGCAGACCTTCTGTGAAAACTTCTGACTGTGGGATCTTCAGAGGGTCATGTTCCCTGGTGACCTGTTGCTCTGGCTACAGTGGCTCTTCTGGGATTCCTTCAGACTGCAGGATTGTCAGAGAGGGCAGAATAGCTGCTGGTCTGTTGCTATGGCTGCTGCAGATCTCCTGGGAGGTCATCAGACAGTTAGTTCTTTAGAGGACCAGGCAAACTGTTGCCCTGAATGTAGCTGTTCTCCTGGGAGGCTTTTAGACTGTGGGGTCTATTGTTCTGTTTGCAGCAAAACTCCAGGGAGGCTTTCAGACTATTGGTTAAATTGCTCAGTTGCCATGAGTACAGCAGATCTCCTGAGAGAAAACTTAACAAAGAAAATAAAAAATCAAAAAACAATGAATATTCATTTGTGTTTCACCATTTTTCTTGAAGGCATGGTTGAAGTGTGTTTATGATTTTACTTTAATTTTTATGTCTAACAATTAAATTTACTTATTAAACCACACTAGGTATCATTTCTTTAAATCTAAAATAACCTATTTTTATTTAATTATTTTTTAGAATTTTATATATGAGTACAATATTTAAACCATTTTCCCAGTACATCTCCATTAAAATCCTCTAGTTCTTCTCATTCCCTCTGAAGTTCATGGCTTTTTATTCTTTAATTATTATTGTTTTATACACATGCACCACACACACACACACACACACACATACACACACATATATGCTTATAAATACACTACATAACTTTATAAAACTCAACCTGCTGAGTATATTTAGTTGTAGGAGGAGCTAAGATGGGAGGAGTTAGGAGAGGAAGAAGAAGAGGAGTAAGGAGGAGAGGAGGAAAAGGAAGAGGAGGAGCCAGGAGCCAGTAAAGGAGAACAAGAGAGACAGAGAAAGAGAGAGAGAGAGAGAGAGAGAGAGAGAGAGAGAGAGAGAGACTGAGAGAGAGAGAGACTGAGAGAGAGGAGATGGAGGCAGATATTCACCTCTCTGTAGTAGTCAAAGGTAGTTGGTATATCTAGGTTGGGTATTGGGTTACAATTCTGATTGTATGAGTATCTTGTTACTGAACATTATCAAATATATAAGCCTTTGATTAATCTTCAAGCACTAGAGTCTCATCTTTCTACTGAGCCCGCATGGATGGCAGGATGGCCTGGGCAATGCCCAGCCTTGCAGAGGCAGCGAGGGAGATTGAGCCATCTCCCATGCTGATGTCTCATGGATGGCAGGGCTGGTGTTTCTAGTTGGCCATTTCTAGCTGCAGCACACATGTGGCCTCCAACCGAGAAACATGGCGGCTGGCTAGGCAGAGCTGCTGTAGCTTATATAGTTCACCTGAGCCAGAGGCCGATCTAAATAAGTACTTCAACATTTAGTCTTGTTCATTTGTATATGTGAAGAGGGCTTATGAAACTTCCTTCATTCATTTTGGCTTGTCATCTGGTATTGCTGTTTTTCACGTATTATTTAGGTATCCATATCTATATTCCCTCAGATCAGTTTCCATATCATATATAAAAAATACTTTCTTGAAGCAGAAGCACACATGTTGGTACTCTGTCTCTTGCAGTTTATCTTAGCATTTCTATTGCTGTAAAAATATACCATGACCATAGCGAGTCTTATAAAAATGAACATTTAATTGTGGCTGAATTATAGTTTCTGAGGTTCAGTTTATTACCATCATGGTTGGAAGCATGGTATCATGCAGGTACTGCTATTGAAGAGGTAAGTGAGAATTACTGGTCTGGCTTGTGATTCTAAAACCTCAAATTCTCCCAAGTGACATAATTCCTCCAACAAAATCATACCCATTCCATCAAAGCTATATGTCCTAGTGGTATCATTCTCTATAGAGCTGAAAGGGCATTTTTTTCCCAAACCACCACATTCCACTCCCAAGCCTGATGGGATTATCCATATCATCATATAAAATGCACTCAATCCAACTTCAAAGTCCACATAGTCTATAGCAAACTTGTTTAAAATTCAAAAGCTCACAGCCTCTTCCTATATTCATACAGTATCTTAGCTATAATTCCCTTCCCACTTTAATAAATCAAAATAAAAGGGCAGATGACATATAGTAGTATTGGATATCCATTACCATTCTGAAATGGAAGATAGGGAACACAGGAAGGAAATCCAGGACAAAAACAAGATGGAAAATCAGCTGGACAAACTCTAAGCTCCAAGCTTCCATGGCTAATGCCAAAATGCTTTTCATATTTCCATTTCCTTTCAGCTTTGCTGAAAGCAACATACATCTTTCTCCAGGGCTTGTTGCATCCCTTTCAGAATCTTTCCCCTGCAGGTATCCTTTGGCTCTAGCATCTTCAACATTTTGTGGGTTACAGGCTTCACCTTCACAGTTTTACACAATTGGCCTCTCTAGGCCTCCCTGCAGTGACACCCCTGACATATGCCTGGCCTCATCAGCTTTCCTTAGTGGTGCAAACAGATTCCATTATCCATTTCTTATATTCTTGACACTAAAGCCAGAACCACATGGGCAAAGAAAGCTTCCAAGTTCTGCTGCTTGCTGGGTCTGGAACATAATCCCTCATTCAAACACATTTTCATCAGCTTTCTGTTGTCAGTGGATTCCTTGTTTGCCTAAGCTTTGTTGTCATGGTTCTCACTCAGTAAAAGAGGCTAGATTTGCTTGCCTCTGCCTGTTGAGTGTTAGGATTAAAGGCATGCATCATTATATCTGTCCCTAACCTTTTATTTAATTCATTTTCACAAGTTGGAAGCTTAGCTGGGTAGGGTCTTGCTGTGATGTCACCACCCCCTTTATTCCATATAACATCAGGATTTTCTGTAATATGTCAACCTTCTTGAACACAGGTCTTAGCTCTATTTCACTTCCTGGTGCCCATTTTCTGCTTTGCTGTACATTTTGTATTTCTCTTTGCCCAGACTGCTCTTGTTTTTTTATACATCTTCATAAGAGTAAACACTAATAACCATATAACAAAGTTAATGCTAGGCTTCTTGACACTTCTGCCAATGGAACTAATCCAAAACTCTTCAATTTAACCTCAGGCAGACTTTTTGAACAAGAGCTAAAAGCATCCATCTTCTTTGCCAAAATATCACAAAAGCATTCTTTAGGCTACATACTAAAATACTTCTCCTCTGAAACTTCTTGTGCTTGGCCCAAACAGCTCAAACAACCCTAATGGTACAATTGTGCCACACAAAGCCATACCTACTCCAACAAGACTACTCACTCTCATTGTGCTGTTTCCTGTAGACATATTGGGGGTAGGGGCATTTTATCCAGACAACCACACAGCTTTTTTGTCTCCTCTGCAGCAATGTTTCCTGTGCCTTAAGAATAGGGTTTATAGATGGGACAATTGAGGCAGGGCATTCTATAGTGTGTTTTAAAAATGTTCTAACTGCTATTAGGTTTGGGAAAAATCAAAAGTGTATTTTATGAAACAAATATTCTATAGAAACATACATTTTGAATGTAGTTAGATATATGGTTAAATCTTTTACTTATGGAATGTTTCAATCTTTCTATATGATGTCTACTTACATAGAAACTCTTTTTCATAATTACCAGCCATTAATATCATCATTCAAATTATCTATCTTCTATAATTTCATGATTTATTCCAATTTCTTCTAGAATTTGACAAACTTTTGGCAATTTCTCTTTGCAGCCATTAAAGATTCTCTATTAAATATGAATATTTAGTAAAGTTGCTCATTTAAAAAATATGGAAAGATTCTGCCTTCTGAATCCTTGTGAATTCCATATTGCACTAGTGTGCCCATTTGTGGGACTATAATAGACAAGAGTTATAGAAGAAGGGTTGAGAAAGTTTCAATCCTGGATAACTCAAACATGAGAATACAGGAGTTGGCTACCTTTCCCTTCCCAATCTGGTATCGTAAAGCCATCTCCCACTATCAAACCTAGCAGGAATTTATTACACTGGAAGTTATCAGGATTCCATCCTTGTTTGACTTTATAACATATTCCCCCCTGGACCTTCCAGTCCCTGAGTCTGTAGATGAAGTATTTTCAAACAGCCCTGGCTGAACATAATTGCATAAACCTTGCCCCAGTGACCTTGGCCACCTCCCCAGGGGCATAAACACCCATTTCTCCCTACTACCCATCCAAAATTTGAACCAGTTCTCCAAAGGTGTTTCTATGTATATTCTTTGCCAGTGCACTCACCACTTACGAAGATTCTGCACTGCACCTACCCACGCTATGCTAAATTTCCCTCCTTCCAGTTCAGTTTGGTGCACAGTGGGCCTGGCTACCCCAAAGAGGAAGTAGACATGAGGTGACACCCAATGACACTATTCAGACATTTACTTTTAGAGCATAGGTCTAAGAAGAGAATCTAAACCAAAATTTTTGAAGTACAAACATCATGACCTGTATTCCCAGCATATATGCAAAAATTAGGTATAGTGATGAATACCTCTAATCCCAGCATTAGAAAGAAACACACACAAACAACTAACTAAACAAACAAACAAATAAACTCTAAAAATGTTTAAAAAGAAAAGGAAAGGAAACTCATTTATATTTTTCAGAATTTTTAACTAACATGAAAATGAAAGGAAATGAAATCTTTGGAAAATAATTTGGGATTAATTCAGTGTTTGTTTTAAATGAGGGAAATTACATTCTCAGAAAGATCAACAATCTTTATTTATTAAACAATGATATACTTTTTCTTTCAACATTTTAATTATGTCATAATAAAGTCAAAACAAATGTAAGTGGATCAACAAAACAAGCTACACATTAACAAAACCATGATTATTGTGGTAGGTAATTTCTTAACAGTTTTTAGTATCTGGATTCAAAGTATAGTTGACCTACATTTCTAACAGAATCTACATTTTCAAGTTATACAGTTTATTTTTAGCTTCATAATTAGCTCATGTCATCCTCACTGTCATCTCTCTTCATATACAAAGCAAGGGAAAAAAACCTATGTTTAGGGCCCCAATAGAAGTAGAAAAGGGCAACTACTTGGCATTTGATTTAAATTTTCATACTAAATATAAAAGTCTTAGTTTGTTCTGTTCCTGAGGTAAAATATACTAAATGAAGCAACTTGAAAATAAAAGGACTTATTTTATGTCATAATCCAGATTATAATCCATCAGTTAAGGAAAGTCAAGGTGGCAGGAATTTGAAGCAAGTTGATAGCATCACTCAAGCTTAGTATCTATCTAGTACCAATCTAGGGGAATAAATCCACCCAAAGATGATGGATAATTTCATCTCAAACCATCAAGACATTTCCTCACAAACACAATCTTGTTCAAGACAATTCATTGAGATTCAATTTCCAGATATTTCTACATTGTGTCAAACTGGTAATTAAAAGTCCTAACAATGTTTATCCTCTAATTTATTGATTTAGTACAATATTTTATGTATTTTCTGTTTTGTAGTAATTTTACAACTCAAAACACCTTTTTAAATGGTAGTAAAGTTAGATTTTTTAGGTACAACAAGAGTATACTAGGTCTGCAGAGAAAATGTGTGTTTATCTAATTAGATAAACTTGGTTTAGGTGTCAGATTTTATGCTTTTGGTTGTGAAAATTAATAAATAAATAAATAAATAAATAAATAAATAAAATAAATAAATGATCAATATGAGTAATTAGAAATTAGAATGAGAGAGAAAATATAGAGAAAAATAAAAGAATAGGAAAGGACACATTTTACGGAGGATATCTAGCACTAAATGACATTGAAGGCCTTCACAAAACAATATGGAAACTTGGTAATATAGAGGTAGTATCATTTTAATGAGAAGAAAAAATGACATTTTTCAGGTTATAAAATGTCTGTCCTCAAAATAAATATAAAAATCACTTCTATAAATTGTGTCAACGTGACAAAAGCATTCAGTGACTAGTTATGTGTATTTCTATTGGGCTAATAGGCAAAGGCATTAAGAAGTCCAACTTTCAAAATTATTGCCTCAGAGCAAATACATGTTGAATAATTTGGGAATGCAAACATGGTTCCTACTACTTTGATACATCAAAATTTAATCTTAAAAGTCTGCCAAAGAATGTATACATAATAGTATGAACAAAAATGACTGAGTTGCCACTATATCAAGGAAATAACATTGTATCCTGTTTCGTGACCCATGAATCTCTTGGTCTCTACTTTGTCCTTCAGCACCTAATGTTACTTTATTTTCATCCCTTTCTTAGGTTTAGATCATTCCTATTAACATTCTTTATGTATAAGCATGCATACATTATAGGCTAGATCTGAAAGTGATGGAGGTGATGTGCTTTCTCTTTCGGAGTTCGGTATCTTGCATAATACTCTCATTTCTAGGCTCATTCTAAAAATATTAATAAATTTAATTGAAATTGGCTTCTATAATCTTTGCAAAAATTCCATGATATCACAGTGCACTCTGCATACAGAACTTTCAATTATCAGAATCTTACCATGGTTCTTTTAATAGTCTGTTCTAATTTTCTTACTGGGTATATTAATATTTTTCCCAACATTTCAGAACCTAGACTAGTTACAGCATTTAAAAATCCTTCTATGATTAGATTATAAATACAAAGTTCTTGTTTATATAATTAAATAACCATCCTTAAAGGAAAATAATAAATTGATACAGCCTTTCCCCTATAAAAGACCCCATATTCTTCTTGAAGAAGTCAAGTTCAACTCACACATATGGCATTTGGATACCATACTTTAGTCACCTTGTATCCAAATTGTCCCTCAGTCTTTGTTGTTTTCAAGAATTTTCTTCTTTTGGAAGATTAAATGGTAAATAGGTTATAGAACCTTCTTTATATTTCATTATAATATTCATACATGATTATGTTCAGGTTGTGAAGTTGTGACAGGAATACCACAGACACGTATACCCACGCTTTGGTTACACAGAAAAAGGTCCTCAATGTGTGTTTTTCCTGTGTTCATCATGGAAGTTTGCAATTGATCAATATAATATTTAATATGTGCACATTTTAAAGTTAATTACAGCTTTAAAATGTTTTTGTAAGAGTAAACATCAATTTTACATAAGCATTATTATTTCTAACAATACAAATACAAACCATGTAGGAACTTACTTTTAACTGTGCCTGAATGGGATTTTTCCAATGTTTGTTGTCTGGTGTAATATATTATACTTAGTTTTATCTTTTAATATTTTATCATTAAGAGTCTATTGACAAAAATACTGGCTTTCACAGAACATGGTTTATTTGTCATTGATATAAACATTGAATTTTGACTCGCTTAATGTACAGCCTACAATACTTTTAATAAATTTTGTTTTACTGATTTTTTTAATTAGATAAAATATGATTGCATCTCACTCCTCCCTCAATCCCTTACCATTGTCCTCTTGTTTCCTTTTAAATTAATGGCTTCTTATTCCTTAATTACCATTGGTGTGTGTGATGTGTGTGTGTGTGTGTGTGTGTGTGTGAGTGTGTGTGTGTGTATTTGAGTGCATATCTGTGTATATAAAAATAAACATGTAAATAAATGCAAGTTGTTGAATTCAGTTATTAAAGCTGGAAGTTTCTCAGTTCTAGCCTGTTTTCCTACTTTTTCATCATTTTAAAATAAGTTTTTATTTTTTAGCACTTTCTTCATTTTGACACAATAATTTGCAATATAGAGTTTTATATTACTGTTGCCTCCATAGTTCCATCATGATTAAAGACCCTTGATTTTTGCTGCTAAGAATTAACTACTTTTATTAATATTGATTCATTACTTATAGATCCTCAATAAATTCAGATGAAGCTAAAAGTGTTGCATTATAATTTTACAATATTTATTATAGCTGTAATTATTTTAAATGTCTGTAAGTTATTATGATATTATAAATATATTATTTAAACAAATGTCTTAATTTTACCTACAATTTTTATAATATTTATAATATATAAGTTTGTGTGTATATATAATAAATAATTCAAAACTTAAGTCTGATCAGGTCATATTAGGTTAGAATTTTTATTAAGGAGACCTATTACAATTAATCCACATAGCCAACAGAATAGTTTAAAAGAAACATGTGCTTTGATTTGCTAAGCTATAACCTTTTCTGTATTAGAAAAATACTTTGACACAAACACTTTACAAATGTCAGCAGAAAATCTATACTCCATTTCTTCACATTGGTTTTGTGACATTGTGTTTGCTGATATTCGACAAGGGATAAGTTGGCATTGATTTCCTTTGGCACTGCTCTTTTCTGTTGTATGATGGGAAATTAAAGGACTGAAATGAACTGAGTCTCTTACAACCCCAAAGTCACTCATGTGAGCAAAGCTACCATAGGTAAACCAGAATTCTCTTTGGGTCTTAAAGGTCAATTGAAATCGTAACAGTAACACATTCCTTTGAATTGGAGAAATTATAAAAATATTAAAATCTGTATAAGTTACAAAAATGACTTAAAATTAAAACTTGATTTCGGTTCTGTGTATTATTTCTTAAACTGACTCCAACCCTTTCTTTGAAAAAAAAATATTCAAAAATGAATATTGATTTCCATCCCTCATGGATCTCAAATTGTAAACAATTGAGGGGACTTCACAGAAGATGCCACCATGTTTAATTTGACAGGAAAATAAGAAGAAAATCATGTACTTACTTCATGGAAACAAAAAGTACCTTAGGTTTTATAGAAAATAATAAAATCTGTTATATCACAATCATTTGAATGCTATAATTTTTTTATGAAAATGTGAATAGCATGGATATTTTATCAAGTAAAATTTAGTTAAGTCTTCCAAATAAAAGTATATTTAGTTCCATGAATCAGACCTTAAGTTGAATGGATAGAATTCATACTACTTGTGTGTAATTTCCAACCTGTGACATTATTGTTTTGGACTACTTATGAAAATATTTTCTAAGTAGCAAAATAACAAATTTCACATTATAGCAATCTTAATACAATTTTACATCCATATAAATGCAATAAGTAGCATTAATAACATTTTATAGTTCAGAAAGAAAAGTTTCAAAATAAATCAATACTTGGAATGAATATACATACATATATATATATATATATATATATATATATATATATATATATTTGTGTGTGTGTGTGTGTGTGTATGTGTGTCTGTGTGTGTGTATGTGTGTATGAATTGTATGGCCATAGTTTAACAGTGATAGAGACTGGGGCTACATTTGAAAGATACTTTGGGATCAGGATGCAGAATGAGTAAATTTTAGAATTGGATAAATGTTATTTTAAAACATTTTAAGTAAATTAAAATCATAGAACAATTTGCTAGATGTTGAATAAGTTTAAAGGAATTGATGAATATTGTCAGTCTTCTAATATAGATGCATCTGATTCAACTTTCAATATTTGGAAACACAATATCATAATTAAGGTCCGTTTTAAAAAATAAACTTCCTCTACTTTGTTCATTGACCATCTGTACATATATGACAGAAACAACAGTTATATTTGCCCTTTCAGTTGTTTAACACTCATTAGATTCATAGGCCACAGCTGAAAACAGACCTGAACTCGCTTACTCGCAGATTTGTATTAGTTTCTTTCATGAACATAAATACATTGTTTGCTTCTTTTTAAAATCAAAATTAGTCTTTTGCCTGGGGCAGACCCTTAGCTGGTCTGCTCCTGTGGAAACACCGGATCCTGAGACATCATAGAGGGACCCACTGCAACCATAACAGAGGGTAAGACACCTTGCCCACTGCCCCACGCCCCATAGTTACAACTGGGAGCCAGGCGGGGCTTAAGGAACTAGCAGGCACCCAAACCCCACCCCTCTGGAATACCACCTCCCTTCTGCCCTGACCCTGGTTCTTTAGCCTGGGGCAGACCCTTAGCTGGTCTGCTCCTGTGGAAACACCAGATCCTGAGACATCCTAGAGGGACCTACTGCATCCAGAGCAGAGGGACTCTGGTCCTTCTGCCTGGGGCAGACCCTTAGCTGGTCTGCTCCTGTGGAAACACCTGATACTGAGACAACCTAGAGGACCTACTGCATCCAGAGCAGAGGACACTTAGCTGGTCTGCGCCTGTCGAAACATCTGATCCTGAGACATCCTAGAAGACATACTGCATCCAGAGCAGAGGGAGCTTAGGATCACAGGAACACATAGACATCTGGAATCCAAGGAGATCTGACACAAGCAAGATAACTGGAAAGACAGACTCTAGTCAGACACAGTGAGCACAGGTAACACTAGAGTCAACCAGATGGCGAAAGGCAAGCGCAAGAACACAAGCAACATAAACCAAAGTTACCTGACATCATCAGAACCCAGTTCTCCCACCATAGCAAGCCCTGGACACCCCATCACACAGGAAAAACAGGACTCAGAATTAAAATCACTTCTCATGATGATGATAGAGGATTTTAAGAAGGACATAAGTAACTCCCTTAAAGAAATACAGGAGAACACAGGTAAACAGGTAGAAGCCCTTAAGAGGAAACACAAAAATCCTTTAAAGAATTGGAAGAAAACACAGTCAAACAGATGAAGGAATTGAACAAAACCATCCAGGATCTAAAAATGGAAATAGAAACAATAAAGAAATCTCAAAGGGAGACTACTCTGGAGATAGAAAACGTAGGAAAGAGATCAGGAGTCATAGATGCAAGCATCACCAACAGAATACAAGAGATAGAAGAGAGAATCTCATGCACAGAAGATACCATGGAAAACATTGACACAACAGTCAAAGAAAATGCAAAATCCAAAATGCTCCTGACCCAGAACATCCAGGAAATCCAAGACACAATGAGAAGACCAAACCTAAGGATAATAGGTATAGATGAGAGTGAAGACTCCCAATCTAAAGGGCCAGTAAATATCTTCATCAAAATTATAGAGGAAAATTTCCCCAACCTAAAGAACGAGATACCCATAAACATACAAGAAGCCTACAGAACACCAAACAGACTAGACCAGAAAAGAAATACCTCCCGTCACATAATAATCAAAACACCAAATGCACAAAACAAAGAAAAACTACTAACAGCAGTAAGGGAAAAAGGTCAAGTAACATATAAAGGCAGACTGATAAGAATTACACCAGACTTTTCACCAGAGACTATAAAAGAAAGAAGAACCTGGTCTGATATCATACAGACCCTAAGGGAACAAAAATGCCAGCCCAGACTGCTATACCCAGCTAAATTCTCAATCACTATAGATGGAGAAACCAAGATATTCCATGACAAAACCAAATTTGCACAATATCTTCCCACAAACCTATCACCTCAAAGGATAATTGATGGAAAACGCTAACACAAGGAAGGAAACTACAACCTAGAAAAAGCATGGAAGTAATCTTCCAACAACCCCAAACAAAGATAACTACACAAACATAATTCCACCTCTAATAACAAAAATAATAGGAAACAACAATCATTTTTCCTTAATATCCCTCAACATCAATGGACTCAATTCTCCAGTAAAAGACGAAGACTATCAGACTGGATACATAAACAGGACCCAGAATTTTGCTGCATACAAGAAACGCACCTCAGTGACAAAGACAGACACTACCTCAGAGTAAAAGGCTGGAAAACAATTTTCCAAGCAAATGGACCCAAGAAACAAGCTGGAGTAGCCATTCTAATATCAAATAAAATAGACTTTCAACCAAAAGTAACAAAAAGATAAGGAAGGACACTTCATACTCATCAAAGGAAAAATCTACCAAGAAAAACTTTCAATTCTGAACAGCTACACTCCAAATGCAAGGGCACCCACATACATAAAAGAAACTTTACTAAAGCTCAAAGCACACATTGCACCTCACACAATAATAGTGGGGGATTTTAACACCCCGTTCTCTCCAATGGACAGATCGTGGAAACAGAAACTAAACAAAGACACATTGAAATTAGCAGAAGCTATGAACAAAATGGATTTAACAGATATCTATAGAACATTTCATCCTAAAGCAAAAGAATATACCTTCTTCTCAGCACCTCATGGTACCTTCTCCAAAATAGACCATATAATTTGTCACAAAACAGTCCTCAACAGATACAAAAAGACTGAAATAATCCCCTGCATCCTATCAGATCACCACGGACTAAGGCTGGTCTTCAATAACGACAAAACCAAGGGAAAACCCACATGCATGTGGAAACTCAACAGTGCTCTACTCAATGTTGACTTTGTCAAGGAAGAAATACAGAAAGAAATTAAAGACTTTTTAGAATTTAACGAAAATGAGGAAACATCATACCAGAACTTGTGGGACTCCATGAAAGCAGTGCTAAGAGGAAAGCTCATAGCTCTAAGTGCCTACAAAAAGAAATTGGAGAGAGCACACATTAACAACTTGACAGCACACCTGAAAGCTTTAGAACAAAAAGAGGCAAATACACCCAAGAGGAGTAGGCATCAGGAAATAATCAAACCCAGGGCTGAAATCAACCGAGTAGAAAAAGAAAGAACTATACATAATATCAACAAAACCAGAGTTGGTTCTTTGAGAAAATCAACAAGATAGATAAACCCTTAGCCAGATTAACCAAAGGGCACAGAGACAGTATCCAAATTAATAAAATCAGATCTGAAAAGGGAGACATAACAACAGAAATTGAGGAAATTCAAAAATCATCAGATCTTATTACAAAGGCCTATACTCAATAAAACTGGAAAATCTGGATGAAATGGACAATTTTCTAAACAGATACCAGGTACCAAAGTTAAATGAGGAGCAAATAAACCGTCTAAACAGTCCTATAATCCCTAAAGAAATAGCAGCAGTCATTAAAAGTCTCCCTACCAAAAAAGCCCAGGACCAGATTCTTTTAGTGGAGAATTTTATCAGACTTTCTAGGAAGACCTAATACCAATTCTCTTCAAACTATTCCACAAAATAGAAACAGAAGGAACACTACCCAATTCGTTCTATGAAGCTACAATCACACTCATACCTAAACCTCACAAAGACCCAACAAAGAAAGAGAACTTCAGACCAATTTCTCTTATGAATATTGATGCAAAAATACTCAATAAAATTCTAGCAAACCGAATCCAAAAACACATCAAAACAATCATCCATCATGACCAAGTGGGCTTTATCCCAGGAATGCAGGGATGGTTCAATATTTGGAAATCCATCAATGTAATCAACTATATAAACCAACTCAAAGAAAAAAAACACATGATCATCTCACTAGATGCTGAGAAAGCATTTGACAAAATTCAACATCCCTTCATTGGTAAAAGTCTTGGAAAGATCAGAATTCAAGGCCCATACCGAAACATAGTAAAGCAATATATAGCAAACCAGTAGCCAACATCAAACTAAATGGAGAGAAACTTGAAGCATTCCCACTAAGATCAGGGACTAGACAAAGTTGCCCACTCTCTCCCTACCTATTCAATATAGTACTGGAAGTCCTAGCCAGAGCAATTAGACAACAAAAAGAAGTCAAAGGAATACAAATATGAAAGGAAGAAGTCAAAATATCACTATTTGCAGATGATATGATAGTATACTTAAGGGACACCAAAAACTCTACCAGAGAACTCCTTCAGCAATAACCATAAACAACTTCAGCAAGGTGGCAGGTTATAAAATCAACTCGAACAAATCAGTAGCCTTCCTCTACATGAAAGATAAACAGGCTGAAAAAGAAATTAGGGAAATGACACCTTTCACAATAGACACAAATAATATAAAATACCTCGGGGTGAATCTAACCAAGCAAGTGAAAGATCTGTATGACAAGAACTTCAAGTCTCTGAAGAAAGAAATTGAAGAAGATCTCAGGAAATGGAAAGATCTCTCATGCTCATGGATCAGCAGGATTAATATAGTAAAAATGGCCATCTTGCCAAAAGCAATCTACAGATTCAATGCAATCCCCATTAAAATACCAACTCAATTCTTTACAGAACTAGAAAGAGAAATTCTGAAATTTATTTGGAACACCAAAAAAACCCAGGATAGCAAAACCATTCTCAACAATAAAAGAACTTCTGGAGGAATCGCCATCCCTGACCTCAAGCTTTACTACAGAGCAGTAGTGATAAAAACGGCCTGGTATTGGTACAGAGACAGGCAGGAAGATCAGTGGAATAGAGTTGAAGACCCAGAAATGAACCCACACAACTATTGTCATTTAACCTTTGACAAAGGAGCTAAAACCATCCAGTGGAACAAGGACAGCATTTTCAACAAATGGTGCTGGTTCAACTGGAGGACAGCATGCAGAAAAATGCAAATCGATCCATTCTTATCTCCTTGTACAAAGCTCAAGTCCAAGTGGATAAAGGACCTTCACATAAAACCAGACACACTGAAACTAATAGAAGAGAAGGTGGGGAAGACCCTCGAATACCTAGGCACAGGGGGAAAGTTCCTGAACAGAACACCAATGGCCTATGCTCTAAGATCAAGAATTGACAAATGGGACTTCATAAAATTGCAAAGTTTCTGCAAGGCAAAGGACACTGTCAATAGGACAAAACGGCAACCAACAGATTGGGAAAAGATCATTACCAATCCCACATCTGATAGAGGACTAATATCCAATATATACAAAGAACTCAAGAAATTAGACTCTAGACAACCAAATAACCCTATTAGAAAATGGTGTACAGAGCTAAACAAAGAATTCTCAACTGAGGAAATGCAAATGGCTGAGAAGCACCTAAAGAAATGTTCAGCATCCTTGGTCATCAGGGAAATGCAAATCAAAACAACCCTGAGATTCCACCTCACATCAGTCAGAATGGCTAAAATCAAAAACTCAGGTGATAGCAGATGCTGGAGAGGATATGGAGAAAGAGGAACACTCCTCCATTGTTGGTGGGATTGCAAGATGGTGCAACCACTATGGAAAACAATCTGGCGCTTCCTTAGAAAATTGGACATATCACTACCTGAGGACTCAGCTATACCACTCCAGGGCATATACCAGAAGATGCTCTAACACATAACAAGGACATATGCTCCACTATGTTCATAGCAGCTTTATTTATAATAGCTAGAAACCGGAAAGAACCCAGATGCCCTTCAACAGAGGAATGGATACAAAAAATGTGGTACATTTATACAATGGAATATTACTCAGCTATTAAAAACAATGAATTTGATAAATTCTTATGTAAATGGATGGAACTAGAAAATATCATCCTGAGTGAAGCAACCCAATCTCAAAAGAACATACATGGTATTCATTCACTGATTATTGGATTTTAGCCCAGAAGCTTGAAATTCCCAAGATTCAACACTCAGACCACATAAAGCTCATGAAGAATGATGACCAAGTAGGGGGGCCTTCAGTCCTTCTTAGAAGGAATAACAAAATACTGAAGGGAGCAAATATGGAGACACAGTGCAGGACAGAAACTGAAGGAGGGGCCGTCTACAGACCATTCCACCTCTATATCCATCCCATGTGCAGTCACCAAAGGTAGACGTTGATGTGGATGTCAGGATGTACATGCTGACAGGAGCCTGATATAGCAGTCTCCTTAGAAGTCTGCAAGAGTCTGACATACTCAGAGGCAGATGCTCATAGCTAACCATCAAACTGATCATGGGGTTCCCAATGGAGAAGATAGAGTGAAGGCTGAAGGAGTTGAAAGGATTCGTGACACCATGAGGAAAGCAACACTACCAACCAACCAGAGCCCCCAGAGTCTAAACTACCAACCTGGGAGCGCTTAGGGAGGAACCATGGCTCCAGCTATATATGCAAGGGAGCTATATACAAGTGGGAGAAGAGATCCTTGTTCCCATGAAGGCTGGGCGTTATGGGGGGGATATTCGAGGATGGGGAGGTGAGGTACGGGGAGGGTGGGTGGGGATAAAACAACATGGAGGCAGGAGGAGGGGGAGGGATAGTGAGTTCCTGGGAGTGAGGGGGGAAGTGGGGTAAGGAGAGAACATCTGAAATGTAAATAAAATTTCTAATAAAACAAACAAGCAAACAAACAAAAAACAACAACAACAAAAAAAAGAAAATAAAGTCAAAATTAGTGGGCTTACTGAAATAAGCAAATAAAATCTATTTACAATACAGTCATAAGTTATAGATGATGGAAAAATGACCCAGTATTTAAGAGCACTTGTTATTTTTCCAGATGTTTAGATATCAATTCCCAATATCCACATGGTCACTCACAAAAGTTCTGAGATTCCAATTCCAGGGGACTTGAACTCACTTGTCCTATATATACCATATACATAAAGCAAAAATCCATAAATCTTTAAAAGGATTGTAAACTACAAAATGCAAACCAATCCTTCATATAAAAATAACATATGTATGTACTTGCACATTCAATTGATCAAGGTTTAATTGTATGCTACATGCCTTTATTTATTCTTCATACACCATATGCATTCAATTTTACATCAATAAAAAGTTTCCTGGCATTTATATATTCAAAATGTATTGTTACATTTTCAAGGGAAATCTGTTTTATAGTTATTTTTTTAATGTGGAGGTTATTTATTTATGAGACTCATTTATCCAATCAATTTAAGGTACAACCTTTACAAAATAAAAGTTAAAATAAGCTTCCATTTATAAAAAGATTTTTCAGCAGAATGCCTAAGGACATCTTTTTTTTTTTTAATTGAAAATAGAGTATTCTCTCACACAATACATCCTGAACACAGTTCCCCTTCCCTCACTCCTCCAAGACAAATCCTCACTAGCTCTCCCCCAGATCCATCCCCTCTTGGTTTCTCTTCAGAAAGAGCAGTTATCCAAGAGACAAAAACCAAACAAGACAAAGCAATATACAATAAGACAAGGCAACGTCCATCACACAGTGGATGGACAAAGCAACCAAATAGGAGGAAAGGAATCCCAAGAACAGGTAAAACAGTCAGAGACACATCCACTTACACTGTTAGGAGTCCCACAAAAACACTAAGCTAACACTATAGCATGTATGTACAGAGCCTGGTCCAGACCTTTGAAGGCTCCCATGCTTGCTGCTCCATAGGAGCCCTGTTAAGATGATTTAGTAGGCTATGTTTTCCTGGTCTCCTCCATCCCCTATGACTCCTGCAGTCTTTGCTCCCTCTTTTCTGTTGGTTTTCCTGAGCTTCAAGGGAAGGGACCTAATGCAGACTTCTAATTTAGTCTCTTTTACTCTTTTATTACATGAGCTCACATACTTCTTGAGTATAAGCCAAAAACTTTTATAAATTCCAAACACAGAAATTGAAGTTCTGTCTTGACATTGCTTTCATATCTCTTGAAATATGTTCCTATGGATTAGGCCTAAGGAATGATAGAACATGATATGGGTTGAATAAGATGATGAGGTGTTATGTAGGTAAATAATTTGTTTATATTTATACCACTGAATCGATTTTCATTGCTTACAAATAACCTTTGTTTCTCTGTATGGGCATGCACACATTCATGCATTGTGTTGGTTATTAAATCCAGTCTTGTGCTCGAGTTCAGTAAGTGCTTAAACATGGATCTTCATCATGCATGTTTTCTCCTGGCAGTGGCAGTGGAAAATCATATATATATATTGTTTTTTGGCTTTTGAACTCAGTCATTTTATTATTCTAAATGTCAAAATCACTGATCTGAAGCCTAAATCTTTATAAATTTTTTGAGAGTTTGAAATATGTATATGTTGTTGGTCACATTCACTACTTACTCCCAACTCTTACTGCTCCCAGATTCTATACCTCCCAATCTCTTATTTTATTCTTTGAATATATATATATATATATATATGTAATGTATATATAAAGTTTGAATTCAATTAATCCTACTCTTACATATACATTCATATACTTCTGTGTGTATATGAGTACATACACAATACTGATACTGGCATACTATAAAAGTATAGTATACTGATACTATAAAATTAGCCAATTTTAATCATGGATGGTGGTTAGATAGGTCCAAGATTTCAGAGAAAAATGTATTATTGCCATTCTCCTAAACTAATAAAATTTCTCTTCATTTGAAATACATTTACTTATAAGCACCTATTGCAGGAAATTTTAAAAATGAATGGCAGTTCCCACACTAAGTTCTGCACCAGTGGGGCACATGGCACCAGAGCTACAAAATCTCTCCACCCAAGTTGCTATGTTCCCACTGGCGGGTGGCTACCATGTCAGCCCCATGCTTCAAATCCCCCCATGGCTTTTGTTGTGCACATCAAGCAAACCCATGCTTTGCTGCCATAACTTTCTCTCTGGAATCCAGTTGAGTCACTGCAAGAAGCAAAACACACAAATTTAACTTAGAAACAATGGTAACTCAATCTCTGGGCTCAGCAACTAGAATCCTAATCTTGTAAGCCATACAAACGTAAATCCTCCAGTAGTAAATCCTGGCGGATCTGCCATGAAACTATCAGGTACATCATGTCCTTACACTATTTTTGATCCAAAAGCCCCTAATTCTCTCCTGCTTCCTCTCTCCCTCCATCCAGCCTGGAAGTCACTCCTACCTGCCCAGTGATTGTCTCCTTTATTCATTAGGGATTGGTTCACAAGAAGTCACCTAAGTATGTGACTCACTTCTTGTCCTCAGCCCCTCCCAGGAGAATGGAATTAGTATTAAAAAACAAACAGCACTAGGCCTATCCACAACACTTCCCCCTCTCTGTTCACTTAAAAGACTCTTTTATCTCAGTTAGAAATTGAGCACAACTATTACCATTTTGTAATTTATAAAATATAAGATAGACTTAACACCCAGTCAAATATTTTTGTCAATAAAATAGAACACTGTCTTCTATCCTAATTTAAAAGTCTATAATTCTGCACCTGACTTATGTCCTGGTTTTAGATTGTATGCCATCTGAAAACCATCCTCTCAAATCTGTTCTCTCAAAGTAAATAGCTAGGGTTGGCTATGAGACTATAAGTAATTTTTCAACCCCGTGAGAAATCTGAGAATGACCATCATGTCTGAAGATTTAGGAAACCTAACACAGCTTCCAGAATTGAGATAAATTGTAGAGACAGCTGCTTACCTATAAAGCCCCAGTAAGTCAGGTAGTTGGAGCATCAGTCTTCAGTCTTCTGGCCCAGGGTCATCTGACAGAGCTTTGAAAAACAGGAGTTTTTAAGGACTAGCCTCTTCTGTCTCGGAAGAACTAAGCTGTCTTAACCTATAAATTATGTCCTTTTTCTGGACAGTATTTTGTCTGTAGATAAAACAAGGCAATTCTTGCCTAGTGACTGTCTCACCACAACTGGAACAACTACATTGATGCTCAATTTCTTCTTTGAATCCAAGAAAGGGAATGCTGTCAGGAGCAGACTTGTCTCAACAACAAATGAATAAATACCATTAAACATCACATTCTGTGGATTTCTGATGTTTTTGAAAACCAAATATCTATGTAATCTGGAGTGTTCTCTATTAACTACTCTCAGCTATTTCTAATTAAATATCTGAAAACACCCTAACAGTAAACTCAGAACCACGAATTTGCTATTTGACCCTTAACTCATGGGCTTAATAATCTCAGATCAGTTTATAATATGAGTTATAGAAGGCAAGATCTAAACCCTGTACTTTTAAATTTTTTGTATCAATAGAAAAAATTTATACCAGTGAGAACCTAGATTTTGCATCAAAATAAATTCTGTACCAAAATATGAAATTATGATTTCAACATAGTAACAATTACAAAGATTTCTACCAAAAGAGATTATGGCTATACAGTCAATTCTAGCTATTTCCTCTCTCTTCTAATTATGACCATTTCTAAATTCCCTAGAAAGACAACCTATAATAACCACCACCAACCCCAAAGCCCAGGGAACTGGGATGCTGACTCTTCATAATTTCTTCAAACTGATTATGAGCATTGGAATATTTTTGAAGGGTGGGGAGGGTAGGGAAAATGGGGGATTTGGTTGGCCTTAAGAAGGCCACACCAATGTTTGATTTAGTCTCTGATGTCTGGGTCTTGACTGGATCGGGCTGAAAGTCCAAGACATCAGGAGTTTAAGCAGGTCAATTCAGCATGTCTGACAAGGAGACTTTACAAGGCTGTATGTTCTCTAATATATGAATCTCAAAACAAAATTTTAGTATCATCGAGATATATTTTCTGTTTGATTCTCTGGGATCTAGTCTTCTGGGGTTCTCCCTTCGTCATATCTGATCCATATAACTCTGGAAGGCGCATATATATATATATATATATATATATATATATATATATATATATATCACCTTTCCTAAAAATGCAAGGAGAATAAAACCTTTCTCCCAAATCAGTATGTCCTTCAGTCAGCAACCCAGAAAGTTTGTATCTTGCCCTCTCTTCTAGAGGAAAAATAAAACCACGAAGCTTGTGGGACTGCATAAGGGTATCCTGGTTCTTGGCTGGGCATGGGCCTAGAACCCCGAGACTCCAAGGGAGAAACGGCAGGAGTTCGGCTACGTCCCCAGAACTCAGGGTCCTAACAAGCAGTCCAATCTCCATGGACCTACATTGTTCAGTCACGAAGGCCATTACAGCCCCTCCCAAAGTGCACAGGTAGAGGGTGTAACTATAGGCCTCAGGCCCTAGGGATTTACATACTAATGAAGGTCAGAGGGCGGAGCCAATTAAGCATTCCTCCCCTCCCCAGACCCTTCCTACTTCCCCCTCCGTACTTAACTCGGGTCTGCCCTGAGTTTGGGGGGATACATCCAGACCCATCTACCATCCGCCATGACAATAAACCCTTTTGGAACCAAGGACTTCCTTGTATCATTGGAGCCTGCCGGGCCCGCCGCCGCCAAAGCCTCCAGCCACTGGAACCTGGGACCTTCCTCTGGTATGTGACACAGGCTGCCTGAAAGCCTCCAGGCAGCCTCCACCACACAGGTCCCAGGCCTCTGCTGCCTGGGCCTGGGGCCTGCTGCCTCGTGGGCCTGGGACTCCACCGCTGTGGTAGCCTGTTTTTGTCCCACAGAAGCTCAAAATCACACCCATTTTGAAAGTTAAAACAATCTAAAACAAATGAAGTAAACTAAAGTACTGTATGTATTCTTAGGTTTTGTCTATTTTACCATGCAGGATAAAAACCCAAGATTCCTGTGGAGCCCACGTTAGACAGAGTCTGAGTATCTTGTGAGGCATATTAAAGCAGTATATCTTTATACCATCTTTAAAACTATTGATTCACACTTCTCTCTACATCTGCTTATATGCAGGCAGCTATCAAAAAGCAGGATTTAAATACAGAAATCCTCTGGAGCCCACACTAGACAGAATTTGAGTATTCTATAAGATGTATTCAAGCAAACTAGCTTTCTACCATCTTACTGCTTAGCTCTTTACCTAGAGCAGCCATCTTGTTATACCATCTATCTCTTCAGCTCTCTGCCTGGAGCCACAGACAACATTTTATTAATACCTGTATAACATCTATCTGGTGATCTCTCTACCTGGAGCCACAATGTTAATTAATACCAATACCTAGTAGGCAATTATTATCACTGTCTTTTTACTTGGAGTCAGTGACTAATTTTCCCTATTCTAGTTCTGAACAGCAGGTGAAATTCCTCACTTGATTTGAACAAATCTGTATATAAATCTTTCCTGGGAGGGGCTGAGGACAAGGAATGAGTCACATACTTAGGTGATGTCTTGTGAACCAATCCCCTAATGAATAAAGGAGCCAATCACTGGGCAAGTAAGAGGGACTTCCAGGCTGGATGGAGGGAAAGAGGAAGCAGGAGCAAGTTAGGGGCTTTTGGATCAGGAATAGTGTAAGGGCTAGATGTAGATGCTAGTGTCTCCCAGTTTCATGGCAGATCCGCCAGGATTCACCACTGGAGAAATTACATTTGTATGGCTTATAAGATTAGGATTCTAGTTGTTGAGCCCAGAGATTGAGTTACCATTGTTTCTAAACTAAATTTGTGTGGTGTTTTCTTCTCACAGTGACTCAACTGGATTCCAGAGAGAAAGGTATAGTGGTAAAGCAGGGTTTGCCTGATGTGCACCACAAAATCCGTGAGGGATTTGAATCTTGGAGCTGACATGGTAGCCACCCAACAGTGGGAATTTAATAATCTGGGTGGAGAGATTTTGAAGTCCTGATGCCATATAGCCAGCTGGTGCTGGGCTTAATGGGTAAAGTGCCATTCACATTTAATACTTCCTGCAACAAGCACATATTTTGATTAGTTTTATTTCAACATGATACAAGTTATAGTCATTTGAAAAGAGTGTTTATTGAGAAAATGCCTCTATAAGAATTGCCTGTAAGCAAGTTTAATTTTTTTCTTAGTTAATAATTGATGTGTTTGGGCTCAGAATACTGCGGATGGGACAGGTACCTAAAGAATGATGAGTTTTGTAAAATGTGTTAGAGACAATTATACAACCTAGTAAATGTGGTAAATTACATTTTGTTTACCACCTTATGGAAATTTTGGAATATAGTTGATATTTCAATAAAGTTATTATCAATGTTTTTTAAATGATTCTAATTTATAAGAGTCCTACACATCCTTTGAATCTCTCAGTATTTCTAACCATACATCTGTGCTTCTAGTTAAATAACTTAAGTCAGATTAGAATATATTAAAGGCAAGTTTATTAGGAAGCTACACTCAGATGGATGAGTTCTTTGGCCCCAAGGATCAAGGCCCAGGAAACCACAGTGGGAAATGCAGGGGAGGTAGAAAGAGAAAAAAAATTGAAAGAAAGAAAGAAAGAAAGAAAGAAAGAAAGAAAGGAAGGAAGGAAGGAAGGAAGGAAGGAAGGAAGGAAGAGCAAGCAAGCAAAAGGGACATCTGTACGCAGAGAGAATTAGAAGAAAAGAGAAAGAAAGACAGACAACAGACAGAGGGAGAAATGCCTGGATTATACAGGGAGGAGCCTCTGTGGGAACAGCAGCCCAGCCCCTAAATTGGAAAGTTTAAGGTTAGGGGCAGGGTATGCCAGGTAGGGACTGAGGGATGTTGGGAGAACCCGGAGGCAAGGTCTGCATTGTCATGTACAATATGCACTTCACTCCCTTGTCCCAATGTGAAACCAAACAATCTTCAATATTTCCAAAGCCTGGAAGGGTGGGGTTGTGTAGATATTTCCCATTTATATTTCAACTCTATCTAGTTACTTATCCTATGTAGAGTCTAAACAATGGTGGATCCTTATATTAACCATTATGCATTACAAAGAGAAGTTGCCTATAAGGGGTGAGAATGACAATAATCTACGGCTAAAATAATAAATATTTAGGAGCCAGGATAATACTCTAGTAATTTAGAAACATACCAGTGATAAGTACTTGACTAGGACTTATAGCAACTACATTCATGGAATCTTGGCCTATTTTACAGTACTAGACATGAACAGGCCTTAAATTCAGTCAGAAAGTTATTAATTACCACTTTGTCATTCATGCAATTAATGTTTAAATAGGCATATTTTTCATGGTCGTTCATTACTTTGACTTTTGGCTTTCAGACCTGGGTACATGGATGATAACTTATTTCCAGAAGCCTGTAGAGCACCTTCCCAAAGTATGAAAACAAACCAGAAGGCAAAAGTTTTTCAGTTTCCTGCCAGCTAAAATTCTCCATGTCCTGTTATATAAATGTGTATAGTGTAAAGATTAAAACTTTTTTATATGAGTCTTAAACATCCATAAAACATAAAACACACAAAATCATGCAGAATATCCAAGTAAAAAAGTTTATTATGTATAACAGAGTGAGGAAAGAGAGAGAGAGACAGAGAGAGAGACTTAATCAACATTACAAATCATGGGTTTTATGGAAAATTTTTTGTTTCAAATTTTAAGATATTGATAAAATCTCTACATTCCTTTGGATTCTGTTACCAAAAGTTTATGTCACCTTTTTACCCTATCTATAAATAATAGTGACCTATTATATAATTACCTCAAAACATGCTCAATGAATGTTTACTAGTCTCAAATTTTTATAATGTTTATAAAATTATTTCACACCACTAAAAATGAAAGATTATATAGATTTTGTACATTTTAAGTTCACTTTGTTTTTTGTTGACTGTAAGAAACAACAATTTTGGGATTACATATTGATATCAATTTTTAAATGGCACATATCAATGACAAAAACATTTCTGTATGCACATCCTTAGATATGAATTATCCTATTGCTTAGCTGATATCAATGACACAATAGTCACACCTTTCTGATTAAATGCCTGTTGAACTTTAAATTGCAATAATCAAAAGACCATTGAATTTAAATTTTAAATTATTTAAGAAGTCTTCAGCAAAAAAAGAAATTATAATATGCACTGATTACTGTAGATGTTATGAAAAGTGCAGTTAATCCAGTGGGAATGTTCATCAGCGTACTGTAATCAGCAACGGGAGAGAATGCTTAATTACAGCTATTTGGGTGACAAGTTGATGTTATAGTGGCATTGAAGACTGAAAATGATGCCTGGATGAACACTCGCATCATGCAAGAGGATGTGAAAATGCATTTGATTCAATGATGGTGTCTCATTACAGGACTGTTTATATTAATTTATTCACTGTACAATTCCAAATGCAATCATATCATTACTTAGCTAAAATTTTTATCAGATAGAAACACTGGATGTGTTAAGAGAGATATACCATTAGAAGTAAAAGAAGGTTTATTTTATTCAATTGTTTGTACTTATTTTATTTTAACGAGTTACCTAGTTATTAGTTACAATAAAACAATGTTGATTTGAATTCTACATTACTTCAAATTCTTGATAGTATAGATCACATGTAATGATTTGGGGCTTTATTAAAACAAACATAATTTAAAAGATAATCCAAAATCAATCTTTTTAAAAGTAGACCTCTGTATAAGCTATCATTCATATGTTTATAAAATATTATCTTGATGAAAATAATTTTTATTTGTTTTTAATTTCATCTGTAATACATACATTAAAATATATAAATTGCATATACAGGTCAAAAAGGTTGGTGTGACTTGAATCAGTAATAAAAAGTTTGGTTTAAAAGTAAAATCCCAGGACCAAGTATATTCATTGCTGAATTCTGTCAAACACTTCAAGTAGAAATGATCAAAAGTTTGTTTTGATATATTAAAACAATAGGATTAGAAATTTTTTCTAAATGTGTTCCTTATTGCTAGGGAGAGTAATATAAATGTTGACACATTATCTTCTAATGTTTCTGTGAGCAGATACTGAAGTAAGGGTAGAGGCAGATAACACTAAAGACCTTTTGGAAATGTGTAAAGGAATCTACTACTCTAAAAGCTTCCTAAAATATAACTACATTTATACACAAACAAATAATATGGAGTTATCTTATAACAAGGCAAGAATATCCCCATTGTGTACTAGAGGGTATCAAATTAAAAGGCCACTACCAGGTATTGGTTTCTTCTTTTGAATGTGTTGTCCTGCCTTGTCCCATAGATCTCAAACATTACAGGTTACTGCCATTGTGTATACGTACCTTTCAGTCAGACTGCTGAAGACACTACATATTTGAGTCATAGAACATAAAGAAAGCAAGTGTTCACTGATTTGGAAACATCATCATTCTTGTAGAAGAGCTTTCTTAATGCTAGATGTTGCTACGCACACTACTGCAGTAGAAACCTAATCATTAGTCTAAACCAACACTGAACCTCAAAATCTACAAAAATGACTGTTATGGCTAGATACTCATTGGCACAACAGTGGATTGAATACATGTGATAACCACTTCTTTATAATTGGATTTAAGTCACATCTGCAAGATAAAACACACACCTATTATCATTGTCAAAGAAAAACCTATGGATAGATAAGGAATGAGACTTGGAGTTGAGAACCTATTACAGTTATTTTACTAAGTGCATATTATATTACACCAATCACTAATCATTTATTTTTATATCTATAGATCAAAATATCTTTCAACATGACTTTGAGATTCTTTTCCTAGCAGTAGATTGTGATAAACAACGGGAGGACATTAACTGAAATACCTAACAAATTTCAAATGTGATCCCCCTTCCCAATTTCCCTTCCACAAACTCCCTATGCCCTCTCTCTTCCTCCTGCCTCTATGAGGGTGCTCCCCCACCCACCCACTCACTTATGCCTCAGCACCTTAGCATTTCCCTACCCTGAGTCATCAAACCTCCACAGGATCAAGGGGCCCCCCTCCCAGTGATGCCCCATAAGGCAGTTCTCTGTTACATATCTAGCTATAACCATTGTTGCCCCCATGTGTACTCTTTGGTTGGTGGTCTACTCCCTGGGAGCTTTGGGGGGGTCTAGTTGGCTGATATTGTTGTTCTTCCTATGGGGTTGCAAACCTCTTCAGCTCCTTCAGTCCTTGCCCTAACTTCTCCATTGGGGACCCAGTGCAACTGTATCTGTGTTGGTCAGGCTCTGACAGAAACTCACAGGGGATATACCAGGCTCCTGTCAGCAAGCGCTTCTTGGCATCAGTATCTGGGTTTGGTGTCTGCAGATGGGATGGATCCCTAGGTGGGCAGTCTCTGGAAGGCCTTTCCTTTATTCTCTGCTCCACGCTTTGTCTCTGCATTTCCATTGACAGGAAGAATTCTGAATTAATATTTCTGAGGTGTATGGGTGGCCCCATCCCTCAATCTGGGGGTGAGGGCATGCCTATCCACTAGATATGGTCTATAAGCTCCCAGGGAGTAGACCACCAACCAAAGAGTACACATAGGGGCAACAATGGTTATAGCTAGATATGTAACAGAGAACTGCCTTATGGGGCATCACTGGGAGGGGAGCCCCTTGATCCTGTGGAGGTTTGATGACTCAGGGTAGGGAAATGCTAAGGTGCTGAGGCATAAGTGAGTGGGTGAGTGGGGGAGCACCCTCATAGAGGCAGGAAGAAGACAGAGGGCATAGGGAGTTTGTGGAAGGGAAACTGGGAAGGGGGATCACATTTGAAATGTCAATAAATGAAATAAAAAATGAAACGTTTAAAGAGTTCCATAAGTGGTTACAGTGAAGAGAACAAGAATCTATAAAATGATCAACCTGAAATGGGAACATATATTTCACAAATGTCTTCTCAAGGCTCAGGGGTCATCCTGGAAGAGAGGGCAGAAAGAATCTAAGAGCCAGAGGTAATATACTACAAGTAAACTCTCTTCTGGACACAGCAGAACAGCTGTGCAAAGTAACTTACAGAGGATGTGCCAACACACAGAAAACCTGTGCAGGCCCAAGCCAAACAAAATGCCACAGAGATGGGAATAGTACATAAATCTCACAACTATATATAGAGTTGTTAGAAGTTGTTTTCTTCTAGGAATTGGGAGAGGGAAGCCTCTGGAATGTGCTCGATGCTTTAGGGAAGATCAGATATTCACAAACATTTGGTACTGATGGGGCTAAATGACATACAAAGTCAGGTAGATATAGAAGGGGGCTTATCTGAATGGTAGTAGAAGGGGTGAATATGATCAAAACACAAAGAATTAATTTTAATAAGTGTTTGTAATATATATGTGTATGTGTGATGGTGGTGGTGGTGGTGGTAGTGATTATTTTGTGGTGTGTGTGTGTGTGTGTGTGTGTGTGTGTGTACGTACATACACAAATACATTCCCAAGACTTTTGCAAAAGGATTATCTGTTCTGGTCTGAGATGTCAGAATTCCTGGGCTTTAGTTTGAAGTGCCCCATTTTTTGACTCTAATTACTACCTTTCCATTCCATTTGTCTACATCTTTCTGTTATGTCATTTACAGGACACATTTTTTTAAATTAATTATTTTTTACTATTGCATCCAAAAGTTAGCCCCTCCCAGTCCACTTTTGCAGAGTTCTTCCTCCTTCTGCCTCCCCTTCTCTGTGAAAGTGGCCCCTCCCCATTCTCTGGGACATCAAGTCTTTACAGGATATTTAATAGTGAAATTAAGGGCCACTATATTGACCAAAAGCACTGTCTCACTCTTTTTAGCTTAACCTGCCCATACCGCTTTTTTATTTGTTTGTTTTTGTTTTGTTTCTTTATAAACAAGGCAACATTTATGAGAGGTTCTCTTTCTCTCTCTCTCTTTCTCCTCCTCCTCCTCCTCTTCCTCCTCCTTCTTTCTCCTCCTCCTCCTCCTCCTCCTCCTCCTCCTCCTCCTCCTCCTCCTCCTCCTCCTCCTCCTTCTCTTTCTCTTCCCCCTCCTTTTGGATTTGGAAACATTTTTCTGCACACTACAATCACTACTTTTTCATTGGTTGCACACTCCCACAATTCAGTGCCACATTTACCCCAGCACATCTGGCAGACTAGTAAATTGATGTCAAAGGTTTTGTGGCCTGCAGGGTATCCCAATCCCTCCACTGAAATTTTGCATCATTAAAATGACCATTTCACGCTCCATATCCCCCATTAGTAGGAGTCTTGCCCAGGGTCATCTTTGTAGATTTTTGTGAATTTGCATTGCACTACATTTCTACCTCACTCTAGAAGTGCCCCCAAATTCCAATAAACTCTCCTAGTATTCCACCACCTGATCCCTCCTAGTTCTATCTGCCCCAGCATGCCCTCAGTCTACCTGCAATATCTCTTCTATAGATTCTTTTTCAGAAGATTCATGTGTCTCTTTTGAGCACCTCCCCCCCACCTTTTTTTTTTATTTAGCCTCTCTGAATCTATGGGTTGTACGATGATTGTTCTTTACAGATATTAGCCACTTACAGGTGAGTACATATGGCTTTGTCTTTCTGGTTCTATGTTACCTCACTCAGGATGCTTTTTGTCTAGTTCTATATATTTACCTTTAATTTCATTATGTTGTTTTTTAATAGCTGAGTAATACTCCATTGTGCAAATATACCACATTTTCTTTATCAACTTTTTGGTTGAGGGACATCTAGTTTATTTCCAGTTTCTGGTTATTAATAATAAAAGATGTTATAAACACAGTTGAGCAAGTGTCTTTGTGGTATGGTGGTTCATTCTTTAGATATATTCTCAGGAGTGGTATAACTTGGTCTTAAAATAGATTGATTCCCAATTTTCTGAAAAAAACAAAACACCATATTGATTTACAAAGTGGCTGTACAAGTTGCACTCCCACCAGCTATGGAAGAATGTTCTCCTCATACCACATGTTTGTCAGCATGAGCTGTCACATGTGTTATTGATAGTAGCCATTCTGAGAGGTGTGAAATAAAATCTAGGAGTCATTTTCTTTTTTTTTTCTTTTATTTATTTTATTTTATTTTTTTTTTGGTTTTTCGAGACAGAGTTTCTCTGTGTAGCCCGGGCTGTCCTGGAACTCACTCTGTAGACCAGGCTGGTCTCGAACTCAGAAATCCGCCTGCCTCTGCCTCCCAAGTGCTGGGATTAAAGGTGTGTACCACCACCGCCCGGCCCTAGGAGTCATTTTAATTTGCATTTCACTGATGGTTAAGGATCTTGAACATTTCTTTGTCCTACAGTCAATAGGACAAAATGTCAACCTTCAATTGGGAAAGAATCTTTACCACACTGACATACTGGAGAGGGCTAATACCCAAAATATATAAAGAACTCAAGAAATGAGACATAACCAAATAACCCAATTAAAAATGGGGTAAGAAACTAAACAGAATTCTCAGCAGAGGTATGTCAAATGCCTGAGAAGCATTTAAAGAAATATTCACCTTCCCTGGGCCTCAGGAAAATGCAAATCAAAATGACCCTAAGAGTTCATCTTATACCTGTCAGAATGGCTAAGATCAAAACCTCAGTGAAGGGGCTGGTGAGATGGCTCAGTGGTTAAGAGCACTAACTGCTCTTCTGGAGGTCCTGAGTTCAAAACCCAGCAACCACATGATTGCTGCACAACCATCTGTAATTCTATCTGATGTCCTCTTATAGGATGCCTTAAGACAGCTTCAGTGTGCTTACATATAATAAATGAATAAACTTTTGGGCTAGAGCGAGTAGGGCCTGAGTGACAGGAGAAGGGAAAGCAAGGGGTGGAGCAAGGGGAGCACTCCTCCATTGCTGGTGAGGGTATGAATTTGTAAAACCAATTTGAAAATCAATTTGATGGTTTTTTCAGTAAATGACATTTTACTTGACAAGAAAATAGCAAGATGAGAAACAAAAAAACTCTATTTATATGTATGTATCTTCAAAACTGGACATTCTCACTTTGTAGAATGCTTGTATCACTTTTAGATTATTTCATAAATTTATTGCACAGAATATTTTCAACTAGTATGGTAAGGCAGGTCTATAATCAGAGTACTACATTAATAGATATTGTATACCTACAAATAGTCTTTGCAAATTGCTATGGAAGGTAAGAAATCAGATTCAAACATTTCTAGTTATATACATGGGAATTGTATCTATCGTATGTTACATGAAACCCTTGTCTCCAAAGGAAAGAAGAAAAAGAAAAATATTATATTTTTTAAAATAGTCAAAATATACATTATATAATGTTATTAATAATAAGTTAACACTAAGTGATCTATGATTGTCTCCTTAAAGATTAAAAAAAAAAAAAGGAATAAAGGTGGAAATTGTGGTCATTTCTTTACATTGAGAACTGTGATAGTTTCAGAGAGTGGTGTGTGGTTGTGTTGCTATAGTGTGGTTAGCGGAACATAGAGTACAGTTCTGTGCTACTCATATTGCTCCACCTCATTACCTGTTTTTACTTACCTGGTTCTTCACATTCAAGCAATCAATATTGTAACAGTTTTTAATATTCTGTAAGTCTTGCTTATGAAGCTGAGATGTCTGTCTTTCAAAATCATACTAGTAAGATACATTCTCACAAGAGTCCCCAGACATCTGAATCTTACCATCTTTCTAGCTCCTCTTTGACAATGTTCTTGATTTGACAATGTTAGATTGAAGAGTTGTGTTGTAGATGTAGCAATTGTTTCTGGGTAACCAAATATAACCTTTTCTCTTAACTTTGATGACTTCTGTCTCCGAGAAATAATAGAAGCTTCATACATATTCTGTTAAAAATATGGAAGAACAAACAAGACCTGAATATATATAAAACACCTAAAATCATGCAGACATGACATGGGGACATTTTGTAAGATCACATGACAGAAAAAATTTACAGGAAACCAAGGAATACTGATAGCTGAAGAAATGCTCTTCTCCATGGTTATCAAACACTAAGAAGTCAGTCTTGAAATCATATACATATAAGTAACACTTACCAAACTGAACAAGTCATACTTATTTATTTTAGCATTACAATTTAAGAAAAATAGTAGAAACCTATAACAGTAGTACCTTCTTAAAATATATACTTACATGAAAGAAATCTAAATATAATCATCAAATAACAGGGGAGACACGTCCAAAGTAGATAGACATCTCTCATCACCAAATGCAACTTCTATTTCCTGGAATGGGTTACATATAATCAAGCTTTAGGCCAAATGGTCTCCATAGAAAGCCCGAAGGAAACAATGCTCTTGGTTTCTCTCTACAAACTGATGGTAAGGCCCTGTTGCTGAAGAAAATACCTAAATATCTAACTGAACACAGAGAGGTTGAGATGATGCCTATCTGGAGTCTTCATTCTTACTGACTAATAGGTTCATGGTACTAGAAACTACTCTGCACACTACCAGAGGAGAAAGGTAATGCTCAATCCAGCTATAGCAGTTGAATCTACAACCATAATCTGCCTGTAGGATACATTATGAGGGTAACAGACCACTCTATGATTGTATTTCATGAACTATAACCCATACTTCACACTTCTCTGGTGGTTAATAACATGAGACTACATAGGCCATGGGCCTGAGGAAAAACTAAGTACTACTCTATAAATTGGGAGCAATAAATTGACTCAGTGACATTCTACTATACATACAGGTCAATGCCTTATCCAGCCAATATCAAAGAAGCTTCCTTTAATAGTAGATAGAAACTATTATAGAGAACTACAACTGGACAATATGCAGAAACTGAGAAACATTGGAATATTCAATCCTCAAAGGAATGTCTTTATCAAATGTCTCCCCTCAGGACTCAGGATCCTATGTGGGAAAGAGGCAGGCAGATTATAAGTCTGAAGTTACAGATGCCAACACAACACTGAGTTCCTAACACAACAGTACTGACATACATGTGAACCCAAAAGAGACTGTGGCAACATGCACAGGATCTACACAGGTCTAAACTTGATGGGTCCTAGTGCTGAAAAGAGAAATTGACACATGCTCCCACTCTTAACCTAGAGTGGGATCTCCCATTGATAACAACTGGCAAATGAAAAACTAGATTCCTCCAAGGAAATTTTACTGGGTATACAAAACACTCCGAAGGAAAGGGCCCATCTTCAGCAGTAGATGCTTAACACAAAACAAACAAAATAGTAAGGTTTTCTTTTTTTTCCCTTGACTCATAATTGGCCTTTGTCTGAGCCTTAGTCTTCCTTCTCTCCTTCCTTCCTTCCTTCCTTCCTTCCTTCCTTCCTTCCTTCCTTCCTTCCTTCCCTCCTTCCTTCCTTCCTTCCTTCTTCCTTCCCTCTCTTCCTTCCTTTAATTCTTTCTTCTCTTCTTTCTTTTTCTTTCTTTCTTTCTTCTGTCTTCTTCTTCTTCTTTCTTTCTTTCTTTCTTTCTTTCTTTCTTTCTTTCTTTCTTTCTTTCTTTTTTTCCTTCCTTCCTTCCTTCCTTCCTTCCTTCCTTCCTTCCTTCCATCCTTCTTTCTTTCTTCTGTATTTTCTTTCTTTTTTACACTATAGGTCCTTTGTTTGTACATTTTGATTTCCTATCTTTTTAAAATTTCTGTGTTTGAATGTATGTGTTCTGTATGTATATGTATCTCTTGTGTTTTCTTTTGCCACTTTAGCTCTTGTTCTATTTCCTCTCATTTTTTTTGCTTCTATTAATGTTTGATTTTTATTTTGTCTTATTCAGCTTTATTGTTATTAATTTTTAGATGTCTGTTTTCTAATGAGAAAGAGAAAGAAAATGCTGTGGAATTGGGTAGGTGAGAAGTAGGGAGGTACTAGAGAAGTTAAGAGAGGAAAATTTGTAATCACAATATCGACTATAAAAAAAATCCATATTCAATGAATAAGAAATATAAACTAGGAGTAGAAGAAGAAAAAGAAGGAGGAGGAGCCCAAGATTTTGACAGGAACCAAGGTGCTGGGTAAATGGGAGGCATCAAAGAGGATAAGGAAAATGATATAATTATAGTTTAATTAAAAAAAATCTATTAGTGTACATTTGTTTTCAGAATTCAGAAACAAGAGCTGGGTGGTGGTGGCACACGCCTTTAATCCCAGCACTTGGGAGGCAGAGGCACTCGGATTTCTGAGTTCGAGGCCAGCCTGGTCTACAGAGTGAGTTCCAGGACAGCCAGGGCTACACAGAGAAACCCTGTCTCGTAAAAAAAAAATTCAGAAACAAATTTATTGATACTGGTAAAGGGGCATTATAAACAGACAGAAACTATACAATCTGCTTGGAAAACTCTGATAAACACTAGTCAATATCATAATAGACAAAACAATGGAAAATACTTCTAATCCTAATCTTTATTCAAATGTAGGAAAAAGATTATTGAGGACTTGAGGTTCATACACAGAACCAAATGCCAGAGGGGGAAAATTAACTTTTCAAAATTTTCCTCGGACATATGTATGCATATCATTGTATACACACACACACACACACACACACACACACACACACACACATACACACACACTCACACATACACACATTAAATAATTATAAAAATAAATTTTTAGGGGCTAGAGAAATTGGTTAGTGGTTAGGAGCATTGGGTACTCTTGATAGAGGACTCACTTTCAATTCCTGGCACCCCCATGTATGCACAGAACCCTCTGTAACTTCATTGGCAAGACATATGCCATCTTTTGTGATGTCCTTGAATACCAGGCATACACAGGGTACACTTACAAACAGGCAAGCAAAACATTCACATGAATGAACTGAAATCAAAAAGTTGAAAAATAAATTAAAATTTACTTAAAAGTTTAAAAAAGCACATAGAAAGAATTCATTTTGTACTAAAACCTTATTCACATATGCTTTTAAGCTTCAAGGGCGAATTCATTCTTTTTTATATGTGGAGATGAAGCTAATGAACAATAAGGAAAACCCTTGTGCCTTACTACACTTATTACATCTCTCAGCTTTTGGTCAGCTTGAAAAGGAACAGGGCATTTTAGATAATCTTCATAGATTGATTAAAACAAAGATGAGTGATAGAATTCACACTGAATCTTACCTGGCTTGTTAGGTTAATCCAACATGGAGGTTGCCATGTTTCCACATTTGGAAACTAATGTGTGTTTTTCAAACCTCTACATTTTGTAAATGAAGAAAACAAAATCATATAAGGTCTATATAGTTGTGGTGAATTTTTGGTATTTACTTAAAATCCATTTTCAAGAGGATAAAAATATTCTTGGTTTTTAAATCAATTTGAAATACAGAAGTGTATGTTTGTCAGTAAACACAACTGGATGCTCAAACTTAATATATCAAAATGAGCTTTTTGTGGCTATATATATTTATATAAAAACTCATGAAATTTTCTTAAAGATTTACTATTAAAATAAAGTAAAATTAGTATACCATCTTAAAATCTAAAGACCTTTGATATACTAGGTATGCATTCATTTCAAAATGTAGAAAAAAATGTTTAATAATAAGTGTTATATTAAGCTGATAATAAAAAGACAAATATGTTGCCATGGAACTACCTAATTTATATATAACCATAAACATTTTAATTTTTATTAGAAATGTGGTAGTAATTTTATCTATATTTTTATTTTATATTATATTTAAATACCTAATAATTCCCTCATTACATAGTTTTTTCATATTGTGAGAACATTACATAGTTCTCACAATATGAAAAAGTTACTTTTGTCTATATTTTGTTCCTCTATAGTTACATTTGGTACATGTAATATTTTCTTCCAAGCTATTTCTGTGAGAAACAGGAAAATATACTACACCTATACACTTTACTCTGTAAAAAGGTCTCATTTAGAGAGCAAATTATTTGTTCGTTGTAAACAATTAGGATATCTACTTCACATTCATGAGTTTCAAAAGAAAGACCCTGATCGTCAAAATATTAGGAAAACTGAAGCCAATGTTTCTCAGGCATACATCCCATTCTTTTTTTCATAATCCCACTCAAGGCTGAGGGACAATCTCTTAGCCCTGGTCTCACTATGTTCCCCTCACTTTTGAATTCCTTCTCTCCTGGTTGCTCCACAATTTCTAGTTCTATTTACAAATCCTTAATCTCACATCTCATGCTGTGGCATCTATCACCTCATTTCTTTACTTAAGTCCAGCTTTGAAAATGTGCTTCCATTTGACTAAATCCATTATCTATCTGCATATGTAAAAAATTAGTAAATAATAATCAAAGTGGTTGCTCTCTATGTAGACACTTTCATGGAAATGAGACAAAGCATCTGTCATGTATCCTATCATCTCCCTTCTAGAAGATTAAACCATGACTACCAATAATTATCAAATAAGCTATAGTATCATATAATACAGCCATTGCATTAAGTATATTGACAATATTATTTTTAATATTATTACATATACCCTTATGCTCGCAATTATAAATTCAAATATAATTTTATACATGACTGTGCATATTAGTTCATGTGATTATTTCCTCATGTATTTATGAAAAAATAAATACTTTAACTAATGGGGACTACAATATGAAAAGCAACTTACATCCTAGTATTTTAACATTAGATGCAGAAACCTTCAGGAGAATTGTTAGAGGATGATTTTTCCCACTCCTTAGACGTTTTAATTCTAGACAGGAGAGGAGTTTGTGTGGGAATGGCTTTTTTATTAATGGGTTGAAATTTGTTTCAGAATACTCTTACACAACGTTGTGAAGTAATCACAGCACTTACAGCTCAGATTCCACCTTCATTCAGGACTTAGAAACAACATTCTTGCGAAACATTCCATGGAGAAGGTTAAATAGGGACACTGTATTTCAGACTTAAGTGGCCTCGATAAGGAGCAAAGAAGGAAACAAAATATTAATTCCATGACATTCCATTCCATTCCATTCCACCTTTGTTTCTTACTGTGATGAAAATAAAATTTGACAATAGGGAAAAGTAGGAAAGGCTATAAATATCAAAGACACCTCTGGAAATAGTTTCCATAATAGTTTCCATCTCTGTCCTTAATTATCATTCATGCCCTTCTATCAAAAATTACTTTATTTCAACATCTTCACATTATCACAAAATCCCAATGCTGTTTTATTGTGTGTGTGTGTGTGGTGACTTTCCTAGCAGTAGTGATAATATGTATCTAGGCTGTTTCAGGCAACAAAAACCCTGGGCTTGTGTGTCTGGAATGTACAGACGAATGATTTGGGAGAGAACAGTGTTGGAGTAGGTGAGGCATAGGTGACCTTCAGTGGACAGTCAAATAAATTATGTTGTGGGCCTATGTACTACATAATCATCACCTCATGTGGAAGAGCTCAACCAAGATTAACAAAATGAATAAGTAGGGAAGGAAAGAAAGACATGAACCTCCTGATCCATGACTTAAGTCTTTGATAAACTCTATATCATCAGATGAATATTGCCATAGTTATGTTAGCTCACAGGATTCATAGCTGAATAAGGCAGCTAATGACTTCTTTCTTCCACAAACTACATACTTTTCAGTATTATAATAACTAGCCAGCAAAGAGGAAGCTTCTTGGTCAAGAAATTTGATTTCTCTATATCATACTACCCGGGTATAAGGAGCTTCAGCATGAGTGTTTTACTACTAAGTTGTAATAGGAAACTAAGAACAACACCAACAACCTGGAGTGTAGAGTCCAGGATTTCCAGGACATGTTGACCAACAATTTGAGTGGGACACATTCTTCAGTGTGCTCAATGCACAGTTGTTATTTCTGCATGTTCTATAGTTACTGTAGTAGGAACATTCGATCATTTTTTTAAGACTTTACAAAGAGATATTTTTGTTCTATTCTAGTTTTCCTTTATATTATTCAACAACCAGTTGAAAACATGGCCTATGGGCTATTTCCTGTTTGAGTTTTGTTGTTGTAGTAAATTCTCTATTTCTGGCTGAAGGGCATTGAGTTGTATCTGTTTCAGATCCTGTTCCTACATACATTTCAAAGGTTCTCTGACATTTTTGGCACTCTGTGTAAAAGAGAATCATAAACATTATCTGAATCTACTCTCCTTACCTTTGAGGTGTTTAGGAATTTCTTGCTTTGGTTTACCTTTCAGAAATATCAAGACTGAAAATAGAAAATGATATACTGTCACACTATATAATGAAGTTACCTCATTTTTATTTTAATATTCTCTCCTTTGTGATTCATTTTTAGCATTAAGAAGCATGACTTATTAATCTAGAAATGCCCACATAATTTGTGAGCTTTCATCTAAAAACTTATTTAGAATGTCTTGTTCAAAACTTAGCCAGAACTACAAAATGCCTATTATATACATCAAAGCTTAAACCAGCACAGGATCTTTCTGTAGGAGGAGCTTAGTGACTATTCATGGACTCAAGAAATTCATGTTTTTATATAGCAAACATTTAGGAAAATTTAAAACATACTATTTTATTTTATATCATATTTTATTTTAATCGTGTATCATTTATATTTTATATCATATATTTATAACTTAATTTATAGTTTTAATTTAGTAAATTTCAGTGATCTGTTCAAGAATCCAGTCAGGGCCAATGTTTCCGGTCAAGATTGTCCTTATTAAGTCTTCTCTTCTCCATTTGGACACACTAACTGCTCAGCTTAGATACGAGTATCCATGCTTATGAATAAATCGATCTACATGTTATAATGGCTAGCAGGCACCCATTTGTTGTGAATCTGTCCTGCTGACATCACCTAATCTTTTGGAAGTATTGTTATAACTTCCTATGACAAACATTGATGCCAATCCAAGCATCTGCTATTTGCAGTGCACTGCTCTAGAATCATGTTTCATTTAAGTTTGGCAAATAAATAAATAGAATTTATTTATTTGTTAAATTCTACTTTCATGGCTTGAATTGGTCTAGTATTTCATTCAAGTGTTGTGACACTTTTCATTAATGCATTCTTAGGTCTTTAGACACATAATTCTATTTTGAATATATTGTCTTTAGTTAAAATATATTGAATATATTTTAGCTAAATGGCTTTTTTTCAGGTCCAATTACAATAGGATAGTGGGTTTCTGTAAAGGCCTATTGTCTTCTTTGTTTATGTTTGGCTTTTGTTCTGTAATTTGGTATCTGGAATTATAGTTTCACATGTCTCTTGACTTAGATAACTGTTGATTTAGATACATTTGTTGGATGGGTGTTCACTATTTGGCAGCTATTGTTCCAGTATAGGCATTAGATGTGTATAGTAGGAAGTATTTCTATAGGTTGGTGGGGAGTTGCCTCAATATAGGTTCTTGCTGTGTATGGTAGAAAATAGTTCTGTTGATCAGTTGTGAATCACTAAAGATGGATACGTGCTAGAAGGGAAGATTGAATTTTAGTCAAGTGTGGTGAATGTAGGCTCCTGGTAGAGATTGGTTCTGCAGGTAGATGGAGATTTACAAAGAGACTGTCTGTTCTTAATATAACTTATTATTTTATATATTATATATATATATATATATATATATAATAACGCATTATATATATATTATTTATAATTATAATATAATGCATGCTAATAAAATTATATTAATTTATATGAATATAATATTATTCATAAATAAAATATGCAGTAAGTGTTAGTTCATTTCTTTTGCTGTTTACAGATAGTTAACAAAAACAATCAGGGCTAAAACAATTTGAATTTTCTGGGTAGTTTAATTGCAATACACTTGGTTATAATGGAAGAATAACTGGATATTGTCAATTTGATTTGTACTGAATTTGTCTTTTGAAATGTTTCTCTGTTAGTGGCCATTTATCCTTAAATAACATTGAAGTGGAGATGATCTGCATATGAATTGATCCATTTAATATTTTTTGGAACAAGTGAGCAAAACAACTTCTCTTAATTTTCATTATTGTCCTCACTGAACAAGATGAAATAATTAAACGAATGCTAAATCCAGTCTCACAATCATATTTAAGTGAGTTAGTTTACAATTGGTCAAAATTATATTTTCACTTCAAGAATATGTGAAAAACTTAAAATTGCTGTATCACTTTTAACATGTAACTCCATAAAATTATAGCTTTAATATTTTTCCAGGAAGTAAGATTTGTTCTTGGAGAACATTATTGAATCAATTAAATGATTAAATAAATTAATTAATGTTTAAATTAACATCTCATATTTTATTTAGCTTAAACCACATTTCAGTATCATTATTGTTTTATTTGTATAGAGGACAAAGTTGTACAGATGGGAACATTGCTTAACATTAAAACAGGGTGAAAAATTACAACTTTGTATGTTCAGGATTACACTGAGATCATTTTTCATGGCTATAATGGAGTTTGTTTATACCATTTCAAGTATAAAAAGTGGTGAGCAAAAATGCAACTATGTCTTAGTTAGAGTTTTACTGCTGTGAACAGTGACCAAGGCAACTCTTATAAGGACAACACTTAATTAGGGCTGGCTTATGGGTTCAAAGGTTCAGTCCATCATCATCAAGGAAGAAACATGGCAGCATCCAGGCAGGCATGATCCAGGAGGAGCTGAGAGTTCTACATCTTCATTTGAAAGCTTTAGCAGAATACTGGGTTTCCAGGCAGCTAGGATGAAGATTTTAAAGCCCACTCCTACAGTGCCACTCCTATTCAAAAAACCCACACCTATTCGAACATGGTCACACCTTCTGCTAGTGCCACTCCCTGGGTCGAGCATTTACAAACCATCACAAGGTGTCATGGTACTAGGAATTGTTACTCAATACTCAAGTAAATACATTATCTACCTATGAAATATTGTTAAAATGGTTTATACTTCTTTTATAGGACATATTATTTTATTGGAATCATTTTAACATGAGAATAGAAATATTCCAAATTAAACTAATGAGTTTACATGTTTACTTGGAAAAATGCTGGAATCATTGGTCTAAATATCTACTTAAGTGCTCACCTTTGCTACTTTCTACCTATGTAATGTAAAGGGTATGCATTTTGAAATGGTTAGACTTTATGAAAGACAGGAAAACTTTAGCAGAAATGTTGAGTAAATGATTTACTTCAACTTTTATCTTTCAATAAGTAACAAATCATTACAATAGTATGTGCTAAACATATGTATTATTTTAAACGTATTCCCAGGCTCTATCAGAAATAACCCCATGTAACTCTTGAAGGATCAGTTTTGAAACGTAAGAATCTCTGAGGAGATATACAAATATTTTGATGTAAATAGAACACACTATGTGAGAATTGTGGAGTAGACTATCTACTTTGGGTCATTGTGAATTTTTTCAGAGATCATGGAAGTATGTTAGGAGAGAATTAAAGCAAGAAATATTTGATGCAGGTTTAAGGAGAAGTATGTGGCTTGGGGCTATGTTTGTAGTTAAAGGAACAGAAACTAAAGTACAACACAGTATGTATGATTAGTAAAATAAAGATAATTTTTAAAGTAGCATTATATTAAAATTTCAGAATCTGCAAATGCTTTTAATATATTTTTGATGAAAACATTACACAATTCTCAACTATATCAATATTTTTTTGTATAATTTTTTATCTCACTAACACCTAAGAGCTCTTGATAGTGAAATTTCAATGATTTCCAGAATAAGATTTGCATTAAACCATTTGGGAAGTAAGTTAGTAAAAGAATTTGCACTAAGTATACTATGTTTACAAAAATCATAATGCTTCTGAATATTTAAATATATTTTCATGCTCAAAATTTTAAATTATAGATATACTACACATAATATTGAATTTTCACTAGAAAAACGTAGTAGGGGGCTGGAGATATGGTTTGGTGGTTAAAGCCATTGGCTAAGAACTCAAGCTTTATTCTGAGTACTCACATGGTAGCTCACAATTGTCTGAAACATCAGTTACAGGTAGTATAAGAATCCTTTTATGAACTCTGTGGACATCTGGCATGCACATGGTACACAGACAAACTCCTATACACATAAAATGAAATAGCAGTAATAAAAGAAATTAGAAAATGGAATAATACTGAACATTAATTTTTCTGAATTCAAAGTGTTTATTTTGTTAATACTATCAAAGTTTGCAGTAAAAAAATGTCAGTTGGTTTTTACAGTGTTCTGAAAATGCAACCAGGGTTAGAGAATCAGATAAAATAGACATATGCTTTAATTTCTAATAACTCTATGAAAACACATATACTGGTCAGTACCTTATGTGGAGGAGGTTGGTTTCCACTCATATTCAATGTATTCTTGTGATGACTGCCTGGTTCATTGGGCAGAGAGATGTCTAACATGTGTTGAAGGCTTTTCTAAGAGTACAAATGATGCAGAAGGGTATGATTAAGTTACAGGATACTCTATCATTGGATTTCAAATGTCAAAATTGAGAGGTCAGGGAACAGGCAGAACTGCAAAATAGAACTTGCAGAGAAAATGATTTTACGGGTTTGTGTCTTTGAAGAGTTTGTGTTATCTTGACATATGCCACTTTTTCTCCAGTTTTACCTTGTCTACTATGAGCTAAGCAGCACCTGCCACATGGAATATTTCCATGGTATTCTGTTGCACTTTAAGACCTAGAAGTTTATCTGACAGATCTTAGAACAAAATTATGAACCCAAAATAATTATTTGTTAGTTTATTTATTAAATTTATATTAAATAAATTGGATTCCTGTCTATGGAATTACAAGCAGCTGTGAGCCATCGGATGTGGATGCTGGGAACCAAACACTGGCATTCTTCAAAAGCAGTGCATGTATTATTACCCTATGAGTCATATCTCCATTGTTCTCTCTATAAACTGTTTCAAATATTTTCAGTGTGCTAGAACCCTCAGCCATACAATGTGTTTGAGAAGGAATTAAACATGTTGAACAAAGGAGAAATTTCTAAACACAGATTAACGATCAGATTTAAGAAGTTATTTTATTTTCCTTAACACGGTGAAGTTATTGAGTGTGGTAACACCTGATGCTATATAATCAGTGTCTCAGGCAAAAGCATTTGACATATGTAACATTTAACAGAACCTCAAAAAATGGCTATGAGCCAAACTAACAGAGAAAAGTATAAGGAGGATGATGGTTTCATAATATGAATATTGAATGAAAGAATTCACATGGTACTTTCTATAAGCTACTTAGACGTAATCACATCATGAAACTTGTCATGACCTGGAGAATGAGAACTGCGAGCTTCATAAAGTAGATGCCAATACAATTCTGTCCAGTGTTTATTGAAGTTTTTCTAAAATTCAGGAGCAAAACAAATATTTAGATTTAGTCATTCAAAAGACAGATGACTAGAGTACATAGAAGGTCCGGATTAATAAAGATGTGTAGCCAGATTTTTCCCTAATTGATTGATTGGGTAATAAAGATGATAAAGCCAATCACTGGGTGAGGAGAGTCAGGTTTTCCAGGTCTGAGAGAGGAAGAGAATACAAAGGAGAGAGGAACTTCCTTTTGGACCGAGGTGGGAGCAAAGAAGACAAGATGTAGGCCAGAGATCTGGTGGCAGAATCCACCAGGATCTGCCACTGGAAGATTTCTAACATAGAATAGTTAATGAGTTCAGGATGTTAGATTCTGCCCCCAGGTGATTGTGTTATCTGTTGATTCTAAACTAAGATTGTCTGGTGTTTTCCATTTTGGAGCAACTCAATTGAGCTACAGGGGAAAGGTAACCACAGCAGAGCATGGGTTGGCGAGAGTTCGCCACCAGCTAGCCACAGAAATGTGGGATTGCTGGGAGGTTTCCCAGCAGCTAGCTTCTCAGGTTGGATAACTGGGAATAGCGGTTCAGTGGCAAGTGAACCATGGGAAGTTCGGCGACACCATATGGGGATAGCCATGTTGGCAGGGGTGACCACCAGAGCCAGAAAGTAACCACCAGTAGCGTGGATTGATTTTTTAATTATTATACACTACAAAGATGGATGTTCAGGCTTGCATTATTTCATAAATATGATTTGTCACAAAAATGCAAAGAATAGTCTTAAGAGCTAATACAAATGAAAGATTGTAATACTATTTATTTTGTCCTAGTATGGCATAAAACTTCATATTTATTGTTAGAGCTCTATATTTGTTAAAATCACATCTGCCCCTTTTCATCTCCAACAGAGCAAACACACCACCATGAGAGAGAATGTATGGTTGTTTATCTTAAAAGAAACTGTTTCCATCCATCTACTGACTGCATTTTGGAGAAATATCATTAACAGCAGGATGTCTTAGGACTGATGAACCTACCCTTTATAGTTTCTTTTCTTTTTTTTTTAAGGACTATTCACCAAATTTGTTCTTTGACAATTTCACACATTTATAATTCATCCTCCTTACTTTCACACTCCACTGTTTTTACCTCCTTTCCACCACTGGTATCTCACTTTTTCCCCCAAATTCCATTTCCCACTTTCTCTTTTTGTTTGTTTGTTTGTTTGTTTAAGAAACACCCCCCTTATTTATACAAAGTCATTTTAATTAATCTTCATTATATTTTAAATTTAATTAATTAATTTACTTGTTCACTTTATATCCTGCTCACTGCTCCCCTCCTAGTCACTCTCCACACACAATCCTTCCACATCCTTTCTTCCCCTTCCCCTTCTCTTCTCAGCAGGTGGAGGACCTGCTGGGTATCCCACTACCCTGGTATTTTATATCTCTGCAAGGCTAGCTGCATACTCCCCCACTGAAACCAGAAAAGGCAGCCCAGCTAGAGGAACATATCCACAGACAGGCAACAACTTTTAAAATAGTCCAACCCCCTACTCCAGTTGTTCAGGAGCCACATGAAGACCAAGCTGCGTATTTCCTACATATCTCTGGAAAAGCCTAGGTCCAGGTCCTGTATGTACTTGGTGGTTCAGTCTCTGAGAGCCCCAAAGGTCCAGGCTAGTGACTCTGTTGGTCTTCCTGTGGAGTCCGTATCTCCTTCAGGGCCCACAATCCTTTCTCCTATTCTTCCACGAGAGTCCCCTAGGTTCATCCACTATTTGAATGTGGGTGTCTGTATCTGTCTGAGTCAGTTGCTCGGTGGAGCCTCTCAGAGGACCATTATGCTAGGCTCCTGTCTGGAAGCATAATAGAGTATCATTAATAGTATTAGAAATTCGTGTGCTGTATGTTCCTAGAATTGGAATAACAAATTGGAGACTGCTGGGCTCATCATTGGGTACACACAGATGAAAATCAATATGGTTTCTCTAGTAATTCATCTAGAGGAAATCTGCAATGATGGAATGTCTCCATAAATATTTCCCTAATCCATGACTGAACTGTTGATAGGCAATGTATATATAGGCTCAACACAGGTAATCTCAGTAGCTGTGAGATAATATTTGGAATGTCTATGTCATGCCCTCAGATTTTTCTTTTTTCTCCTTTTTGCATAATATTTGCTTACCATTACAGGATGTGAGATAAAGGACTAGTTTAGTGCAGAACACTCATCCTTCACTTGTTTTCGGCTCCTTGAATGGTCATGAGTGTCTGCACTTGACAATGTTCTCTTCATGAATAAGTTTTCTGATTAACATTGACCATATCATTTGTTTACGGATATAAACATAACTATTTAGAAGACATATGGATGGAAATTACCAAAACAAGAGTAGTACATTGCTCCTGTGGCCTATATCTTCCCAAGCTACAGGTTCTTCATAGGATTACAGTAGCAGGCTCATGTATCACTCTCCAGATAAAGAGGGCATGCATACTCTACGGGTCAGAATTTGACTCTAGGTTTGTCCCCTAGAATCTCTGCATTTGAACACTCATACGTTTGGGGATGTTTAAAAGGTTTAGCCTTATTGGAGAAAGTATGTCAGTGGGGACAGGTTTTCAGAGTTGAGAGATTTGAATTCTTCTGTTCATTCTGCCTGTTTTGTGCTTACTATTCAAGATGTGAGCTTTAATCTTGCTTCTTGAGGTGCCATGCCTACCACTCTGTCTTGTGCTTCCCTGACATGATGCACTTATCCCTATGAAAATGTAAACCCAAATAAAGTGTTTTAAGAAAGATATATAAATTGCCTTAGTTGTGGAGTTTTTACCAATGCAATAGAAAAGTTACTAAGCCTGTGGGTTGCAAGTATCTTGGCTTCCCTAAAAAAGGAGTGTATGCATATATATAAGTATATGTTGTATAAAGTAATTATACATTTTTCTTCACACTTATTTGTACTGTTTAGAAACTCTGAAGACACTCATCTACCCTGTGAGTATCCTTCACAGGGGTCCCCAAATGTTCGTTCTCCATTCTACAGTTGTCCTATTCCACTTGCATTCCATCAGGAAAAGTTACAGTTTCTCCAGGTGAGAAATCTGGTTGCTTATCTTTGACTCAGTAACTAAGATGTACATGAGGTACAGCTTCAGAGAGAGGGCTCAGAGATCTCTATCATGCCATCCAAGGTTAAATGCGAGCAGTAAAGTGATTCAAGAGCATAGGGTCAGAAGCCTACTTATCCTCCGACATATGCAGAGGTGATGGAAGTGTGTGCAGGAAGTAGGGGTCCGGGGACATTTTACCTGTGTCACTGGGATTCCTTGACAAAGCAGAATTATGTGTGAGAAGCATAGTTCTATCCTGACTTGCCCAGATATAAGGAAGTGGGTGGAAGTATACGTGGGACAAGGAAGGTCCAGCACTGTAACTTTTCCTGATGGAATGCAAGTGGAATAGGACAACTGTAGAATGGAAAAGGAACATTTGGGGACCCCTGTGAAGGATACTCACAGGGTAGATGAGGTGTCTTCAGGAGTTTCTAAACAGTACAAATAAGAGTGTTGAAGAAAAATGTATAATTACTTTATGCAACTGTATATAAGTAATAAAATTATATTTATATTACTTATATATATATAATTATTATATTAATGCATTATATTAATTATATGTATCATTATACATATAATTATATATTACCTATATATAATTACATATTACTTATATTAATATAATTATATAAGTAATATAATTACTTATCTACATGGTTGACAGGAAAGAGAAAAAAGATGGATTTTAACAATTATTTACTTCTTTCTCCAGATAATGAACATCTAGTTCTCTACAAACCTTTACAGTAGTTATGTTTCCATTTAATCTTTTTTATTATAGTCTTCAATATAGTATCCACTAAGAGTAGACATATCCAGAAAGCAAGAAAAATAAAGGAAAGGATAAAGGAAGGAATAAGGGAGGAGGAAGAGAGGAAGAAAGACAAAAGAAGGGAAAGAAAGCATCTAAAAGGGAGTAAGAGAAACAAAAAGAGGAAGAAAGGAGATTGACAGATTACAGGCAAACAAAGCTACAAAGGAGAATTTAAGTAGAAAATTATGAAGAGAAAACAGTTCTCATCTTTCATATCTGATACCCACAGTTAGAACATGAAAATGGTCATAAAATTAGAAACGGTTGTTTGTTTCCTTTCTGTGATGGAAAATGATATATCTTGGTGTGCCCAGGCAATGACTCAACTACTTAGATACAAACACATCCTTGTCTTTCAGTATTTTTATAAATTCAAAGCTATGAAATTGATTATTGATTGGTGTTGCTTATTGTCTTCATTTATAAGATTTGGCATGACAGACTCCTTCCAATTTTCTGCACCGTGAGCAGGAACAAAAATAATTAATAGAGAAATATTATAGAAAAATTATTTTCAATAAAATTATAATCAGACATTTCAAAGTTTTTTGTTACAAATTATTTTTAGATTTCTTTGTGTTTGTTTGTGTGTGTGTGTGTATGTGTGTGTGCGTGTGTGTGTGTGTGTGTGTGTGTGTGTGTGTGTGTAAGATTGCTGGAATGTATATCTGTGTAGCTGATGCATGCCTAGTAAACATACATGTCAGCAAGTGTATGCAACCTCCTGGAATGATGTTACAGTATGAGGGTGCTGGGAATCAAACCTGGGTCCTCTATAGGAAAATCAAAAATTCTTAACCACTGAGCAATCTTGTGATCACTCTATCTTATATTTTCTTTCACTTATATTCATAAATGTATTGTAAAATCTTTAAACATACTTGTTTAATTTCTGTTTTCAATATCATACTGGGAATTTGATCTCATCATTCATAAAATATTTTCTTTTCATTTTCCTTTCAAAATATTCTTCAGTTCCTAAAAGAATGTTAGTGATAAATTTATTGGATTTGCTTCTTAATGTATGTAGCTATCTATAGTCATCTTGTAAGAAAAGCTGTGTGAGTATATGCATGCATGTGGGTTTGCATGTGCATGTGTGTCTCTGTGTGAGTAGCAAACTGAGCCTTTGAATAAAACTATAGTAAATGATTCTAAAAGTGTTTGATTGTCCATGTAGAGGATACAGTGCATATTCACTATATAATACGTATGACACACATATAATACATAAGCTAGTATGTAAATATTGTTTTAAGTATAAAATCAAATAAATCTTGAACATGGCTTCTATACACCAAATAAATATATTTCCTTACTGGCTGTTTGAGGTAGAATACAAAATAAGTACAGTGTTGTAAAAACAAAAATTGACTATTTTATTTTAAATTGTAAGTGATTATATGTCCACTTTAGGTGAATGATAATCATGTGTTGAAAATGTAAAGAAAACAATCCATAAGGACATTTGAAGGATAAGTAACTAAGATATTTTAATTTGGGTTGGCTCATATAGTTTGTCTTATAGCTCATGAATATACAGAATATTGAACTCTATTCTTAGACTAGCACTTACTTTGATTTTATTTTTTCTGGCTCTAGACACATCGATTTTATAGTTCTAAAAAGTGATTACAAGGATGAGCCAAAACAATACTTAGAAAACCTTATGTATTGCTGCAAAGATTGCAACTTTGCTTTATTTTATATTCTTTTTAGATTTTCTAAAACCTCAGGAAAAAAAAAATCTTTCAACTTCCAGACTGTCTAGGTCAAGGTCAAAGCAGTTTCAGAGACTTTTCTGCTTATATCAACATTTTTAAATTTCCAAATTCAACAACAGATTCCCCTCATTACAGAAAAAAAATATATCTTGTTCTTCCCTTCACATTTACATGATGACAGAACTTAATATAACCTATCTACAGGGTTGTCATACTTCCTATAAGATCTCCTTTTATTCTTCATGCCAGACTGTCAGTTGGTGATTCCCAACTGCTACTCTTGGCTTACAATCTTTAAAATATCACTTGATTGTAGAGTTCTTTTTAACTCGTTACTGCCATTCTTCATGAAAATTTTAAATGAAATACTGACAGTTTTCATATTCATTTAGAATATATGCATCCTCTGCAGTTCTTCGTATTTTTGCATGAAATAGATTTAAACATAGTGATACAAAATGTTGCAGATAATTCTGATGAGTCTTAGCTATCCCTGACAACCTATTAATTTTTGAAATATTTTACTCAATGCTATGATATACTGTCATAGAAGAAATAGGATTTCAATTTATTAGGGCCAAAATGGAGCATTATCATATTAAAATACTCAAATTATTCATAAATGTTGCCCATGTAAGCTCCAGTTGGGTCATCACAAAAATTAGCCCCTAAAGGTTGTCACTGCTCTGAAGTCATGCATCAGATTTGGGTATAGATTATTGTATTGTTCTATCTTCATTTTAGTAATTGTACTCATCAGAATTTTACTTCCTTAAGTATTTAAAATCATTTTACAAGGAAGGACAGAATTATTGACAAGTTAAATGTATAAGTATGGCATTAGGTATAGTTATTTTAAATATATAACTCATTATAAATAATTCAATTATTTTGTCCATAATTTTGATTTCAGTGAGAATATCTATGAGTTGCTTGATGCATTGCTGAATTGGATGAATACAATAGGAATATTTAATTTGTTTCTCTTTTTATACTCCTAGCAATTATAATTGTTTATATGAAAGCACATAGATATTTAATAAGTAAAAATGGGACTACATGCATTTGTTTTAGCTTAGTTACAATGTTATTTGACCAAGTTTTCAATTATTTTGTTCCATGGTATACATATGTAATCAATTTTTTTCATGGACTTTAATATGCCATATGCATGTAACTAGAATGACTTGTTTATGAGTTTCCAAGACATCACTCAAAATATTTATTCATTTCTAATTTAATAGATTCTAGCAATAGTATAACTAATAATCTTGATTTCAAATATAACTGGATGTTTTTTCTATGTTTTTTAAATCTTATTCCATTGTTAATTAAAACACTGTGCTTAGTAATAGAACTCTAGTTTTCTTGTTTTGAACAATTTTTCAAACAGTAGATGTGGATATAAATTTATCCACTCAGTCTCTAGTTCTGAAGATACAATCTACAGATAAATTCATGTATGAACAAAACAGTAACATTAGCTGACCAAATTATGGTAATAGAAAGATATTAATAGACAGAATAAATTTAGAATCCTTTGAAATAAAATTCCACATTACATTTCAAGAATAAACCTTAAAGCTCAGGTGAGGAAAGCAAAAATGAACAGTTGGGATTTATACCAACCCAAAAGATTTCTCTGTGGAAAACAAAAAAAGTAGAAAGAAAATTAGTTTAATGAATAAAAGAAAATATTTCCAGCTATACATCTAATCAGAGAGCGAGTGAGCAAATATGTGAGGAAATGAAATAACCAAAAAATATTAAAAACAAATAACTTCATAAAAATTAGTGAAAATAGAAAGTCAGAGGACTTTTATACCTATTAGATATCATATTGGTCAGCAGGTTTTTTGAAAACAATGATAAAAATCACTGTAAAAATAAATACAAGTCAATCTGCAACAAAATATCTCTTAACATGTGTTAGGACCTCTGTTATCCAAAGGATGAGCAATAAGAATGAAAGAGTAGTAGAGTAGGTTGATCATTATCTTAATAAAAACAAAAAGCACTACTAGTATTTGAAGTGATACTCTGACTATTATGGCATTTATCCAAAGAGAATGAAATGGATGTAATAAAGAAAATCTGCATAGGTTTTTTTTTTTTCCAAGAAGCATTCATAGTTGTCAGAAAATGACATTAGTGTAAGTGTTCATAATTGAATGAAAGGATACAGAAAATGTAATATATGTACAAAATGTGATGAAGTGCTTTTCAACCATAAAATAGAAACTTGGCTACTTAAAGCAAGAGGGATGCTCACCAAGTTTACTGGAATAGGTGATTAAACACAAAACACAGATAGTACCACCATATATCAATTGTTCATGGAAACTAAAAGATTATTCTCACAAGTGTCTTAGAATTATAATGTGAAAAGTTTGGGAAAATGATTAGGGAGATGTTCAAACATATGTTACAAATGAATAAGTTCAACTGATGTATAACATAGTCACTGTGTTATCCAAAAATGTGAAGATAATGTATGTTCTTACATTGAAATGGTAATTGTCCAATGTTATGTGTGAATTATCTGGATGTAACAATTTTACAGGATTAATAATCTTTATGGGAATCACATTATACATTTTAAGCACGCCAAAATTTCTTTGTTGGTTTAAAAATTATAAGGTAATCAGTGAGGTAGCCCCATGGGTAAAAAGCTCTTGATGCACAAGACTGGTACTCTGAATTAACTCCTAGACCTATTTTAAGGTGGAAGTGTTGCTGAGTCCACAACACTGTACTTTGATCTATAAATATGCACCATAGAATGTACACCCACACATACATTATACATCTGCATGTGATGATGATAATAAATTATAATAAAATATATTAACATAATAAAATGAAATAAAATACAGTTTAATAAGCTTTGATAAATGTTTTTCAGTAGCCATTAAAAGTTAAGTGGGTGTGATACTGGATCTTAAACAATTTAATGATATCATCTATGTTCATTTTCTTAAGTTACTAACTTACTAATATTTTAAGTTTAACAATTTTCATATTTAAAATCAAAATATAATTATATCACTTTCTTTTTCTATTCCACTCTTCAATTCATCCCATGTACTACACCTTGTTTCCTCTCAAATTTTAGCTCCCCCTTTTTAATTTAATTTTACATGCACACTCACACAGTGACTTAGTATTTTTTAAAAAATGCTTACTTTATTTTCTGAATGTGTGTCAATTTATATGTGCACTGTGTGCATGAATGTCAGAAGCATTGAATCATCCAGAACTAGAATTGCAGATGTTCTTGAGCCCACATGTGGATGAAGGGATCAGAACCCAGGCCCTCTAGAAGAGTAGCCAGTTCTCAACTGCTTGGCTGTGACACCACCGCCACTAACTTTAATTTTTATTTAAAAGTATGCACACAAATAGACCATTAAATGTGAATCCATTTCTTTGTGATACTACAATTCATTTATTCTTAGAGGTAATCAGTTGGATGTGTTTACTTTATGATTTATCAGATTTATACATATATTTAAAACATGTAAAAGGTTGAAAAATAAGCATCTCCATGTATACATAGTTATTAGTGTATGTGTACACACGCACACATAAGAACCATGCTAAGCTTACTATTCTTGTTCCCTCTACTAACACATTATGTCTATTTTTATTAATTTAATTTGTTCTTTGATAATTTCATTCATGTATCTAGTGCATTCTAATTAATCTTCATTCCTCTTTTATCAGCTATCATACATGCCACCCATTTCTTATCTCTAGTAGTATGATTTCAAAATTCTTGTCTTTGGTTTTGTTTTGGGACCCATTTAGATTAACTGGGACCATCTATATGGTAATTGTGCTGGGGTTACTCATGGGAGCCTGGTGGAATTAGCAGAGAGCATCAAATTGAAGACAATGATTCCCCTCCACAAATTCATTAATAGCAATAATTCTGTATTTGTGTTGGAGCTTTTGAGACATTCCTCCACCTATATTCATTTATTTGCTTGCTTATCATCCCATTCTTGCAAAGATCCAGTGTAAGAATTCACAATTTCTATGAGTTTCTGATTGCAATAACATTCTCTTGCCTAGGAAGATTGAATTTTGCAGTCTCCCCAATCTTTCATCTTTTATATGCTTTCCTTATCATCTCACTCAGTCTTCCCTGAGCCTTAGTAATGATGATATAAGTAACATGTTTAGAATAGAGCATACATTTTCAGGTTATCACTTATTCTCAACAGGTTGAAGATCAGTGAATTTCTGCATTCAGTGGAAAGAGCTTTCTGTGATTAGAGTAGCATTTGTTCATTAGTATAAACATACACTATTAGAAGAAAGTTTGATGGTATGTCGATTTAGTTAATAACAGTAGTAACTTTATGGTAGTCAATTTAGCTAAACAACAGTAGTAACTTCACAGTTAGAGCTAATCGCTTCCCAAGTCATGTGCTTTTGATCAGCTTACAATCTTGGACCTTTTCTTGAATCAGGACTCACTATCAATGTGAATGTGGTTAGTTAAACCCTTAACTGTTGCACAAGTATTACAGAGTGAGACTATTTTGTCCGTCAAGATGGCTTGTTAGGGTCAGTGGCAGGTGAGATCATTTATGACTTTTCTTCCCCAATAGCCTGAAAAAAAAAACATTCTGTCAATGACCTCATATCTTGTGTGTGTGTGTGTGTGTGTGTATATATATATATATATATATGTGTGTGTGTGTGTGTGTAGGCATATGTGTACGTATATATATGTATATATGTATGTATATATATGTATATATAATCACATTTTCATTATTCATTTATGATTGATGGACATATAGGCTAATTACATTTCTTTACTAATATAAATGGAATGCCCAAAATACGTGGATTGGTAGCAAGAATTCAATTATTGAACTATTTCTGTCTCCTTTAAGTTCATTCTAATGTTTATTCATGTTTTGGGAAGGAAAATTTGTTATTGTTCATTGAAATTATTGTGCATGTTTATAGTTATTCTTTTGAATTCAGTGTGTTAAGTTTTATATAAGTTTTTATTCTTCTATGGGATTGGTGACTTTTGAAATTGGGTCAGGTGCATGTTTTCTTGACGTTTTGGTATTGTTTGTTAATAGTTAATAGTTAGGTTGTTAAGTTGTTTCTTTTCCTGTTTTATAAGTTTTCAGTTTTTGTTTTGTTTCTTTGTTTCTTTGTAACAAAATCTATATGTAATACAATCTGGCTTGGAATTTTCTTTTCAGAATAGCCTGTTCTCATACACAGGTATAACACAGTGAGACTATTTTGTCTGTCAAGCTGGCTTGTTATGGTCAGTGGAAGATGAGACTATTTATGACTATTTATGAGATCAACATGTCTCAGCTTCCCAAGTACTGAGATTAAAGGCATGCCTGGATCTGTTTCTTTTTTTTTTTTTTTTTTTTTTCTGTTTCATCTTTTGGTAGTAGTTTTTATCCCATAGTGCCAAAACCCTGGAAATCTGACATGTTGAAAATTTTTAATTTTTAATATGTACCCATAGAATACTAGTGATCTTACTAGATCCATTTGTGCCACTAAGGTATCCTCACATGATGATGTGCTAATGAGGCTATCCCTTGTATAGTTTCTGGCAGGTAAAGCTAGAGAAAATTTTCTCTTGCTGTGACAGCCATATTATTTGGATAATCAGAATAAAATGAGGGTCTAGGAAGGACCAGACTGAGCTCAGAGAGGAGTCAAGATGCAGGTGAAGGATGGATACACTAGAGGGTGTAAGGTTAAAGAGAATACAGATGAATAGGGAAGTAGAGTCTCTTTCTGAGTAATAATTGCTTGCTTGGGCTGAGATTCTACAAGATATATTAAAGGCTGACTCTAGTGCATGATATGTGGCCTCGATATCTAGGAAGGGTCCTAGTGCTGAGGAGTAGGAAAAGAGAAAGGAAATCGTCTCTGCCTTATACAAACTCTTCATGAACTATATGCTTAGAGAGGGTCATATTTATATACTTTGTTAATGTTAACTTCACAAAATAACATAAACACTGTTACATTAACATATTTTTAATAACTTAAAAATACTAATAATGATTTGGTTTTAGAAAATAACATGTTAAGCTAAAATTGTTTCATAATTTTCTTTGAATGAAATTATAAAATAAAATGGAAATATTTTTCTTTAATCAACTTTACTAATTTATAACAATTAAAATTGTCTTTCAAAGAAATTGACTTTCAGAGACTTCAAATAAGAGGAAATTCATTTAAGACTGCTAAATGCATAAACTGTCTTGATTCAGGAAGTTTAAAATGACATACCTAAGCACAAATAGTTAGGTACTACATTCAGCCATTGATTATATATGCTGGTAATATCCTTTGGATTATACAATTTTAAAAAAGTTAATAGCCATTGGCTTGGTATATTCCTCATTAGTAGAACATTTGTCTAGATTATATATGGCATTGTGTTCCACCCAATAGAACCAGCAAGAAACATCAACTTTATCATTTAGTGAAAACAATACCCCAAGATATACCTCATAGAATTTAGAGAAATCATTCAAAGATTTTATTTGTTTATTTATTTGTAAGATTATTTTTATATTGTACAGAAATAGATTAATATTGTAGGATGGCCAAGTTAAGCTTAGTGATGTGTTGTTTCAGGTACTCCCTTTTATGTCCAGAGTTTTTAAATCTCACTTGATAGAAGTCTCCTAAAACATCAGACATTTCTAAGAGCTGAGTTGTTTGTTTTGTACAATCTACCTCTTGAATTTATTTCTCCTCTTTGTAGTCCTTTCACTTCCTGCCTCTAGTCATGGCAAACATCATTCTATTTCTTTCAAAATTTAATTGTTTATAGTTTTACATATCAGTGAGTTTGTGGAGATTTGTCTGAATACTATCCCTGTGTGAGTGAGTACAACAGTCCATAAGTTGATAAACAGATGGACACTTACAGTTCATTTCATCTCTTAATAATTATGATTCATGCAGCAACAATGCCTATTGAATATGTTCATTTTATATAGTAATCTCCATACTACTTTTTAACATCTATGCTAACTTAATTCTAATTTTTGTTATTTAGCATAATCTTCTCATTTTTATTATTTTTAACTTCTCCCCCCATGGAATAACCAACTTTATTCAGAGCTTCAGATAATGTATACACTGAGGGTTAAGAAAGGTCAGCTGAGTAAGGTTCTCAATAGATCAAGCTGTATACCTTCACAGGGATAAGTTACACATGACAAAATAATGGTTTTCCATAAAGTCATTGTCAGACCCTCCATCCATTCATGAATATCTATTTTATTTCTCTTTCTTAAAGAGATCTGTTTATTTCTACTTCCCTGTTTTTAACCTATCCTCTGTTATTTTATGTATTGCACCTTAGTTATCATTGATTTAACAGCTAATATCCACATATAAGTGAATATATATAATATTTATCTTTTTGGACCTGAGATACCTAACTCAGGATGATTTTTTTTTTTTACTTATATTATTTGCCTGCAAATTTCATGATGTAGTTTTTTTAGTAGTTGAGTGATAGTGTATTGTGTGAATAAACTACATTTTCTTTCTCCAGTCTTCTGATGTGGAGCATCTAGGCTGTTTCCAATATATGACTGTTATGAGAAAGCAGTATTGAAGATGGTTAGGCAAGTGTCTTTGTAGTAGGATGAAGCAAGGTTTGGGTATATGCCAAAAAATGCTACAACTGGATCTTGGGTTAGATTGAGTCTCATCTTTCTGATGAACAACCACACTGATTTCCATATTGGATGCATGAGTTTGTACTCGTAACCGCAATGGATGAGTGTTCTCCTTTCTGTACAGCCTCACCAGCATGATCTGTCACTTGTGTTTTTAATGTTATAGATTTTGAAAGCTGTAAGATGGAATTGCAAAATAGTTTTTATTTGCTTTTCTCCAATGGGTTAGAAATATTCTTCTCCATTTGAATTTCCTTTATTGAATTTTTAATTTGAATATTTTTTCTTGATACTTAATTTCTTATAATTTTTTCATTGGACATTTATAAATTAAAATTATTTGGACATTAGAACTCCATCAGATGTGAAGGTGGTAAAAATCTTTTCCCATTCTGTCAGATACTGCTTAAGTTACATTATTCTTTGCCTCAATGAAGCTTTTTAGTATATATATTAACTGTAGATCTTATATCCTGTGCTAACAGTGTTCTATTTAGAGAGTCTTTTTCTTCACCAATAAGTCCAAGGCTATTTACTAATCTCTCTTCTGTCAGATTCAGCACATCTGGGTTTATGTTGAGGTACTTGATATATTTGAAATTCAGTTTTGTGTAGGGTGATAGGTATGAATCTATTTGGATTCTTCTACAAGAGGTCAGTCAGTTATATAAGCAGCATTTGTTAAAGATGCTGTCTGTTTTTCCCAGTATGTAATTTTAGCTTCTTTATATGAAAAAAAGTCTGTAGGTTGGTGGAATTGTATCTTGGTCTTCAATTTCATTGCATTGATCACCATACACATTTTTGTGACACTATCATTCTGATTGTGATTATGATAGCTTAATAGTACAACTTGAAATATCTCCAACAGATCCTTTAGCTATCATATTTCTTGTTTCTTTGTTTTGTTTTGTTTCACCATTTGAAGTGGAAAAGTTCCCTTCAATATCTGTGAAGAATTGTGTTATAAATTTGGTGGCATTGCAATGAATCTGTAAGGTGCTTTTAGTAGAATGGCTACTTTTACTATTAATCCTACCAATCCATGAGCGTGGAAAATCTTTCAATATGATACTTTTTTTTTTTTAACAGAGATTTATGATGCAAGGTTTTCATTTGCCTGGTAAAAGATATATATCCCAAAGTATATTATATTTATGGAGACTAATGTGAAAGGTAGTATTTTTCTGATTTTTTTTCTTAGACCGTTTGTTATTTATATACAGGAGGGTCTACTGAGTTAGTTCTGTGAGTTAGTTTTGTATACAACTGCTTTGCTGGAAGTTTGTTATCATCTGTAGAAATTACCTACTCTTCAGTCTTTATGTAGCTTGGGTAATATGTTAATTCATAACATGAGATGGACAATGTATTTTATGTTTCTATGTTGTACACTGGTTTGAAGAGTATTAGCATTAAATTTTCATTGTAAGTCTGGTTAAAACCACCTATATTTCAGGTTCGAAGATTCTAATGACTGCTTTTATTTAACTAGAGTTTATAGTTCTGTTAAAATTGCTCATGTGATCTGATTTACCTTTGGTAAGGTATATTTATAAAGAAATTTATCCAGTTATTACAGATTTTCTAATTTGGTAGGGTTATTTATTTACTTTTATTGGACATTTAATTTATTTACATTTCAGATGTCATCTCCTTTACCTATTTCCCCTTGCTAGAACCCCTCTATCCTATCCCCCCTCCTCCTTTTTGCTTTTATACCATTTTAATTACATGCAAATATTAAGGTCAGTTGTAGTTTGAGGGACCAGTGATACAATAGATGCAAATAGTCAAGGAACAAGCAAGACAATAAACACAAATAGTCAAAAAACTAACAAACAAAAAAACAAACAAACAGAAAAAAAAAACAAGGAAGACAATAAACAAAATTCCGTGAACAATCTGTGATCACTGTTTCTAAAGGCTTACCAGAATGACCAAAATATCTGAGCCAACTTTCCTGTCCTAGCCCAAAGTCATTTTCTGTCTGAAGCCTACCTAACCTAAGAAGTTCTAACCTAAGATGTATATTCCTGCCTGAAATTACTTCTTTGTTCTAGTATATTGTCAGATTCCTGCCTGAAGCCTCCTTCCTTGTTCTTAGTCAATGTTAAATTCTTGTCAAGCAGCCCATTTCCTTGTGCTTGGCCAATGTCAGATTCTTTGCAAGCATCCACAAAAGCTCTGTACCTCTCCCCCCTTTTTATTTCATTAACAAGACTGAGCCTATCTTAGGTCATTCTAACAAGAGTGTCTTCCTTATGCTTCATGGAATATGCATTATCAAAAGCAAGGCACTTATGTCTTAGGTTGGTAAGGCTCTGTGTAGAATATTACCCATCCTTGGCTTGCGAGCCTGTTAATTTAATAACTCTGTCTGGGGTTCCATTTTCAGGTTCAAGCCATGTACTTTGGCTGCCAACATGTTGATGTTGCTAAAGACAAGCTTTAACACAATGGGCAGGAAGAAAATAATTGAAGTAATTGAGAGTTTTGCTGGGTATAGTAGCCTGGGCTGGCATTTGTGTTCTCATATGAAGTGTATGACATCTGTCCAGGATCTTCTGGGTTTTATAGTCTCTGGTGAGATGTCTGGTCTAATTCTGATAGGTCTACCTTTAAATGTTGACTTTTATCCCTTACTGCTTTTAATATTCTTTCTTTGTTTTGTGCATTTGGTGTTTTGATTATTATGTGATGGGGGAAGCTTCTTTTCTGATCTAGTCTATTTGGAGTTCTGTAGGCTTCTTGTATATGCATAGGCATCTCTTTCTTTAGGTTAGGGAAGTATTTTTTTTTTCTATAATTTTGTTGAAGATAGTTCCTGGTGCTTTAATTTGAGAATCTTTGCTTCCTTCTATACCTATTATCCTTAGGTTTGGTCTTCTCATTGTGCCCTGGATTTCCTGGATGTATTGGGTTAGGAGTTTTTCTGCCTTTTGTATTTTCTTTGACAGTTGTATCAATGTTTTCTATGGTATCTTCTGCACCTGAGATTTTCTCCTCTATCTCTTGTATTCTGTTGTTGATGCTTATGTTTATGACTCCTGATCTCTTTCCTAGGTTTTCTATCTCCTGGGTAGTCTCCCTTTGTGATTTCGTTATTGTTTCTACTTCCATTTATATGTCCTGAATAGTTTTTGTTCAATTCCTTCACCTGTTTGGTTGTGTTTTCTTATAATTCTTTAATGGATTTTTGTGTTTCCTTTTAAAGGCTTCTACCTGTTTACATGTGTTCTTCTGTATTTCTTTGAGGGACTTATTTATGTCCTTCTTAAAATCTTTTATTATCATCATGAGAAGTGATTTAAAATCTGAATCTTGCTTTTCTGGTGCCATGGGGTATTCAGGACTTGCTATGGTGGGATAACTAGGTTTTGATGATGTCAAGTAACCTTTGTTTCCGTTTCTCATGTTCTTGTGCTTGCCTTTCACCATCTTGTTATTTCTAGTGCTACCTTCAAATACTGTCTCTGACTGGAGCCTGTCTCTCCTGTTATTTTGGTTGTATCAGAACTCCTCAGAGTCCAGGTGTCTCTGGGTTCTGTCATTTTGAGATCCTGGTTGTGGTACCTCTTTGGAGTCAGGCTGCATCTGGGATCCTGAAATCCTGGTGTGCTCAAGCTCCGGAGATCCTCTGATCCTATTGTCCTATGTTCCTGGCCATGTTAGAGCTCCTGGGAGACCAGCCTTCTCTGGGTTTTAGGGGATTGGGTGCAGAACTGGTGCCCTTGGAATGCTCCTGGCACAAGCACAGACCATAAGGGTCCCAAGCCACTGGCCGTGAGGGCTGGTCCAAGATTTTAAATCATGTTCTCGTGATTCTCTAGCTTTCCTCTTAGTATATCATGATGCTTATTTCTAATTCTGTAAATTTGAATATTCTAACTCCAATTTTTTGTTAATTTTGAAAAGAGTGTGGTAATCTTAATGATTTGCTCAAAGATTCAACTTTTTTGTTTCATCAATTCTTTGTATTATGTTTTCCTATGCTTGTTTCTATTTATAGCCCAGCCCTTCATTATTTTTAGTATCTTCTACATTTAGTGTGACCTTTTCTATTTCTTCCAGAGCTTTCAGTTGTGCTCTTTAGTTGGTACTATGAGACTTCTACTTTTTTTTGTTTTTTTTAATGTAGACATGCACTGTTATGAACTTGCTTCTAACAACAACCTTCATTGTGTCCCATGAGTTCGGGCATGTTGAATATTCATTTTCATTCAATTCTAGAAAGTATTTTCTCTTTGAATTTCTTTCTTGATCAGTTTTTCATTCAGAAAGGAGCTATTCAGCTTATGTGTGTTTAAGAGCTTTCAGTTGTTTATATTGATGCTGATATCCAACTTTATTATGTGCTGGTGCAATAGGATTCAGAGTATTATTTTCATTTTGTTATATGTGTTAATACTTGCTCTCTGAGTATTTTTGGAGAAAGTCATTTATTTCCTTCCTTTTTAAAGATCTGTGTCATTCTGTCATATTCATAAAATCAGCTTAAGTGTCTTTAATTTGTGCTTCATGTCTTGGAATATTCCAGACTTACTGTGAAAATGTTCCTGAGTTCTAGTAGAGACATTTTTTTCTGACTTTTACTGATTGTGTTTTTGTACTGGCACGAAGGTATCTGGGATTACAAAAACTGCTATCTTATGTGCCTATACCTAGCCTTTGCTTAGTGGATGTTTTGTTATTGGTTTCTATCTCCTCTCTGGTTTTTAGGACAGCATGCTGATTATATGTTGCTTGGAGAAAAATCTTCTCAGGTCCTTATAGGTATGGCCACTAGGAATTCCATGTAAAATCTTTTTCTGTGTATTCCAACCTATGACTTAGGAATGGAGGTGAGCTGGGGTTTCCAAGAGGGAGAGAGAGAAACTAGGTGTTCCATCAGAATATCCTTAGTTAATCCCTGGTTAATGAGGGCAGAGAGTGGGGAGAGAACACAGCAGGAGTTCTCCTAATAGTTCTGGGAATGAGAGATTAGTGTTAGAGAAATGGTGGGAGAGATGAGAGATGAGGATGTGTATGTAGTTAGCCTACTTGCTCTCCTGGTCAAAGTAACCTGTGGGTTCCTAAGGATTTCCTGCTGGAGTTTGGGCCTGGGATAAAATAATGAAATGTAGGAAGCATTAGAAGGGGAAAATCAGTGGGATCAGCTGATTATAGAGAGCAACAGGGCAGGTTATATAGCAGGTTTTCTCTTAAGGAGCTGGATGTGAATGAGTGATTTCATTTGGAGGAGTAAAAGAGGTGACATTTTGAAATCAGCTTACCTGTTTTAATTGCCAGAGTGCCCCAAGTGTTCACTCTTTTCTGAGAATTCTCATGTGTACTCTTCTTTTTCTTCTTCTTCTTCTTCTTCTTCTTTTTTTTTTTTTTATAAAATCAATTCAAATAGATTTATAACAATACTTTGCTGTATTATCTTTAGCATTTCATTATTAGAAGTGTGACTTTTTTAATGTATGTTTTGCTAATTTTTATCTTTAGAAACTTCCCTGTTCAGATTGTTTTCCTGTTCTATTTGGGTTATTTGTTCACATGGTATTCTTATTAACACAACATAATTTTAATTGTGATAACAAGTACTATACATACATAGTACTTTATGTACATAGTTTGGAACTTTTAATAATTTCTAAGGTTTAGTGCTGAACAGATGGCTCAATGGTTAAGTGCACTGGGTATTCTTTCAGAGGACCTAAGTTCAATCCCTAACACCCACATTGCCCCTCATAACTATCTATAACTGTAGTCCCATATATTCCAATGACCTTTTCAGGTGTGCAGACGTAGTAGGAGGTATTAGGAAAGAGGCATCCGGCTGTGATCCAGCTTAGCTGCCATGTTCCCACACTAATGCCAGCACCAGCAGGCCACCTGCCCCCAGCTTGGTGTCCTCATCTCAGTAGGCTTTCTGGTGGGCCAGAGCTCCAGAGCTCTCCATGTGACCAGGCTAGCCCCATGCCATCATCATTCACTCTGTGATTAGCCACCAGACCCATCACCCGGTAAATCAAAACTCTTAATGCTTATAGTTAACTAATGGATTTATATATCAATAAAATCTCAACACACAGATGCCCACACAATTTAGACAAGTTATCTCAATTATCCTAACTTTTTGATATGACCTGAGATTACTAAAGCCATGCTGGTTGACATCTGCCTCCATTTTGCCTTCTCTCTCCCCCTCCTCCTGCATCTCCTATCTGCCACCCTTAGCTCTGCCTCCCTTTTCCCTGTTTTATCACAGGCCTCCCACTGCAAATAGTGTTAGACAGGGAAATTTCTGCCACATGCAGAAAAGATACTTATACATATAAAATAAGTAAATATTAAAAAAAAAAGTTCCAAAGTTTAGTTTCTGTAGTCATAAAAACATGATAATTTCATTTAGTTTTGTTCTGCCTGTATTTCTTTTTTATAGGTTTTATAGTTTTTTTGGTGTAAGTGACCTAATTAACTTTATTCATAATTACATTTTTTTCTAACATAATCAGGATTATCTTAAATATTTGATAGCATATTTTGGTATATTGAAATATCTTTATGTTTAGATTCTAAGATATTACTGTGTTGCTGATAGATTGTGTGCTTAAATTATATAAGATTGTATTGTCAGCATTTTGCCCCTTTTCCAACACGGAAGCTTGTCTAACCGTGTCGGTCTGTAAATCAGAACCATGATAGCCAGCTTTGTACAAGAGCAATTCTGAAGCCTGTAGCTTTGGATTGGTAAAGATAAGGACCAAGGTATATTGGTTGTATTTTGTTGGAAGTCTGTGCTCATGGAGTCCTGCCTGGTTTGTATAAAGTGGTGCCTGTTTGAGATGATAATTTCTTATATTTCACCTAAGTAGATATTATATTTGTCTAAAATATGCAGCCCAGGGTTGGATGACAATGTCAGTGTAAATATATACTCTCTACATTTGTCAATATTTTTTGTCCTAACTCTAATATATACATATGTTATATCTCTTATCTAGATTATTGAGCACTTGAGACAGTGTTTTCATTCTACTTGTCTTGTTTCTGTAAAAAAACCAAGCTGTTGAGATTCCTAGTCTCCGTCTTTCTGAAGTAACTCCCTTTCCCACATAGAAACTATTTTTAAATATCATTTTCTTAAACTTTGATGTGACTTTTTGCCAACATTTATTTCTACTTTAGCATACAATTTGTTTAATGTCATAAACATATAGCTTCTACAGAAGAAAAAGTACAACCAGAAAACATAAGTAAAAACATCAGAAGAATACATGTAGATACAGTATAAATTTTTATCCAAAATGATTATTTATTATAACCATATACATTGTACAAAGCAAGAATATTTTAAAATATAGATATCTACATATTTAAATGATTTTAAATATATATACAAATATGTGTGAGTGATTATGCCAGTTTTGTGACAATAATTTTATAAACTATGTATGGTTAAAACTGTTTAATGACTTTGTATTCTGAGTCCTAACCTTGAAAAAAAAATATCAAGGAAAAATGTTAGTAGACAGTTGAAGTCTTGTAGAGAAGGAAGCACACTGTGTATTCAGTGAAGTTTTATTAGGAAGTGGCAGAAAGCTGGTAAACATGTCAGTCATTTTGTGATGAACCTGATTAATTTTAAAAGGTTCATCACAATTAAAACAATAATTTTTCAGTTCAGCAACACAGATCTGATCTGAGGTTTAGCTATTTTATAAGAGGTGGATAAGAATGAAGAAAATTTTTTGATATTGAAAGCCAAGGAATGAACAAAACTGAAAGAAATCAATAAAGAAATGAGATTTATGATAGCCCAGATCACCAGAGGATAAAAGGCCTATTTCTTATACCTAACAACATGCCAAAAACTATGATAATAGAAGCACAACAGATCATCTGGAATGCACAGAGACACAATGAACATATGACAATTTAATATTCATCTGTTGGGTTCCATATCTCCATTTTGAATGATGTATTCTGATAATACTAAATGCTCTTTTCCAGTGTCAATATCATAACAAATATATTATGTGTTTAATGATTAAAAAATTGTATCTTTGTGAAATAAAAATGTAAACAGCTCTTATATTAGTGTGATAAAGTGTCAGGCTACTAAGAAAAACAAAATACCAAAATTATTAATTATTAATGTTCTCAGTAGAAATATAACTCAGGAGAAGTGTCCACATATGCATGTGTGCATGCTCACAGGGTATTCTTATGTTACTGCTTTTAAGTTTGTGTCACAAAGACAAAGGTGACATCTCAAAAGAGATAGATAAGAAAAAAGAGATTTATTTATAAACCTTTACATAGAACACTTTGTTTCTTTGCTCGAGAAATAAATATGTAGTAAGCATTTTCTCCTTTATTCTAGACAATATGGTTATCAAGTTTGTACAATTCACCTTCCTTTAAACAAACAAACTACAAGAAAGTCACTTTATCTGAAAATATATAAAATAAATATATTTTTCGATTTCTTTTTTACATTTAAATCTCTTGCTCTTTTTCGCAGTGAGAGTATTTCAGTACTGTGAATATCACTAGAGCAGTTCTGACATTTGGTTGATAAGAATTGCATTAAAATATATTTACAGAAGTACTTTGTAGCAAGTATATTGCTCTTCACAACCTTTATTATTTTAAACACAGTTGCTTCATAAATAAAGCTTACTAAAATGTCTGCCTAGAAAAGCAATTTTAAATAAAAGGTAAAATAAGTAAGGGATACTGTAAATAATTGATTTCATAGAGCTGAGATAATGCAAAGAATCAGAGATGGCATAAAAATTCATGTTTTATTAACCTATATTTATTATCCATAAAGTGTCATATGCAAATATCATCCATTAATATCTTATTTGATAGCTGTTGTTTATGTATTTTTGTAGGCATATAAAACATTGGTGTTAGATAATTTTAACATGTAAGTTCACAAGAACTGACTATAAGAGCATTTTTCCTCTCTGAGTTGCACTACATCTTAATTTTGAAAAGTGGTAAGACACACAGAAATCATTTACCATGATACTGTGTTCTTTCATCTGTTGACACTTCTGAAATATGATATTTTATGTTAACAAGGAATCAAGTTCTAGCTAATATGAAAGGGTTATATGACTTAAATCAGATGGCATCCATTGCATTGCACTCCTATGCAATAGGGTTTCTTTTTTACTTTAATAATAAGATTTAGCTTTAAGTTAAACTGTAAGACAACTTTTAGAAATTGATTTGATGGTTTTGTATTTTTGCAGGGCAGTCATGTTTGTTAGGCAGTGCCTCCATGTATATACTGTGTCCTCTGTCCTCTTGGTGCTTTATTTTGATACAAAATAGATTGCCAATGATCTCTTTCAAATCATTATGTAGCCCATGTTTTTCATTCATCTCATGCGTTTATAATCTTGTCTCATCTTTTCAGGATACCACCAAGTCTAGCTTATTAATTTAAATAATAATTAACCATTTCTACTAATATATATGTTCATATTTCAACATCTGAATCATAGTATATTAAGAGGAAAATCTGTCATAAAATATTATATGTAAATAAGTCCAAGTAATTTAAATTGCTTTTGCAATGAATGCTTGTGTTCATAAGCACAGTGAACTCTATCTTTTCAATATTGTGTGGTACTTAACAAAATTTTCAAGTTAAGTGGAAAAATAAATGGACTCAAAAAGATGTATTTTGAGGAAGGAATAATTTTCTATGTGTGAAAACATATTTTTGGTAATAGCAAATCTTAACTTTTTACACATGAAATTAACAAAGCTACAAACTCTGGGAGCAGAGCAAAGTATATGGAATGTAATTCTGCACCAATAATCTCTATAGATTCATCCATTGAAGTATCATTTCATTAAACTAACTTCATCGAAGCTGAAGAAGAAGGAAGACTGACTACTGGGTCAGCATAATATGATAAAAGATCGATTTCAGAAGGCATGGAACGAATGAGTTAACCTTTACTCCACTATTGCAATTCTAGGAAGTTTGAGGAACTAAATTGAGACCTTAGCTTTGTAATCAAGTATTGAGAAAAATTCATCTTTCAGGTAGAAAACTGCAGGGTGAGCCACTGAGGCAACTGGTTAATCTTTCTTCAACTATGCTTAAGAGAACAGAAATGCAGATTCTACTCACTGGAATCATAAGATGAAGGCTGTAGAAGAACATCATCTCAGACTTCAGCATGTGCCAACTCTTGATTCATAATCAGAGAACACTGCATCAATCCAATACCATGCTCAAAGACAGAACCTGTAACTCCAACTTCACCTAACCTCTGTGAGGGAGGGACAGAGAAGTCATAACCTGAGTCATTGTGAGTCTCTGTTTAGCCTTGGATTATCCTTCCACTCAAAGTTACACAGGTCCTTGCAGATGTGAAATGAAGATACATGGCATGCCATTACTTAATAAATGTTTATGTTTTTAAAGACCTGTTAAAAATGCATGAAAACAAAATAATGATAAAAGAAAGTACAATTTATACCACTGAATATTGAAAAGTTGAGACAAGAAGCAATTTTTAATGTCTATATACTTCAAAATTAGAGCATTCAAATACATAAATACATGAACAAAAGACCTAAGAAGAGATATAAACTATAAACAATCATTTTAAACAAATTGTCACTTTTCCAAAATGATGCTTTACCTAGACATGAAATAAAATTAAGAGTGTTAAATCACACTTTGGACCCAATGTATCTAAGAAAAACCTACACAATAATGGACAGCTACAGGACACACATTGTGTTCAAAAGCACATGGAATCCTAGCTTATGTCATTTACTAGTCCATGAAACAGGCCACCAAAAATTTAAGTATTAAAATTACAGTGTATTCTTTTCAACCAATGTGCAATAAAATAAGAAATCAATGGCATCAGGAGAAAACTCAACCACTCAGAAGTCACACATACGCAAACCTTGCAATGTGCTCTTGAACTACCAAAGAATTGAGGAAGAAGATTTAAGTCTCTTGAAGAAAATAGAAATTTAGCATTTGGAGCTTCTGGGATATAGCTGTTTAAACCCACACTCATCCCCTGACAGCATATCTGTAGCCATTTTGTTCCATGCTTGCCAGCTATTTCATATTGTTTCTACCTGCCAGTCATTGACACAGAAAAGTAACGTGACTCAGAGTAGGGTCATGGTGACCACGTACCCTATTATGTTCTGTATGAGGTTTGTTAATCTTAAGAAGTTTCACAATGCTTTGGGATAGGCCATCAAATTAAAAATCAATATGAACTGTTATGTCTAAAATGGGTTGACTCAAGGCCAAATGTAGTAAAATAAATATTTAAAAGACCTTGATGCAGGATTACTACCTTCTTTGACTGTTTATGTTCCCTGATAAAAGACACACACACATACATACACACACAGCCTTTATATTTTAGTATGATTTAAGGAACACAATAGCAGCCGTGCAATTGCCTAACCTCCATTCTGTAAGAATACACTTTCCTACTGATAACTCCAAGTTACTACTTACTAATATCTGTGTTCCTGTTAGTGTGCTCTTAACTCCAATTGGGCAGCCCTCCTTCCTCCTGCATATTCTTCTCTATACCATGGTGGTTTCTTTCTCTCTTTCTTTCTCCTCCTCATGGTTCCAATCCCAGGAAAGCTAAGCCCAACGTATGTCTCTTCTCCCAACTATTGACTGCTGGCATCTTTATTTACCAATCAGAATTAACTGGGGGCAGAATTCCCCAGTGTCTTACATGAAGACTTGTCTTTGGGTCTGCAGAGGAAATTACGGCATTTCTTGCCCAGTGGCTGGGTTGCCTCAGTTGAAAAATATTGATACTCAATATCTTCTTAGAAGTGGAATGAAGCAGACAAACAAAAAGACTTTAAATAATGATGAATCATAAAGGCCATATTCTGTGGATCTCTAATACTTTTGGAGACCATCTATCTATATGTAACATAACTGAATTTTTAACATCTATTATTTTTAGCTATTCACTATTTGAATAACATTGAAAACAGCTTATTGTAAGTCAGTAAATTAGAATCTAACATGACCATGAATTTACTGACTGACTATTAACTTGTATTGCTTAATCATCCTAAACAGTTTGTAATAGCAGCTAGTAGAATGACTGGTTCTAAGCATTGTATTCTTAAATGAATTATATAGACATACTGCATATCTAAAAGTAACAAAATTAATTTTACATTTTGTGTCAATATACAAAAATTTATACCAATGAAAACCTTAGGCCTGTATTAATATATAAAGTCTGTACCAATGTAAGAAAATATAACTTCAATTTTCCATCAAAATATAAAGATTTCTATCAATGTAAAATTATGGCTATAAAATGTTTTGTTTGCAAGTAAATTTAATAATCCATCCCCATATATCTAATTTGTTATAATATTACTCTATCTCTTCTTTTTTCTTTTCAATCCCCTTCCTTTTACCTAAGAAAAAAGGATAGAGAAGAGAAAAAGAAAGAGATATTCCTGAGTCTAAATTATCTATTTCATTTCCTCCCTGTTCAAAATTATAACCATTTTTATATTATCTCTTATAATGGCAACACATTTATAAATTATAAAGTAGGCAGAACAAGGCACCCCAACTTAAGGTGTTGGGATGATGATTTTCTTTGTCTCTTTCATGTTGAATTGGAGCAAGAATTGTTCTTTTTATTTTAAGGATTGGGATAGTGCTAAAAAATTAGAAAAAGTGGTTAGACTTGAGAAATCTAGCTATAGTATTTGTTGTTCAGTCTCTACTCAGAATGTTCAGGGCTTAACTGAAGTCCTGGCTGGGATTATCTGAAAGACTGGATGAACCGAGGTCATTGGGGATAAGCAGACATTCCTGAAGCTGTTCAGGAAGCAAGTCTCTAGATAGAAACACCATGGAGTGAAGTTGAATCAGGCGGACAGCTAGAACAGGGATCCTTTCAGCATCCCTAAGGGTGAATTTTGCCAGTGCTGTATCTTTGGTGTTTCATTCTCTAATATATGAATCTTACAACCAAAGTTCTATCAAGATATTTCTATGGAACATACAAGGTACACAGATCAGTTAAGAGTGGATTTTTATTCCTTTTGTGAGCAGGTGAAAGACAACTGTCTTTTTTATGAATTAGTTTGATCAATAACCAAACTGTAATAACTCTTCATTCATACCATTTGAAAGGATGGTATGATGAATTTTGAGGATTCTGTAATCAACAGAATTCATTTTCTATGTGTAGCTGAAGTTTTGGTTAGAAATATTATGTCTCAGCAGTTACAGGGCTATTCACATGTAGAGGTATCAGCAATTCATGTTACTTGCCCTGTTTGGTCTTCCTGATATTTTTCTTTCCTGTGTGTATCCAAGATCTTCAGGGAGCTCTTCTTTATCATTTCTGATACATATTACTTTGGAAGGGTTCAAAGTCTTTTCCCCTTCCTGTTCCTATAAATACAGAACCTCTTTCCCAAATTGTATGTTCTTGGTTTGGCAACTCAAAATACTAAAAAATCTAGATTGATTCAATGAGCCTCCTTTTTCTTTAGGCATGGTCTTCTTTGACCTCTCTCACAGAGAATTAGTAATACCATAACCACCAAACTTATAATCACATCCATTTTGATAATTAAAACAACTCAAAGCAGTGGAAGCAATTAAAAAATAATAATATTTATTGAGATAGTCTGAGCTGATCCTGATTTGTTTATAGATTAGAATGGCTTCTGAAACAAAACAAAACAAATTAGAAAAAAAAAAAAATAACCCTAATTTTATCCATGCATTTGTCTTCCACACTGAGACCAAAGGCCTGGATTTATTTATTCATCCTTGTATACTTAAAAACATTTAAAGTAATTATTCTTATTTTTCCCTTCTGTCCCTAAAAACAATTAAAACAGTTTTTATTTATTCCTCCATTCTATCGCTTTTAGTATCTCTGTGGATATATATATATATATTCTCCCTTTTCTCTGTATATAAATTGAACTAATTTCCTTTCCTATATGTTACCATTATTTCTCCCTTTTATCCTTAAATAAAAAGTAATTTTCTTCTATTCCTCTCTACTATGGAGATTAATATCTCTGTGAAGATATGATTATATCCCCTTACTCTTTATAAAAATTGAGTTGATATCTTTTCCTATGTATTTCAGTTCAATTAAATTCCCTTCTATTTATTATATAAGCCTATTCCTAGGGCAACATTTCTCATGTCAACTCCAAGTAGTCCAGAATCTCCACGGAGCCCACGTTCAAAGAACTCAATTGAATATGACATCATTGACATCTTAAATTTCCATTAATTTTTCTATTCTTTTCTTAAGTAGGCCTGTTCTCTGCATGTTCTGTCTTATTTCCCAACATTTACTCCTTGAGAAGCAGCTAGAACCATTTGAAAAGGGCTTGGCTGTATTTGGAGCCTGCCACCCAGCATGCCTGGGTCTGCATGAGGGGCAGCTAAACTAAGAAACCAATTCACCCTACCTCCAAAACTTAAAGGGATGGAATGTGCTTTCCATTCAGGAATCTCATATTAATTTTTAAAAGTGAGGTTTTGTCCAATGTTAGAGTGCCATATGTAGCAAAAAAATATTTTAAAAATCTTGATGCAGAGTTATTACCTGCCTTTGACAACTTATGTTCCATGGGTAGAGACACACAGATAATCTTTATATTTTAATACGCCTTATGTAGCACAATAGCAGAGTAATTGCCTTTCCTTCATGCTGTTAAAATACACTTTCCTACTGATTAATACAAGTTGCTACTTACTAAATTTCTGTATTCCATTTAGACTGCTCTTAAACTCCTTAGCCCATGGTGACTTGCCTTTTCCCTCCTGCACATTCATCTCTATCCGATGACAGCTTCTTTCGCTCTTTCTCCTTTTCTCCTCCTTGTTGTCTCAAGTTTGGGAACCTATATCTCACCTATGTCTCTTCTCATCAGTTATTGGCTGCTGTTATTTTTATTTACCAATCAGTATTATCTGGGACAGGGTCCATCAATATCTTGTAGTGAACTCTTTCATCTTTGGGAAAGTTTTGGGGGCCCAATTAGCATTATAATATAAGCAGCATTAGGCCAAGCCACTAAAGCAGACTGTCAGTCAGTCCTTCCTGCACCTGCATATGAGCACATTGTGGTTTTTGCCATTTTAACCATTATAACCTGACAGAGAAAGATGTTCAGAGTTGGAGCCTCAGCCAATGAATTCTGAACTATAGGTCTAATCATCATCCTTAGTGTGTGCATTAAAAAAACCCATCCCTCTTTGACTGAGATGGCGTTTGTGTAGCCTGTGGGGTAAGTCCTGGACCTCAGTAGTAGCAAAATCAGAAATATTCTTGTGTTTGATTGTAATTGACACTTTTACTTCCTCAGATGATAGGATGAGATAAAAGCTGTACCCAAGATGTACAAATACATGGCTTATGCTGGGCCCATGAAGTCACTATCCCTAGGACAAGGCCTGGAAACTTCTAGCCTCCATACAATCTAATCTTCCATGGTGATGATTCAGTCTGGCTTGACTGAATTGCTCTACTTAGCATCATACTAACTTTGGCGATATGTTATAATCTTTTGGCTTCTTCTCATGGCTTGTTCTGTCCTTACCTGTCTCTAGCTTGTTCTGTCTGCAACCTGCCTCTGTAAAACTGCCCTCATTAAAACTGCCATATACACTTACTATAGAACACCTTCTCTCTCTTTTGCTGCTCTTCAGTAGCCTCTCTTTCCTCTGCTGCTCTTGGGAGAGTTGGGCATATCCTATCTCTGACTCATTCTGTCAAATCTTTCTCTAGTTCGTCACTTTGTCTGCACCTCAATTAGATGTCACTTTCAAATCCAGCTGCTTCCTTTTAAAACCTAATCTTACCTTCATTTTTAGATAATAAGGTTGTCTACTAAGGAAGTGTCTGTATGCCAGCTAGATTATACTGTAATCCAGGGTGAGTCTGCATTCCATCTAGATTATATAGAAGGTCGTTAGATATGATCCTTTGCTAAAGCTGCCATGTTACTGTATTAAATTCTCTGTTTGATGCCTAAATTAACAAATAAAAAATACCAGGATCAAACCACATTTTATTGTTAAGGACCAGACCAAACCAAGAATGGTAGAATAAAATAAAGTAATGAACAGAAATAAATGAAGATAAAATACAAAGAAGTTTATGCAATAAAAAGTTTGTTTTTACAAAATGATAAGCATTTTACCCAGTGACAAACAGACTAAGATTAGAAAAAATAGAGTAAAGAAGATCCAAATAAACAGAATTGGAAATGAATCCAGACTGACAAAACAGAAATGAAAGGAGACAAGGGATATTGTTATGAATAGCTGCACATCAACAAATTTGATATTCTAGAAAATATGGGCAAATTTATGCATGCAAATATTTTTGAAAAATGAATCATAGATAAATGTAAAAGAGGTAAAAAAGTAAGAATAAGTAAATTGGCTAAGTAACTAGAAAGACTCTCATTACTGCAAGATCTAGTATCAGGTTGATATGCAGCTGAATTCTATAAATTATTTAAAGTTATTTTACTAATTTTTAAATTATTCAAAACCCTTCTGAAAAAGAATTATTCTGAACTCTTTCTATGAAACCAGGAAGATCTTGTTATCTATTAAAAGTATAATAAAACAAAAAAAGAAAGGTACAACCAATGTCCTTAATGAACACCGATCTAGAACTTGTCAGTGGAATCGGAACAAACAAAATCCAACAGCATAATAAGAATTTTCCCCATAGCTATTGGAAACAATTTGATATAATTCTATTAATTAAATTAAGTCAGTCTTGAATTTGTTAGTACTAGGTTTAATAAAGCCTAATTACAGGTAAGGACAGATAACATAAATGTAGAAGTAACACATCCTGAAGAACAAGTTGCTAATAGAAAAGAGAGAATGTGTGGAGTGTGGGAGGGATACATTCAAAGTGGATCATGTAATCCACTTCTGAGAGGTATAAGAAAGGCTAAAAGTGACTCTGTGATAAAGCCAGTAAGCCGGATTCCTCATGGCCTCTGTTTCAGTTTTGGTCTCTAGTGCCTGCTTTGAATTCCTGCTCTCACTCTCTTTCTTATTATTCTATAAATTATAAGATGAAATAAATATTTCTCTCTAAGTGGCTTTTGTTCATGGTGACAGCAACAGACATTAAACTAGAAAACTCAGTGTTATATTTTTACTACTATTAATGGTTAAGATAACATAAAATATAAAAGAGAAGGAATAGAAATTTTGAGATAGTTATTTAATGTTTTGACCCATTCAGGGACTGGCAAGATTGCTCATTAATTAGAACAATTGATGCTCTTAATATTGACCAGTATTTAAATTATAGTACCCATATGGTGGCTTACAAACACTCAGAACTACCTTTATAGGGAATCTGATGCCCTCTTCTTGTCTCTGCACTGCACTGCACAGCTGTTCTACAAAGACCTTACAGCAGGCAAAATACCCATACACACAAAATAAACCCAAAACTTAAACAAACAAACAAACAAACAAAACAACTCTGCAATTATTTTTATTAATCTACTAGCTGAATAAAATGTCTATGAAATGGCTTTCTGCCTTATACATATAGAGAAATTGAATTCCAAAGAGACTGAAAGGATATTGAAGGATGCAGAATGTGGCATTTAATGAATTATTATTGGAATTAATACAAGCTAGTTTTGAGCCCTGCTCTTAAAAGTACTAAATTTGTAGTTTTAAACAGTTTAGTTAGGATTTCTTAATCTCAACCTCAATATCTATAAAGTGTACAATATCTTTTCATATTCTGGTATAAGATGCAGTGCTCTTCAGGAGGTAGTGACAGATGCCTTTATTCTTAGAACTCAGGAGATAGAAGCAGATGAATCTCTGAGGCTTTGAGATCAACCTGGTCTACAGAGAGTTTCCAGCTAGACACTGAGGGTTACAGGATTAAATCCTAACTCATAAACAACAACAACAACAAGATGTACAGCTTTAATGGATAACGTGATATCTAGTAGACATTTGTAGGTGATGACACATTCATGCAACTCCTGAATGCACACATGACCCAGGGACTAAAATTCCTAATGTACTTGTTTCACAAAGTACTTTTGACAATATCTCTTTCTCAAACTGATTTTCCTTTCATAATAGATGTTATTATGAACATATATAAGCATGCTTGGATTTATCAAATACAAAGCTAGTCACAACATAATTAATGGTAAGATGCCTGGTACCAGGTCTTACTGAGGGTATCATGAACAAATCCTTAATATATCTGTATATGTTCTGTTATTTCATAATCGGTTTCTTAATCTGCCTATTAATGTTCAGCTGAAGCACTCACACTGATGCAAACACTGAATGATCAATTCAGATGTCAACACTTATTGCAATCCTCTCTTGGAAAAACACTAAGATGTATTAAAAGAAAGTGTCTTCCCTGCTTTGCAGCTTGTCCTACCAGTCTTGAAATGCCAAATTTTAGTCATAACTCATAGCAACAGTGATAACTTTTTTAAAAAGACACAAAAATTACTTTCTATGTAAAGAAGATTTATTATAATTTCAATAAATTAATTTTTCCTGAAATTTCAAGAATGAGTTCTCCTTTTAAGTATTTTCTCATATTCAGATTACAATTCAGGAACAATTTTCCTGTCACATTAACTGTCATACAAAAAATAAAATTGCTCCTACTTTCTTAAAGCACAGAAATTCTTAGTGACAGATTCTTCTGGGAATTACCCTGGAAGTGGGTTACCTGACACTCCTCTGTAGATTGGATTAGGCTACAACGTGCTGCTAAGTTTTTCTATTTTTCTTGCAAAGTTTTGAAAGATTTTCTTTTAAATATTCTGTTTCCAAGATATACGATGCCAAATAAATGCCAATAATGTTAATGTTTTAACCTCTTAATTTACCAAATATTTATAGAGGAAAAAAAACCTATGAAGTTAGATTTCATAAAATGTAATGCTTTTAAATACTTAAGTGATTTTCCCTGAAGCCTGCAATACTATTTTGTGAAATGGTGTTTCTTTCAAATTCGTCAGCTATTAGAGAGCAGGACTTCTTAGTTTATTAGTAATACAAATGTTATGACTGAATTAGAGAAGCTTTTCTAATCACTGAAAGGTCTTTGAAAGCTCCAAAGTAATTATACCTTGTAATTATCAGAAAGTAAAGTTCTCCAATCATTTCCACAGTCAAGCATTTACTGGTTCTCAGCCTGCAGCTATGTGTGGATAAGATTAGCTTCTAATTATAGGAATGGAAAATAATTAAGGTGAAATAAAATTTTCATTTTAACTTGCATATGCTATTTGAAATAAAGAAGTTTTCTCCTTTTGTGAAATGTTTCGGAAGTCTTGAAGATCAACTTGTTATTGTAATTTAAGAACCAATGGTAAGAGGTGAGCAGCTTTCTTGCATTTATTTTACAAAATAAGTAAATATGCAGAATAGTTATACTGTAATGAGTGGTTTAGTTTTATTACACTAATTTATTGAGTTCATTGAATTATGAAAGTGCATAGACTGTCAAATAAACAAATGCAAGTTTTAATGAATAATTTTTAAAATGAAGGCTGACTTATATAATACTTTTTGTTTTGAATTATCCACTTGTAAATTCTAATATCAGGAAAACAATAATCCACACAAAGGTGTGCAAAAATACCGTTAATGAAATACAAGCTGTACTAATAAAATTCAATATTACATTTCTTAAAAGTGTATGTATTTTGAAAACACCACCACAACTACCAAACTTTGACTTACATTGTGTTCTACCTGCAAGATATACTATCACAGTGGTAGCAAAGATGTTGTCGGAGTACCCAATGTGTGATTTGACTAAAGGCCTATTCCATGATACAGAACCTATAACTTACTCTACTTGGGTGATAAGGAAACAAAGACATCCCAGGGATTAAACCACCAAGCAAAGAGTACACATGGAGAGATTCATGGCTCCAGCTGCATATGTAGCAGAGGATGGCCTTATCTGTTATCAATGGGAGGAGACATCCTTCATCCTGTGAATGCTTGATGCCCCAATGTAGGGGAATGCCGGAGCATTGAGGAGGGAGTGAGTGGGTGGGTGGGTGGGAGAGCACCCTCATAAGAGCAGGGAGGGGATGGGATGGGGAAACATTTGAAATGTAAATAAATAAAATATTCAGTAAGACAAACAAACAAACAAACAAACAAAACCAAGAAAGAAACTGGAATATAAAAAGAAAGAAAAAATAAAAGAAAAAAAAAGGAAAGAAAAGAAATAGAGACTAGATAAGCCAAACACCTCGGGTACAACCAAACGCAACTTGTCTAAAAAAAAAATGTTTCAATAAAATGACTCTTAAAGATAATCTGCTATACTCTGGGGTCAGTGGCTTACACAATTATCATCAGAGAACCTTTCTCATGCAATAGGTGGGAAGAGATGCAGAGACCCACAGCTAGACATTACAGAGAGTCTTTGAAAACACAGCTCTAAATGGGATGGCTCCATCAAATCCCACCCTTAGAGCTCTGGAAACTTAACGGAAGAGGGGACAAAAAGAGTGTAAGAGCTTGAGAGAATATAGGATATCATGAGAATGAAGTCCACTGAATAAGCCAACCAAAGCTCATACAAACTTACAGAGAAGGAAAGAGCAAGTGAAGGGCATATACCTATAGGGTCTGCACCAGATCTTCTGAGTTTTTATTATAGCTTGGAGCTTAGTATATTTATGAGAGACCGAATGAGAGAACGAAGTAGCCCTCTGAATGTTATTCATGTTCTTGCAATACTTTTCCTTCTGTTGGGTTATCTTGTTCAGCCTCAATGTGTTAATTTTTACTTTATATGATTATATTTTATTTTTTTTTAATGTTTGGTTATTATCTCTTAGAAACATGTTCTTTTCTAGTGAGAGGCAGAAATTGGCTGGATCTACTAGGGATAAGAGGTGAAGATGAACTGTGAAGAGTAGAGGGAAGATTAGTTGTAATCAGAATATATTGCATAAGAAAAACATCTATTAATAAAAATAAAATAAAAGGTAAATGTTCTATAGAAAAGCAAAGTAGTTCGCCACAGAAATTTGTATTTATTAATGGAACAATCTGTTCCATAATGGAACAATTTGTCATATCTTTATTATGTGTTTTAACTCTTGTGATTTTGTTATTATACAATACAGACTTTCATGTTTATTTGTCTAGAAAGCTGGGCTTTTCATGAAACATTTTAGATTAGTTATGTGCTTTTTTGGATAAGCAAGCATAATTCAATTTTTTAAAGTTCTTACCCACCCCAGGTAAAGCATAATCAAATTTTCATTTGTGTTCTTCACAGTGGTATTTCTCAATCAAGATATTTTTATTTACATCTCTCCATAAAAATATATCTTATTTTTTTTACATGGCTTTGTTTAAAAATAAAAACAAACAAAACAGCAAAACTAACACTATACTGAACTTAATCCTGATGTTAGATGCGGGCAGGGATTTTTTTGTACCTTAATACATAGGAGAAGAAAGAAGAAACAAGAAAACATTCAGTAGATATTGGCACAGGCAGTCAGGTTGGACAGGGCTAGTCAGTACTGCTGAAGAAGCCATTACCAAGCTATGCAGAAGACATTTCTCAGAATGAACTTTCTCTCATCTACTTCTCTTAGATGAGATGCATCATTACTCTCAAGCAGGCACATCTTGTCAGAGATAGCTGTACTGTACTCTTCCACTGTCACTTTATAATAGATGTAAAGGCCTAGGGTGGAGTGGATATAGAGATTGTCAACTCAGAGTACTGAAAAGTGCAGAGCAACTTCAAATATCATTACTACCAGGCCCTTGTCAACTGTTTCACTTTCATCCATCTTGGACTTTTGTTGCATTGTCTCCACAATGATCTAGTCTGTGCTATTCTTCAAGTGTTTTGGGACAACGATGTAGTCTGTAGCAAAGTTGTCTCGAGTGCCTGGCTCTTCATGATCTACCTTATGGTTACTGCCCCGCTTTAGGTGCTTATCAAAATTCAGTCAGGTAAAGACACAGACAACAAGGATTAGAGATATTCAAGTTCCCAGTCTTCTTATTCAACTTTTTTCATAATCTCTCATGGTTTCTAGAACTCTGCTTTGCTCTTCTCTATTTTCTTGTTCTCCTCACTGTTGTGTGTAATTTTAAAATGCATGTTTCACCTTCTTGCAACCAGGCTGTCAGCTCAGCTCTTCAAACAAGTCTCTATGGCTGTGCTTCCATCCCACCCGTTCCTCCTGGCCAGATGCCTGTAACTGTCTGGCCCTTGTTCTAAGGCTGGTTTGCTAAGCTACTCAAACCCATCCTTCCAGCTACCACTCCAGTTTCACAGAATATCCACTCCCATGGCTGGTCTGCAGACCGACAATGACCACCAGAGACCCTTAATATTTAATACCAGCCAGATATGTATCGGTAAATCTCCAACCCCAATATGCCTTGAAAAAAACACACAACTTATTTATAATATTTGTAAGGTGCATGCCTGGATTGGGCAGATATACCACCACACTATTCTGTTTCCCAGCTATCAAAGAAGCCAAAGAGAGCTTGCTGAGGTATCAAGATCAATACCCTAAGTTTTGAGAAGTGTTTGATTGCCAATTTATTTTCTTATAACTGTTGAGCCAATTATAGTATTCTCCATACTCTTCCTCAATGATGTCATCATTGGTTTCCTAGTCCAAATTGGCATAATTTTATTTAGTTTTTTTATTCAATGTATTTCTTTTTAAATTTCGTTTATTTATTTTTATTGAATATTTTCTTTATTTACATTTCAAATGTTATCCAATTTCCCGGTTTCTACCCCCCCAAACACCCTATCCCATCCCCCTCCTTCTGTTTCTATGACGGTGTCCCCCACCCACCCACCCACTCCTACCTCCCTGCCCTGGCATTCCCTTACACTGAGACAATGGCCCTTTACAGGACCAAGGGCCTCTTCTCCCATTGATGTCCAACAAGGCCATCCTCTACTACATATGTGTCTAGAGCCATGGGTCTCTCCATGTATACTCTGTAGTTGGTAGTTTAGTCCCTGGGAGCTCTGGGGGGATCTGATTGGTTGATATTGTTGTTCTTCATATGGGATTGCAAACCTATTTAGCTCCTTCAGTCCTTTCTCTAACTCCTCCATTGGGGACAACCATGCTCAGTCCAGTGGTTAACTGCAAGCATCCACCTCTGTATTTGAAAGGCTCTGGCAGAGCCTCTAAGGAGACAGCTATATCTGGTTCCTGTCAGCAAGCACTTCTTGGCATCCACAATAGTATCTGGGTTTGGTGACTGTATACGGGATGAATCCCCAGGTGGGGCAGTCTCTAGATGGCCTTTTCTTCAGTCGCTGCTCCATACTTTGTCTCCATAATTCCTCTCGGGAGTATTTTGTTACCCTTCTCAGAAGGACCTAAAGCATCCACACTTTGGTCTTCCTTCTTCTTGAGCTTCATGTGGTCTGTGAATGTATCTTGGGTATTCCAAGCTTTTAGGCTAGTATCCACTTATCAGTGAGTGTATACCATCTGTTTTCTTTTTGTGATTGGGTTACATCACTCAGGATGATATTTTCTAGTTCCATCCATTTCCCTAAGAATTTCATGAAGTCATTGTTTTAGCTGAGTAATACTCCATTGTGTAAATGTGTCACATTTTCTGTATCCATTCCTCTGATGAAGGACATCTGTGTTCTTTCCAGCTTCTGGATGTTATAAATAAGGCTGCTATGAACATAATGGAGCATATGTCCTTGTTATATGTTAGAGCATCATTTGAGTATATGTATATGCCCAGGAAACCACTATCATTCACCTCATCTGATTTTATGACTTCGGTCTCAGAATTTTTTTTATTATGTTTATTCCCTCTTATTTCTCATGTTTCTCTTCCTCAAATTTGTCATTACTGATCCACTTCTCATATTCTTTCTCCAAACAGAATATATGAACTCGGTCTGATTCAATACTACTTCCTTGATCCCACCTCCCCTGCCCTCTTGCATTTCTTTACATAGTCTATCTTGTCTTCTTTGAGGTACAAAGGATTATTCTGATATTGTATCACAGTGGACCCACTGTGGTCTTCAAGTATATTGAAGATTCAGCAAATATAATAGTGTTAGGAATTTTGCTCAACAACATTGTGCTTTGTAATCATAACCATTTCTTGCCACCAGACAAGAGGAATAAAATTACACAATACTCTCCAATTATGGAGAGGTCTCTTGCAACGTAAAGTTCTTACAGTGTTCTTTTAGTGTGAGACTTAGCTGGGGTTCCGCAATTATTTATGAGATGAACCTTGGTATACCAGTACCTATGTCCATCAAAGGGTGCTTCTTAAGGGTTGGGAATGGTATTTTCAGCTTTATCCACTGCCCAATTTGCAAATCTCTGTTGTCCTCTCATAGTAGATATTGACCAATGCATCAGAAGTATAAGAGATCAACTTCTAAAGGAAAATTTCTCTATTAGAATGGAAATTATTGTGATGAGAGATGTGAGTTTGACAAATTCTTCCAGAAAGGCAAAGTCTGGATCTTCCTACTCTACCAGCATCTTTGAAGGAAGTAGATGAGATAATAGAGAGCATCATGGTCTTGGACCATGACACTCTTGGAAGAAACACCTAAGTTACATGAGTATGACTAAATATTTTTGTTGTTTACTTTCATTAGTTGTCACTGGTCTTATACAGAAATGCTCAACCTAAAATTCATTTATAATATTAATTGCATTAATGAAGAAAATATAAAAAATATGCTATATATTTCATATATTTGCCAGCTTAACTATTGGAGCAATTGTTATAGACCTTAGCCAGAGTCAACCAACAGTGAGTTTCTTCTTCTATATGTGTATACCTCCAAATCTATGTCACTGATACTGTCATTCAGAATTCTAACAAATATGTCATAGTTTGGAGTAATCAACAAACACTTTGACTCACATATTATGATAGAGCTTCATTGGAATATTTTGGTGTCTCTAGCAGACTCAGAGCTGTGATATTAATTGCATTTAAAAGTTAGAAATTTGTGTCTTTCTACTTTACAGTCAAGATTATCATTTCCCAACTGCTTTTTATGAGATGGGGCTTGATTTGTGAACATAAATTTATCATTATCTAGAAAATTTAGACTGATTTAAAAATATATTTCAATGAAGATTCCCTATTTATTGGGACAATATAATGTATTAAAGGAAAAGTGCTGACTCTCTGTGAAGTCTTAGTTCTATGTCCTAAAGAACCTGTGTTTTTGTTTAATTAAGGAGTGGTTTTGCCTATTTTTTTTTCAGGTACAAATGCATGAAGGCAGAACTGGGATTTGCTGTTCAGGAGACAGTTGAAATTATGGAATTCGATTTAGTGACATTATCATATAACAAAATTTATTAGGAAATAGTAAGTTTCCTACTAACAAACCACATTTTTTCAGATTGGTGAAAAGATACATATTTGCTGATCAAGAATACATTAAAACTCTTTTAAAATACTGAAGAACAAGCACACTACATGTGCACAGGTTTTTTAAAACTAAGTATAAATATTATTGTAATTCAGATCAAGTTTTTTATGTGCAAATTACTTTTGCTGTACCAAACACATTTGAACCATAATCAGAAATAATATTTATTCTAGTTTATGATAAGATCTATAATATAATCAATACCTGCCAAAACTTCTAATTTTAATATGCACTACAGTGTGGTTTTAATTAGCTAACTTTTTTCCATGTAAATTAATTATATGAGTGAGCTGACTAGAAACAGAAGATTAAATATGCAGAAACAGAGGGAATGACATGCTAGTGGGTAGTATGATTTCCAGAATGATTTATTAACTCTGACATACACTGTGAAATAGTCACTCCTGATGAAATTTTAGACAAAAGTAATTCCTCTTTTTCCAATCATAATGATTTTCAGCAAACTCAGGTGTGAGTTTTGTAATTTTAAATCAAATTTTGACTTCTTTCAATTTTTCCTGTCATATTTTAACAATGTTCAGGAATAAATCTTGGTTTTTTTTCCCCAAATTGTCTGTCTTTACAAACTTATTTTATATAATACTTTGAGATTGCTGTATTTTCATAGTTCTTTAGTTTCTCTTCTCCTAGACCTGTGACCTTAATTCTTGAGTCTCAAGAGTCTCCTCCTCCATACTGAAGAAGGTATTCCAACTGTCATGCAACAACTTTAGAGCTACTATGTTTATTTTTATTCTCTGGTTTTATCTCAACAGAATTCATTATGAGTCACTGTTTTGTCAAGGATTCCTGCTTAGTTCAGTTCAGGGGAAAGTAGTATATGGAGAATAAAAGGGGACTGGGGAAGGGCACAGAGATAAGCAGAGAGACGGCAAGAGAAATTGGAGTCTTCACTTCTTCTTGAGTTCCTGAAAGAAGTTGGGTGTCTGCGTCCCTGGGTATATACTAATGGATTCTCTTGCATTGTCTTCTACTCACAGGAAGCCTCCCTGATGTTTCCCCCATGTTTTTCTCAGTTCCCTAGGTTGCTGCCTGCTTCCTGACACAAATAGCACGTTCTACATTGTCTGCAGATTCATGTTCTGAGATTTCACCTAATCAAATTCAACTGCAACCAGGAAATATTATGCAGAAAACTCCAGAAGTAAACTTTGCATTTGAATATCATTTCTCTTAAAATGTGATGGTGTTTAGTAGTTGTCTTCATTAGCAAATCAACTATTGCATACTGACAATGAAGAGATTGAGTAACATCTACATTTCTTCAGAATGGCTCCCGGAACACAAGAATATTGTCTCTGGCAACTTGACTGGGCCAAGGAGAAGCCCAAAATACTTTTGTTAAGTGAAAGTTATTGAACTAATGAAAAAAGAGAAAGAGTATGTTGAAGTTGCTAAGAATTAGCTTAAGAAGTAAATTTTGAACATAAAATGTGGAATAAAAAGAACTGCTAATTAGCAATCAAACAAAACTGTGACTATGCCTTCTGTATAGTTATAGCCACAGTACATAATTAGTATTCACTTAAGATGAAAACAATTACAAAGAGAGGATAGAATGGCAATGTTTCACATCAGAAAGTGTATAAAAACCTATGTAAAAATTTTAGCATGGTACATTGTGTTGTTTTTCCTGTAACTGCAAACAAAATACCAAGTAAAAGCTGTATTTCCCAAAGATAGGAGTAAAAAGACCACCACCCAAAGCATCATGGGCAAATTTTTAAAACAGGCAATTAATGAATGCAAGCATTTTATTCACGTTCAAGGGCTACAACCCCCCTAAGTTGGGGTTTTTTAAGGTCATTATAGGATACAAGAAAGATTAGAGGTAGGAAGTTTCCTAATGAGGGAAGATGGGAGTTACAGCAGTGATCATAACAGGTGGCTAAAATGAGATAATCACAACAGGAAGTCATTATGAGGTAGGCATAGGTAGTCATATGTGTTTTTTGAAACAAAGATTAGGGTTGTAAGATGGTTATAAACAATTTTTTGAGACAAAGGCATGGATTTTGCTCATGGGACAGGCCATGCAAAACCATTTGTAGTTGAGGCTCCAGGTGGGTTACAGTCCCACTTCTTTAAAAACAGAGGTTTAATCATAAACAAAATAAACTTACTTTGTCTTTATTATAAATTTCTTTCTTAACCCTAAGGTGAGTCAGCCCATTTCCTTATTTCTCGCTTGTCTTATGTGTCCCCATCACCTCCTTGATAGCATTCTTTATCTGGGGAAAAATTTTAATGTGTCAAAAGTTGTATTGTTCATTCATAAATTATACCTGTTTAGATAGAATGGATAGAATAATCAATTTTCTTGGTATGCCAATAGGTACTATAGGTACTCATTTTGTACACTTTGATGGCATGTTTCCTTGGACCTAATATTTTAACCCTTTGCTGAGGACAAGAAGTACTTCCGAACTATTTCCTGTTGATATAGGAAGGTTTGTCAGGGCCCAGGAAGGCTGGGGAATTAGGCAAAGGCGAGGAGGGTATTAGTGCAATGGGTCATTCATCAGAACTGTCTAGTTAACCAACTCAGCTGAAGAGTCATTGACTGGACTGGATTACACCAGCTTCAGGAAGTCCAGGTCTGTATGATTTTGTAAAGCCAACTTGGACACGCATCATGTAGATCACCTTTAGAAAAATTTGTTGTCTGCAGCATTTGATTTCTGGATTATACCTACCAACTGAGTAGAGCTCTGTCAAGAGAGATACAGATTAGGGACAAATTAAATATCTTAAAGGAAAATTTCATATTTGGACTGTAGTCCAAGTGTAACTTAGCACATATCAGATAGAATAAATATTTTCAATTAACTATAAATTGTATTTGAGTGGTCATCTCTGATGTATTCCCATAACACTGTTACATTTCAAGCAGTGTTGAATTACAATATCTATAAGCCTTGTTATACATATGTATGTGTTGCAAAACAAAGTATTTGTAGCCTTTGTTCCTATCTAGGATCTTGTAATGGATAAAAGTATGGTTAATGTACACTCAAATTATTTGTATGCATTATTTTTTCTTGCTGGGTTTTATATTAATGCTATGTCTGAAAAAAATTAAAGCATGTGAATGTTGAGGTTTTGTCTTTTATTGTGTATTGAAATGATAAATGTGGACCCCCAAGACCTGGAGTCTGCTTCTAGACCTAAGTGACCCTGACCCCAAGTTATTTATGATTGGTAAATAAAGATGCCAACAGCTAAAAACTGGGCAGAAGAGACAAAGATAGGGTTTGGGTTTCCCAGGTTTGGGTGACAAAAGAACCATGAGGAGAAGAGGATGCAAGTAGAGAAAGGAGAAGCTGCCATGGGTTAGGTGAGCCATAGAAACATGGCCTTGAGGGTTGGCCAAAGGGAGGTAAGAGCAGCCCAGATGTATGGAAACTTTATACATATAATTTCTCAAATATAAATCAATGTATTCACTAGTGAACATAGTTGTGTTCGTAAGAAACGTTAATGTTCATATTTATGAAGAATGCATGTAATTTAAGCTGTATATTTTTACTTTTTAACTGCCAGTGGAATAGACCATACTAATCATCAGTTATTCTTGCACAGTAACAATGAGCTGCTAATTATGGTTAACAATAGATGACATTGCATTTCCTCACCCATGGTTTTTTTACAGAATGGAATCATGTTAGTTTCTTAGGTTTTCTAAATACATTATATAAAATAATAATAAAAATTGTTCTCACATAATTATGGAACTCAAAAGCCCAAATCAAGTTATCTGCAAAGACACTCCCCTTTCAAGTGATCCCAGAAATTCTGGTTCCTCTTCTCTCTGTGTGTGTCTTCTTCTCTCTCTGTGTGTCTCTAATTCTCTTTAAGCCCTGACTCTAGATGCCAATCTCTTCCTATCATCATATGGATTTATTTGTTTTTCTTAAAATAAATCCTTTGATTTAGGGACCATCTTAAATCTGACATGATCTTTCATTTAATCATACCTTTAAGGATCTGTTTTTCATATAACACCCAAGTCCAGGGTTCGGACTTAGATAACCTCTTTGGGAGATATCATTGCATTATGGAAATGTGTGTCCTTCCAATACAAATAAATGAGTGTGCTTTGTGTCTATGTCTTGCTAGGACAGTGCATGTTCTCAAAGTCCCATCAGTTGTCACATAAAAGAACTGCATGTCAGCTATGATAGCTTCTAGAACAGTGTTTGAGTTTCTTCATTTTCCTCCTATGCAATTACAGCTGACTTGCCTTAAATGTATTTTTCCCAATATGAAAGCTTCTCATTATGTATTCCTTGCACAAGAACTTGCCATCATTTTGATTCTTTAAATTAAGAAATTTTCAGATTTTGACTGCAATAAAAATCATCAAAATGCAGGCGTTTTATCTTGAAATTATAATTTTTCTTTTCTTCTTTATTCACATATATAATGGAGAACATAAACCATAATATTTCAGATCTTCTTCTTCACAATTCCTCAATCTTCTGTCATATATGTTTTATGAAATATTTTTGCAATTTGTAACTTTTTAAAAGAGAAGACAAAAATTGATATATAGCCAGTATTTATACTTCGTTTTATATAAGAATGCTATGAAGACTAGATAAATGTTCTCAAAGAACCTAATTTGAAAATTAAATTGGTGCTTTTTTCAATTGGTTTTATTCTTTGAATACAGAATTCAAGAAATGTTCCCAAAAGGCTTTCATATATCCTTACAATTTTTTTAATCATGCTTCAAATGAATTGATCATTCACTTGGTTTTAAAGTGCCATTGTTGTTTATCAGTTATTAGCTCTAAGTGTAGAAGTGTGTTTTATTATCTATATTTACATATTGTTTTCATTTGTACCAAAACCCTTTATCTGACAACCTGTTTTTTTGTAATGTGCATCATCATTATCTTAAATTCAGTACATGTTTTTTTGATGCCTCTCTAGTTTCTTGGCTTAAAAATCTTGTTAGCAATTAGTGTTCATTATTTCTTTAAATGACACTTTGCAGTATTTTTTCATTCTTTTTTTATTCTTTTAAAATTTATGAAAGAGCTATTACTTTCTCTTATGTGAAAGTATCTTTATTTCTCTAAGGGATAAAAATAAAAAGTAGAGCTATTCAAATGCATGCATGATACTTCCAAAATGATCTTTGGGACTGTGCTTTTTATTCATTGTTATAAAGGATAGCAATTCATAATAAAAATGAAGAAACATAGTAGAGTAAAAGTATGCAAGATTTATCTTTTCATTGTCACTGGTGTTTGAATTATATTTTTCTCTAAAATTCAGAACTGTGGTCAGTAATAGGACCCAGATGATATCCTTACCATGTGACGTCTATGATAAATTAGTCACAGGAATAATGCTAGACATCAGCAAAGCTTTCACACTGTGGGCCATCTCTTTGTCCACTGAAAATACAGGGAAGAAAAAAGAAAGCTAGCTATCATGAGCAATCCAATTTAGAGAGAATTACAAAACGTCTGCATGTATGCATATATTTGTATCACACCACATGTATGACCATAGTGGCTTAATATATATACACAGTCCACTCAGGTTCACAAGCAGTGAACAGATTCTATAATAAGTGATATTTGTGAGCAATAAAATATATTTATTAATATATTAGATATAATACATAAATATAATATATTAAAATTTATTTATTGAATGGTTATTCAATTCTTGTCTAAACACTTTGAATAAACATCTCATTGAGATAAAGGAGAAATGAGCTTGACATCCTGGTTTCTAGATTGTTTTAGAAAAATACAAATCCTAATATATTGATTTAAGAAATTATATGAAACACAATTACACTAAAGTATATCATTTATAAAAGATTCATAAATGATTTATTGTTTCCAATTATTTTTCTACCTTACCAAATATGTAAGACCTTATACTGATTATATTTTTAGTTTCAATATCATTTTATGTTATATGCTTAAAAGTCAATTGTAGCAATATATAACCATTATTTTGTAATGAAAATAAAATAGAATTCTAGTGAGAATTAATATGATAAGCTGATGGCTTATAAGTTATGTAGAAATTAGTGAAATGCCTAAGAATAAAATAATTACCACTGGGTTAAGTTGGAACTGAAGAAAAAGGCCTAGAAACTATCTAATTCAACCAACTTCAACTCTGTCACATTTTGATTGATAATATCAGTGGAAGAGCTGAATATTACCTGCAGGGATTTTCAAGATTAACCCAAAACTTTTAACTACTTGAATGTGGGTTAAAAATACATATATTAATATTTAATGTAAAACTTGAACTGAGGACATTAAATATTTGACAGTCATCACCTGAACATAGTAAAGATACTTCTTTGTTTTCAGCTTGATATGTTATTTTCGTCTTTGTTTATTCTTTTCCTTATATTATATCCTGACTTCAGTTTCTCCTCTGTCCCATGATATTTCTTAAATACCCAATATTTTACAGTATTCAAGATTTACTGTAAGTGATTATATCCCAATTTCTGACATCAGATACTTAACGGTTCCATGTTAAACAAAGAAGGAAAATTTAAAATGTATTAAGAAATTCCTGTTTTGTGTGCTTATTTATATTTACTTGTCTTGTTAAAATTTGCATCTTATTTATTAAAATAATTTTAGAGGTAACAGAGATGTAAAATAAATAAATGTTTATGGTTTAAAGGAATGGAGTATGAGATGAACTATCATTGATATTATGGTATAGAGCTGAAATGAAGAACATAACAAAATATTAATAAGGACAACCTTTATGGGACATTAAAGTAAATAATTTTTATAAAAACACATACCAGTGCTTATGTACTATTCTCATGTCCCTACAAAGTATATAATATGCCTAATGTCAAAATTCAAGAGGTCTTTGATGCCGTGTAGGCTTAGTTTTTTCAAACCCTACTTTTAATAAGGGTTCTTAAATGCTTCACTATCTTTTCTAGTTCACCACCCACCAGAAGTCATGGAGAACAAGGTTATTAGGATAGAGGAGAAGTAGACCTGCTTAGAACTAGTTCTTTGGAGCAAATCAAATTTGCTGAATATCAACAGTTCAGTTCTCATGAATCAGCAGTGGCAGCTTAATCTCCTCGCAAACATCATTCATGAATAAGCAATAGCAGGTAAATCCAGAAGAAGCCATAAAGGTCTGCTGTATGGTGTTTAGAATTATATCCCTGGGGCAATTTCAATCTCCAATTGCCAGAATTGGCACAAGTCAGCAGGAGCAACCACAGTTCTCTGCTATGCCTCTCTCAACAAAGTGAAGGTGAACAAAGATGCAAGGCCAATGAATCCTTGCAAACTTATCAATGCCAGACAACCATCACTGTCCACTGAGTCCTAGTTATATTCCCTCTAAACATCATCTGTCTGCCCACAGTCCTTGCCTCAGCAAAACTCCCATGAGTCGGTATCAACTGACATACCCAGAAACTTCGACTCCACTCTGATAATTGGCCAATGTATGAAGAAGCAACAAGAAGTCACCAGAACACCACCAGATGTTTTTGGTGTATTTCTTTTTATGAAGTCACGACAAATTATGACCAACAAGGAATGACAAGGGCTACCAAAACCATCCAGTGTCATCCAGTCTGTTCGGTTATATTTACATTCCTTCTTAACATCATGCATCCTTTCAAGTGTTTACTTTAGGAAACATCTTTTCATATGCATTTGCTTCAGGAAAACATTTCTTCTTGTGAGGCAGTGGACAATGCCACCAGACAAACAACTTGGTAAGGTCGAGCAGATTCAGAAACCTCAGGATTTCTCATAAGTAAGAATGGTAGGCATTTAAATCTACTCTTAACCAGGTTCCTGTCCTCTAACACTTTACCATGATACCCGATGGAAAGGACTGTAACAATCAGTCACATGGGGTCAACCACTCTACATGCAAATGAGGCATCCCTAACAACTCAGGCCAAGTCAATAGAAGGCACCTGCCTTTAGACCCCAGCCCACCCCAACATGTATATATCCACAAAGAATGAAGTGAATGAGTTATTTTTACCAAAGAATGTCTGAGAGTCCCTGTTTTATGTAGCTATAACACCCTAAGGGAAGAGTATTCCCTGGAGATTTAGTCCCTGAAAGTTTCTCAAGCCTACTGCAGCCACTTCCTGCTTGATGGCCCAGAGCTTAGCCACTAGGTGCCTGTTGCATCCTTCCTCCTACCATTGACTCCAGGGCAGCGACTTTGTCTCCTAGTCACCTTCTGCATCCTGATGCCTGCCACAGACTCTGGGGCAGTGGCAGCTACAGAAGCTTTGCTTGAGCTTCCAATTGGAGATCCACCACTCTGGACATTCCAGAACCCCACAGATCCCTGGGATAGTGTTCAGTACTTGAATCTTCATGTATCTACTTCAGGAAAACATTCTTTCACATATCTGCTTTAGCAAAACATTTTGTCACCTGTGTGGCCCATCAAAACATTCTTTGACATAACTGACTTTCCAAAGAAACCAGAAGTTTCCACTTCAATTTTGTATTTCACTTGATAAGGACAGGGAAGTAGGCTCAGATATTTTAGTCATCTTCATAAGTCCTTAGAAATAGTGATCATGGGAGTAATCAAGGAACTTTGTTTATTTGCTTGCTTGTTCTTTGACTATTTCTGTTTATTGTCTTTCTTGTTCCTTGACTATTTGCATCTATTGCATCATTAGTTCCTCAACCTAGTACTGACCTTAATACATGCATGCAATTAAAATGGGATAAAAGCAAAAAGGAGGAGGGGAGGAAGGGGTAGGGGTTTCTGGAGGGGTGGGGATGGGGAAAGGGGATGATATCTGAAATGTAAATAAATAAAATATCCAATAAAAAAAGAAAAAAGAAAATTTAGGTAAAATCTATAATTTGCATATAAAATTGATTTTGGAATTATGGGTTTATTAGGAAATATTAGAGAATTGTTTTATTGTGATTCTTGCAAAAAAATGTAACAAAATACACGAAATGGTACTTAAAAAATATTAAAATCAGAACCACAAATTTTTTGATAATAATTCTTTTACAAACAGGAAATGGACTGATTTCTCTTGTGGATTCTGATTAGTGAATGAGTTATCATCCCTCAGAGACGTAATGCATGGGAAACTGTATCCTTCAAATTCTTCTCAATTTCAATGTGATAGATTACATGCTTTAAATATCTTCTATATGTTCCTTTTGTCACAAGATCTGTTCAGACTTGTTTAATCTTAAGCTCAATAAATATCAATTGAATAGTATGTATAGGTCACTGTTGTAGTAATTATTTAAAATGGCCCCAGGTCAAATCTACTCTCTAAGCTGCGGAGGCTCTGGCTAGCTCAGCCACTATGTTTCTGGGCCAGAGGTCCATTGCCACTAGCAATGGTCAGATAGAAACACCAGCCCTGCCAACCATGAGACATCAGCATGGGAGATGGCTCTGCCAATCTTCCAAGCTGTCTCCACAAGGGTGGGCATTGCCCAGACCATCCTGCCACCCACGTGGGCCCGTAGAAAAAAATGAGACTCTAAAGCCTAAACATTAATCAAAGGCTTTACATGTTTGTTAAAGCTCAATAACAATATGCCCATACAAAGAGAGTTGTTTCCCAATTAGCTAACCTAAATAAAAGTAGTTACTTGCAATGCTCTCCATACCTTCGTGGCTTTCCATTCTCCTACATCTCTGCCTTCTCTAGCTCTTCCTCTTCTTTTTCCTCTTCCTCTCCTAACTCTTCCCACCTTAGCTCTTCCTACAAGTCACTAACTTTGGATGTAAAAATACATATAATTTTTCACAGAACTACACATAAACCACTTTGTTATAATACTTTTTTCTCTATAACTGTTACTTTTTATCTACTATTTTTTCTCATCATCATTCTCCGACTAAACATTTCAAACATGTGATCTGCTTTCAGGAATGTTCTCTGATTTGGAACAACAGTGAAGCCTTTCTTTAACTTAGGAATCTACTCCTAATTTTATTCAGCAGAACATTTTCCCTATTTTCACGTTTCTCTTAAACCTCATTTTATTTGATTTTTTTTTAATATTTTTTTTACAAAGAAGAGAATGCAGATTCTCACACATATCACCTGAGTCACACACACAAACTTCAATTTTAACTTTTGACAAATTTCTAGCAAATGAGAGGGAAGAGATAGGCTTAATGGCTTCTAAAAATAAAGAAACATGTTGCTAAAATATGGAATATTAATGCAAATTAAGAGCCTGCATGGCTAATCCTTCCAGTTACTTTTTTATTGTAAAGTTTTGATGCCTAAGGCTTTCATATAATATAAAATATTATATATATATATATATATATATATATATATATATATAAACTATAATTTGAAAATATAGCTTATGAAATTAGAAAGCACCAAGGTGTTTGAAATCATTTCTGGTTAGAGGTTAGGTAGCCTCCTTTTGCATTTGTATTTATGAAATTTGTTAGTGTCTCTACTTTAAACCATTATTTTTCAGTATTCTTTTAGTTGCAATTGAGTAGATTCCCAGTGTATTAAATGGTAGTGTATATGTATAGCATATATGTGTGTATTTATCCACATCTCTTTTGAAAAAAAACACTGAAATTTATAGTCAGATAACAGGGTTGGTGTAGTAATTGTTGCAGCATATCACGAAGGCATAAGAGTTACTGGATAGCATGTTTTATATCACTGTAAATGTTTCATTCTAATATTTGTGTGTGTGTGTGTGTGTGTGTGTGTGTGTGTGTGTGTGTCTGTCTGTTTCCCTGGTTTTGTTTCTACTTATCTATCTATCTATTGTCTAACTGACTGTATGAAAATCAACAATTATTCATTAATAGATTTCTGTCATTATTGTAATATACAACTGTTTCTCTATTTAAAAAACAGACTGTACATTTAATGACTGTGTTATTTCTATAAGTATCAAGGCAGAACAAACTTAGAATTAAACAACAGGGGAAAAAAAACCTTTTACTGGAAAGAGGCCAAAGAGGAGGGGCTACTAAAATCCCTAGAATGAAAAATAATCGCTTTCTAACTAGATATTCCCTAATACTAGTTATTATTACACATTCCAGAAGATGGAAGGCATATCACAACTGTTTTTTTTAGACTAAGAGAAAGCCTCTAATAGTAAGAGATAAGGTATAAACTAAAGACAAAGCAAGTGTCAGTTCAATCTAATCATGATGGAGTTTTTGTATCATGTATGTTATATTTATTATATTGTATATTTCATTCATAGAAACCAGTCATTATGCCAATGACACACAAAGCTATGAGCCTGAGAGGTCAGGGCACTGGGAGCCATTGGAGAAACTGCTAGTCAAAATGATAATGTTACCACTACTAATTTCACAAATGGAAACATTAACATTACAGAAGATCCTGGCATGGTATTTTTGGCTGATGCATAATTAATAAATGGGTACATAAAATAAAATGTAAGAGATAGCATGAGGGAAAGTGGTATCTAAGAACCAAATGTTTGACTTAGAATTCACTGCAAGGATTCTGTACAGCATGTTATTTCTAACTAGAATCCGTTGAAGCATCCACTTTCATATAAAATGGGTGCCAAGAGACAAAAGTAAAAACAAAGTCAGTTTAGGACAGTTATTTCATGAACTCCTGCTAGGTAAACTTGTTGTGTTTGACAATAATGGTCATGAATAGGATAAACTGGTCAATTTAAGTAGACTTTTTATGCAAATTTTTTGGATGAGTATGTGGTACAGGAGAATAAGAGAAAATGAAATAAATCGGTAGTACCCCCATGGCTTTGGTAAAATCCACAGGTGGAATTAATAGGCTATTTAGTTAGGTAAGAAAGGCACGAACAAGACAAGATTTGCTCTGAGCTTTACTTGTCAATGGTTTTCAGTTTGATCAATTACAAGGAATTGATTCTAGCTATGAAGCTAGATGGAAGACTTGTGTTTAGCAGTATTCATCTGAAGTACAGAAGACAGAAAAAGATTGAGCAAAAAATATGAATTAATTATAGCAATGCAAAAGCATCTTGTCAAAAAATTTTCTATTAGGGAAGCTATAGAGACTGTTGCCAGCTATACTTTAATGCCCATACACTTTTGTTACCAAACTGGGAAACTTGTTCTTTCTAAACATCTTCTTTCAGGCTTTAGTGACTTTAACACTGGCTAGGCATTCTCTTTATGTATGAGTAAATAAATATTTAGTTCAAATTGACTGATAACCCAAAGAAGACATCTACATAAAGAATAAAATAATTGTCCCATTCTTTTATGACAATATTGTTTGCTCCATTGATGTGAAAGTTTGTAGCTTCTAGAGATTAAACTCACAAAAAAATGCTTGCTTAATTTTAATTTAGAGCAGCATATTCAATTTATGAATACACATTGTTTATTGACATTAGATTGTGATTTTTAAAAAGAAAATCATAAGCCATAAATATATGAGAACAAAGTTTGCACAATGTAATTTTAATAACAATATAAGCCAGAAAGTAGTAATTTAAAATTGTATTTAATAAAATATAAAATAAAACTAAGACTGATGGCACAGCATTAAAATCCCATGTACTGGAGAGACTAAGACAAGAAAATAATAAATTCAAGGTCAACATGAACTTCATAGTATATTCAAAGCCATTCTTCTGGGAAGTTTAGTTGAAGCCTACCCCACAATTTTATTTTTTAAAGGGAAATTGGCTAGAAATGAAGTTCAATGGTAAAAGAGCATTTGCTTGAATAGTTAAAATCCTTACTACCATAAAAATAATTTTACAAATATTAGGAGAAAAGTAATCATATTTCAAGTCATGAATGATTCCATACAGACCTAAATAGCAATGACGTTATTAAATTAATTTTAATGGATGATTTATTACTTAAGTATTTTTTCAATGTAAAATGATAATTAGACTAAAACCAGTAAAGAGTTGGGATAAGTTGTCATAAGAGCAGAGACTTCATAAGTGACAGTAGAACCCTTACTAAAAGGTGCTTAAAAGTCCTACCTTGTCCATTAAACTATAAGTGATGATAGCCAGAACACATCATACCTAAAGCAGAAAACATTCCTTCATTTGAAGCTTGAGTCTATCTTTTCTGTATCTTGGACTTTCAGTTCCCAAATCATTGTAAATATATTTCCATCATTTCCAAGTTATTCAGTCTATGCTACTTGTTACAACAATGCCTACAAAGTAAGGCAATTGATATCTTTATGATCACATCTAAAATAAAATGGCAAGCAATGCCATGTCTAAATAGAGTCACACTATGGTAGAGCCTCAGATGTGGAGTAGGGTGATGTATAATTTAGTCCATGGCAGCAAATGGAATAATCCACCAGAAAAAGAAACAAAAAGCAAAGCAAAACAAACAAACAAATTAAAAAAAAAAAACAAGAAACACATAGTACAGTTCTTAGCTTTAAAAATTGCATTGAGTACAGCCAAAATTACATTCAAATTGCCATACAAGTTTCTAAATATTTACCCACCATTTCTTTATGTGATATTGGCCTCATAACAGTTTTAGATCATTATTAGTTCAGATAATATATTTTGGAAATATATTTTATTATTTAATCTATCTGTGGTTATATAGATTTTAAAAATTAAAAACTATATCCATCTGGTCCTATGAAGAGATCTGGATCCTGGGGTGTTTTGTAAGATCTGCACATGCAGGAGTATTTTCATATGTGGACATCTGTGTAAAGAGAAAGAGAATACTGGCATGAGTAATATATTGTCATATATTGTATAAACAGCAACAATTTAGAAAAAGTTGTTGATGAAGATATCAGAACTTATCATACATATTTTAACTGAAAACAGTCTACTACAGTAATGATTTTGTTTGTTTATTGGCAGTGATGTTTTTATTTTTAGTCACAATATAGGCACTTTAAAATGTATAATATCAAGATCTATCTGCTAAATGGATTTTTTTTTCTTGTTATCACTTCTTGCGAGAATGAAAGGATAAATTGTTAAGGCTAAAACTTAAAAAATAAAATGAGAATTGCTACCATCAATAGGCATTCAGAACTATGAATTATCCTCAGCCCTTATAAATGGTTATTTGATATAGCCTTAGAGACTCATACTATATGAATGCCTACTTTCTTCCATTTATTTCCTCCAGCATCAATTAGGTTTGATAAAGCATAAAAAACTGAATGTCACATTTGGTATGTTTCTGGATGACTGCATTGATTTTTTGGCTTGTGGATAAATTCAATTACATGCAGCTTTCAGAGATTCCTGTAATTGTAATTTTGTTGGATCTCTTCACTCAATAACTTCCCAATTTCCTAATCTCCTGTAAGGTCGAAGGTGTTAGAATGTAGAATAATTTTTTAAAGCAGTACATGAGGAAAATCCAATATCTAATAATAGGCGAAGCAAATGCTATTATGCACACAGCATTCGGCCTTTAAAATTCATATTAATTGCAATGTACCATCTGCTCATGTTCCATGGCTCAGTGGTACCTGAAACCCTGAACTTGTCATTTAGGACATCAAAGCTACAAGTTTACCCAGATGAATACTTTGAAATTTATTACACTAAAACTTTCAATGGATTAATTATTGATTCTTATAAGTTATGTTTAAATCAAATTAAATTAAATTTTAAGTTAAATTTTTCATATATCATACATACACCCAAAGTTGAACAATAAAGGTATTCCTTCTGGTTTTAGAGTTGGGCAAGAAGAAGAAAAGAAGACAGGTAGTAAAAGGATAAGAAGAGCTAGAGATTGGGGAAGAGAGAAGAAAGAGAGAAAAAAGAGAAGAGAAGAGGAGAGGAGAGGAGAGGAGAGGAGAGGAGAGGAGAGGAGAGGAGAGGAGAGGAGAGGAGAGGAGAGGAGAGGAGAGGAGAGAGAAGAGAGAAAAATAGAAATAGACAGAGAGAAGCAGAAAGAGTTAATTAGGAATAGACATATACATATATCCTATTATATAAGATGCTATAACAGCTTAACTCATTTACACATATTAACTATACTATATTGCCATGCTGATGTTCTGTGCTTAGTTGCCATTCCATATCTGTGTCAATAATATTATACTTTGGAATGCATTCATAAGAACATTATTTTCAGATTGTTCATGTGTGGGACAAAAAAGGCAAGAAAATTATCACATTCTTAAAATCAGGTACAGATATTTATAGAACACGTTACAGCTATCTAAGAATTGACCCAGAACAAGACACAGGGATCAAGACTATGTACAGATGATAGACTTCAATTAGAAGGCATTATGTTACAATGTCCTGGAGGACATGGAGACTATCAAAAAGCCTTAGGATAGGCATTCATTCTATTATCATTAGTTTTGTAATGCAGCATCCATTTGCTTGTTAGAATCATTAGAACAACATTGCTGACATGGTGCAGGCAAGGTAATAACAGAAGGTCCAGGAATTACAGTGAAAATACTGGCTTGTGTAAAGAGACAAAAGACTAGGTCTCTGATGATAGGGTCTAGAAACCACACAGTGCTGAAGGAATGTTTACAATGATACTCAACAAAACAGTAATTTCAGGAGTCAATGAATAGCAAAAAGCATCAATGTTGTTATGGAGATCTTGGTCTGCAGCTGACAAAGATTTTTTCATTTTTTTTTTTCGGTCATGTACACATCCGTTTCTGATGTGTGTCCTTTGTATGTTCTTGAAGACTCACGTGTTATGTTTCTTACTCAAGTCCACATTTCGTATCCAAGGTTGTATGTTTTGAGCATGTAATTCTTAATTTTCATAGACTTGTGATATGAATCAGTATTTAAGGGTTTATCATGTTTCAAAAGCCTAGATGTGGCTTGTTGTGGGACAAGTGGACAGTGCAAGCAGACAGGAGAGGTTGAATGAGCTCAGATCCCGTGAATCTCAATAGTGAGAAAAGCAGTTTAGCCGTTTCCTCCCTACCTTTTCCTGCTCTAGATCACTGTAGCCATGACGCCTCACTGAGAGGACCATGACAATCAGTCTTGTATTGAAAACAACTGGAGTCCTTCTCCATTCAAACCAAGCATCACTAACATCAAAGACTGAGCCAAGAGGAAACATCTAACCTTAAATCCCACCCTACTTCTTAATGTTTGTATAGGCGCTGTCCACATGGAATAAAGTACACAAGTTATTTCACCGAGGATAGTCTGAGAGTTGTTTTTACTGAGTAGAATACATGGGGACAAGTTCACTCTCCTGAAGCATTCATGGATGAACCTTGGACTCACCTGGCTGGCCAGGCTCATACCACCGCCACTCCCACTGCTGGCACTGGCACTGGCGCTGGCGCTGCCTGGTAGTGGGACCTTGGCTGCTGAAAACTCCTCATTTTTTCTTCTAAGAGCTGTATAGTTCCGTCTTACACAACTTCACTAAGACCCAAGAAACCTATTAGTCCCGGTACTGCTTCACCCTTCAGGTGGATAGAGGATGACTGCTAGTAGTGATTAGACATCTCTGTGATGGTCTCTACATGAATTAATATGTAAGTACCTGGAGGAACTGAGGCTTGTATGATTAGAATAGCTAATGTTAGAGAAATGTTTTGGTTCTCTTGTATTTTGCAATAATGTTCTCCTGTGAACTAGAACAGCTCCTGGTGATCTTCTGTGATATAAGTGTCCATAACAAAGTCCTGAGCTCCAATTGTCCTGGAAGACAACTTTCTGCATGCATACATGCGTGTGTGTGTGTGTGTGTGTGTGTGTGTGTGTGTGTGTATGTGCATGTGTTACGTATTGCACATATGCACATGTGTACTTTGGTATATGTACCTGTGAGTGAATCCAGGGATCAGAGGGAGATGTTGAGACTTTTGCTCTAACATTCTCCATCTTCTTTTATTCAAGACAGATTCTCTCACTGATTTTTGGATTAAGTGGACAGCCAGTAAGACCCAGGAATCCTCCATTCTCCATGAGCCTAAACTCTGGAGTTAAAAGTGTATATGAACACAAGTTTATTATTATTTTACACAGAACCTGGAATCTAAACACAGGCACTTATGATTGCACAACTGAACTGAATCTTTCCCACTGAAATGAATTTCTCCAACCATTCGCAATAAATATCCTTAAAATTATATTGAGTAACAACAAGAATAATTATTGTCAACAAACAATACTTACAATGCTGTGTGTAGGAACAGTTGCCTTCACTATCAGAAAACATGTACACAGGAAGCCAATTTACAAGTGTGAAGTACTGGCAGGCAAGTGGACCCAGAGCTGATCCAGCACATATAAGGCCTGGCCAGCATGGATTTTCTGGAAGGAAGACGCTGGCTAGAAGTTTTAAAATATCACAGGAAAGGAGCTTAGATGATCACTGTTCATTCTTCTAGGGTTCTTGCTTCCTGTACTTCTGACAGCAGTTGTTTGTTTAGTTAAGTCAATACCATCAGTTCAAAGGAATAAAATTTTTCCTCATCAGCTCTTCCTTCCTATTTGCAATACATCTTAGATCTTTACTCTCAAAAGAAATTAATTTTCTTCATGTCTATATCACTGAAAGACAACTATAATAGGAAAATGTAATCTTATTCATTGATTAATTGCAGGACTCCTTGTCGAGAGAATCTCTCATAAGCAACATCTGTCAATAAAAAAGCCAACGGCCAATGAGATGAGGCAGGAAATAGGGTGTCGGGCAATGGAAGGACGAGTGGATTTTGAGAAATAGTGAGAGAATAAAAAGAGGAAGACACTGGGAGAGATGCTAAGGAAGACTTGAAGAAAGAAGCAGGTTGTGACTGAAGGAGAAGTTACTATCTGTATGGAATAAAGTTTCATACAGCTGGAATAGTTTGAATAGGTTTAATAAGTTATGAGCTAGCCAGGAAATGAGCGAAAGTTATGGCCTAAGCATTTATAATAATTAGTCTTGGAGTCATTACTGTTAAGAAATAAATGGCAAGGATTAAAAATTGCATTTAGTTTGTGCAACACTTTACCTTTTTAATTCTGTTCGAAAATTCCAAGAATATAAATAGATATTATTACACATATATTGAATATTATGAAAATTTCATTACCTAATTAGAATACAGACCTGTTTGACCCTAGCACGCATAATTTTTTCTATCCTGATTTCCTTTCTTAAAGGCAATGACTTAAAAACTTTTTTGTGTGTGTTTGCTAACATAAAAATATTGCTTCTGAAAACAGTATTGTACCTTGCATATCAGCAACTTTGATTTAAAAGTAAAGGTTGACCCTGACATTAGCAAGAGAGGATTAATGTCAGTGGAGTTGGCAGACTATGAGTTCTGGTTTGATGAAAGTTCAGCATATTTCTGCTGACAATTTATTTTGCCTAATCAACATCTTAATAACAGGTGAATAGATTAAGAGCAATAAGTAGGCTAAGTTTCTTATTGCTGATTGCTGTGATATTTAAAAGATTTGAATCAATAATTAAGATAATTAAGTCATTCAATGTCAACCTTCTATGCAGACATTTGAAACTATTTAAAAAAAATAGCTGGCATGCATTCATGTGACATTTAGGTTATTTATACAGTGTTTGCCTTATACATGAGCAGTGGCAAAGAAGAGGAAAAGGAACATGTACAAATGCACTAAGGTCAAAACAGTTCTCAGTAGGAGATATCAGAATTAACCTCTAAAGAGATGAAAATGTGATGTTTCATGTGGCAGCACACAGCTTCAGTGCTGCCATTTTCCCAAAGCATTTTCACTCATATTACCTTCTTTCTTTAGTGTCTACCATCATTCAGAGAATTGTACATAGCAGATAGGACACCCAGTAGGCTACTAGGTCCATCTGTTCATTCATCAACCTTATGGCAAATGTGCAAACTGAGATGTTTGCCTAGGTCACAAACCAAAGGCAAAATTTAGTCATGAAAGTTTTTCATTAAATCAAAACATTTTTTTTCTTGGGGACAGAATTATATCATGTTTCATGCATATTTTATAAAAAATAATAATTCAACTATCATATAAATAACAAAACTGTATGAAATTTTTTGATTGTTTACTTAATTCACACAAAACTTTTACCCACCAGTAAAGGAATATGTTTTCTAGCCTGATATAAATGTGAATGAAAAAGACTCTAATATGTTTTAAATATTGCTAGTTTATAGTGTAAGAAATGCACTATAACATTTGGATATACATTTGGCCTGTATACTATATAGTTATTTAAACAAGCCAACCAAACAGAATACACCTGGTAAACACAATTGCCATGTGCCTTCTTAGTATTTACTGTCATATATTGTAAATACACTTGTAGTTTACTTCCTATCTAATTTTATAATAAAATGGTATTACTTATTTCATTCACTTAATAAAAATTATATATATATTCATAGAGAGAGAAGGGGTGGAAGGAAAAGGAGTGAGAGAAAAGAGAAATCAAGATATAATGATAGAGTGGGAGAGAGAGAAGAGAAAGGTCAGGGCAGTATGGTGATGAAGAGGTAGGAAAGGAGAGGGAGAGAAGGGAGATGAGAGAGAGCTTGAGGGAGACATGTTGTATAGTCTACAATACAAGACATAATTCTTTTACTCTATTTTTCAGCTGCTGAGATTATGGACCTGTGACAGGATGCCTATCTGCAAGGATTATTTTTTAACATTGATAATTCTATAACAAATAAGATAGTTTGGGATATATATATGAAAACTGGAAAATCTCGCTATAGACAGAAAAGTTTTAGGCTAAATTTAAAGAATACTGAGATATCGCCAATGTCTCATCATCCAACAGGAAAATTCTACGATTGTAGATAAAGAAAAACTTCTGCAAACAAGGAAGCCAGATCCAGTAGTTATCAACCAAACCTTATAAGAATTTTTAATTGAAGAGCACATTGAACTAGTGAGGTGGCTGTACAAATTACGGGATATGCTACCAAAACAGAAGACCTGGTTTTTATTATTGGAACTCACTCAATAATAGAGACAGACTCCTGCCAAGATGTCCTCTGACCTCTACATGTGCACGTCCCGTCACCTGGATGGTAACACATGTGAAAAGTAACCTAAATGAAAGTTAATTTTAAAGCTGTTTTAAATATGTGCTCTGTCAGTTATTCTTTAAGAAATTACCAGTGGAAAAACAATTAGTGTGACATAGAATCTACAGCACACTAAAGTTCTCGGAGAATGAGAGAATCTCAGAGACAAAGGACTTGGGATGTCTGTCCAGGCAAATGCTTTGTGGATGCTTCTGCCTGAGTCTGTGCTTGTGTCCTCATATGTATGGGTAATTGGAGAAGAGAAAGAAAGGAGCTGCCTTCATGCTCTATTATCCAAGGAGCTGAGAGATTGGACGTATTTGTTCAGTGTGTGGCCTTCGATGATATTTTCAGTTATCTGTTAAGGGGCTGGAAGAATCGGCAGCTGTTGAGTGAAGAATCACTTTTGTGGACTATTTAGGAAATAGATCTTTGGTTCACAGAAAATGTCAAAACCTAGTATGACATGAAAAAATAATTGTTGTGCACATCGGCGGACAAAGGAGGTTCACGAGGGGACTCAGAGACTGGCATTTCAACATCTAAGAACTTGTGCGAACTCAGTAAAACTGTGAGGAAACAAAATAGTGGTTCTCATATGTCTGCTGCAGTAGGGTCACTCACACTCCCCTTCTAAAGAGAACAGCAAGAATTTAATATATATCACATATGAGATTTTGTTTATATTTCTTTCTCCTAAAGGATAGTTTATATAAATAAAAAGAATGATTTTAAATGTTTGGTTTATTGAGGTTTGAAAGTTACAGAAATCCATAGAATCTAACTCTGTTGCTTCCCTTTGAATCCTTTCCCCATAGCTGAACCACCTTGTCTGACGTCAATGGGAGACAATGCACTCAGTTTTGCTGTATTTGATGAACCAGGATAGGTTGGTACCCATGGGGTGCCTTCTCCTTCTTTGAGGAAAGGGAAAGAGAAAATTGTGGGAAGGATTTCTACAGGTGGGACTGGGAGGAGAAGAGAGAAGGGGGCTGCAATCAACCTGAGGAAGAAAAGAAAACAAAACTACATCCTTTGAAATTGCACAGTAAGTTGGACAAAAATTAGTGTCACATGCCTTTCTGCTTTCACATTCCTAGAATAAGTCCCATTGTATTGAAAAAACTAGGCAGAGGTTAGCTTTACCTCCAGTAAAGTTCATGTATTGTTTGTCATATGAGATTCATAAGTGTTTCTGAGTTTCACCACAGCATTGCATTCATCTATAATCTCTAATTGTAGCGTTTAATTGTTCTGGTTTATGAAACTTTCCTCACTATTTATTATTGTTGAGTGCTAGTATTCTTTTCGATATTTGATAATTTTGATACCCATTCATAATTGTGCCATGTTAGTCTGAAATTTATAATTATTTTGTTTTTTTTTACAGATAGGCTTATCACTATAGTTTCATTTGTGAGCCTTTTTGTGTTAATTGACATATAAGTTCTAAAAGTTTTAAGTGTAAGTGTAAATACATTTTTTGTTATTTTATTTTAGTTGTAGCTGTTCGACAAAGGGTTTCTCTGTGTAGCCCTAGCTGTCCTGAAACTTGCTCGATGGTCCAGCCTGGCCTTGATCCATCTGCTTCTGTCTCCCAAATCCTTGGATTAAATCTGTGTGCCACTAATGCCCAGCTAAGAATAATTTTGATACTAGAATTGGAATAAAGACAATGAACACATCCATTTTTAGAGTGGATTTTCTTTTTTGTACATATAATTTCTCACTTAGGTCTTTGCATATTCTAAAGCAGTCACTTTTATCATCAATCAAAATGAGTTAATCATCACCAATTTTATTCCAATAAACTCATTCTACTTGATGACCATCTTTGAGTTATTTTTCTCATGTTTTTTAACTTTCATCTATGGTGTTGTGACCATCAATGGCTGATTTATTTTCATTATTGACAGCTTTCCATTGTATGAATAAACCACGTTATCCCAGGTTCTGCAATCATTACAACATAATTTGCTGGTTTAGGGCATTTCATGTCGATACCAAACTCTATTTAATTATATGTAGTACAGTCATAGCAACCATGACTTTGTCTACTAATTAAAAGTCACTTTCATTTTGAAAGTTACTTTAATTAACATATATATCTTCTGCTTATCTCCTTTATGTGACAGTGTTCTCCTTAATTTCACACTTGCACAGTGCTGATGTATATTTTCCTGTAAATGTTCTTGCTCTTTGTTCAAAGGTTCTCTTAAGTTACATATATAAGTTAAATATGTGTGTGTGTTTGTGTGGTGTGTGTCTGTGTGTCTGTGTGTCTGTGTGTCTGTGTGTGTTTAATTTGACTACTTGCAATTGGATAACCCCTATCAGGAATCATTGCTGAAGAAGACTGAATACCCTTTTCTCAGCAGTCACTAACTTTCTTTATCTAGAGATGGATCCTTGTGAAATTTTCTTATCCATGCTGTCATGTCAAATATATGCATATATGTATGCACACATATTATATATAATAATTAAATTATATAAAATAAAAATTAAATAATTTAATTATTAAACGAGAGGGACTAAGGGGCACAGGAGTAAAGAGTGGGAGAAGGGGGTGAGAAAATAACATAAATACAGTACTGATGTAGGAATTTTCAGAAAATTTCAAAAAGCAATTATTTGAACATGTTATCTTCAGGTAGATTTTTTTTCAGGGCTACTGTTGAGATATGTTTAGGTCCAGCTCTTGGAATAGGAACTTGTAATTCCTTAGATATGAGACATGGTATCTTATAAACTGAAATTTTATAGAGTTGCTCGTGGGAATAAATATTTGCTGCTCTAAGTGGAGTTAGATAATTTTATAGCCCTTCTGATGCTAATCTTTGGTGGTTCTCTGTCACTATCATTGCTCACTCCTTCCTTATGGCAGTGTGTCTTAAAAAAGCTGTTCACCCTTTCTCCTCGAGTTCTCATCTCCATCTGCTGAACTTAGAGGATTATTGCTCTCTCCTGGCTTCAAGTGAATCGGTTTGTAAACTTCTCCAGGCAATAGGTGGTTTTACCTCATTTGTTCACTGTCCTGGGAATTGTTTCTCTTTTATTTTCCCAATTGTAGTTTCAGAAGCTTCTTTTCTTTACTTTCAAAGAAACCTTGTAAACATTAATAATTCAATTCTCATGTAATGGAATATTGGTTAAAGGTTTCTGCAGAAAGGAGTGCCATTTTCCTTAGAGTTGTGGCATTGACTGATGGCTTTTACTTAAAAGAAACATCTCTCAACAGCGCTCAGACAGAGATTCTAATTGAACCTGAGTTACACAAAAAAATAAATATCAAAAGTGAAAGTTATTGGAAGGAAGGACCTTGTGAAGTGTGAGGGACAAGAAAGCAGAAGTTGGATAGTGTTGTGTGTGTGGTGTATGTGTTTAAACCGTAAAACCAAAAGATTATTTAAAAAAAAAAATTCCTTGATACTGATTCTCAAGCACTAGGAAAATCATGAATTCATTTTGTCTGTTTAGAATTATTTATTTATTGACATTGAGTTTGATAAACTGTTTCATACTTAAGTGACTTCTCACTTAGCATAAAGTTACAAAATTTCATCATTATTTATGGCCATTGTCAGGTAATCTTTCATTCTGTTGGTACACGCCCCATTTATTGACCATATGTTCCTTAGCTTGTGCCTTTTGGGTTGTTTCCACTCCTGAGAGTATGGCTAATACTTTTTAAACATATGTGTACAGTTGGTGCTCTTTTGCTGGTTGAGAAAGCATTTAGAAAATATTACTATTCGTTTCTGTATGTTTATTAGAAGATATCAGTGGTGCATCTGCATCTCAACATTTTCTTGTATTCAGTTTTCAAATGACTAAATCAATCCTTAAAGCTACTAACATATGTAAAGGCTAGCTATTGGTCCTATTGCATTCAGAAGATCCTGCTTATTCAGGATCCTCCTTGACCTCTGGCTCTCCACAGTTCCTTTCAACTATACTTTTGGTTCATGTTATATAACATTCTATCATAGCTAGGGTTTTGTTTCTGTGAAGAGACACTGTGATGACAGGAACTCATGAAGGAAAACATTTAAATAGATTGAGTTAGTTACATTCCACATGTTTAATTCATTATCATCATAGTGAAAAGCATGGCAGCATGCAGGCAGACATGTTGCTGGAGGAGCCAAGAATTCTACATCTTGATCCCAAGGCAGGAGACAGTCTCACAGGGCATGGCTTGAGCATAGATGAGACATCAAGCCTGCCTCCACAGTGACATACTTCCTCCAACAGGGCCACACCTCTAAATTATGCCACTCCCAATGACCAAGCATTCAAACACATGAGTCTATGAAAGCCATTCCTATCCAATCACCACATTCCACTCTCTGGTTCCCATTGCCTTGTAGCCATAACATAATGGAGAGATTGAATTCAGTTCTATGTCAAAAGTCCCCATAGTCTATAACAGTCTCAAACTTATTTAAAAGTCCAAAGTTCAAAGTCTCTTTGAGAATCACACAATCTCTTAGCTGTAATATCTTATAGAATCAAAATTGAAAACCAGATCACAGATACTTCCAATATATAATGGCACAGAATATACATCTCTTTTCCAGAATGAAGGGAAGGGATGATAGTGAAAAAAATACTCCACCAAAACAAGACCTTTTACTATAATTTACTATACATTGGTCAGTCTCTCACTACTTTTCTCTTTCTGCAGCCTGTTCTTGTCATTTTTTAAACTTCATGACATAAACATTCTTAGCTTGCAGATAAGTATGAGACCATATGGTACTTGTTAGAGATTTACATATTTAGCTTAAAATGACAATCTCAAGTTCTATCCCCATTGCTCCAATGTCAATTTCATTATTTTAATGACTGGATTGCCTTCTGATGATCCCAGTACCCTGCTAGGCTGGGGATTTGTGTTTTTCTCCCCCCATTTCTTGTCTGTGTGGATAGGGCTTCCTTATGGACTTCATCAAATGAAATTTTTCTGCTTAGCAAAGGAAGCAATCAACAGACCTGAAGAAACTTAAAAATTTGTAAAAATTTGGATTATATACTTAATGAATAGCTAGGTTCCAGAAGAGTGAGGAACTTCAAAAGCTCAGCAGTAAATGTACTTGTAGTAAAGAGCTGTGGCCATTAGTCAGGCATGATGACACATACCTGAATACCAAGAATTCAGGAAACAGAGGGAAGAAGGGAACAATATTCAGGTTATTTTGGTCTATAAGTAGCCCTCGTTAAAACAAGAAAAACAAAACAAAAGATTGAAAAGATTTATAGTGTTTCCAGCCATTTGTCTTCTCACAGTATCTCATAGAAGTTGGCATAATTGAATATTAGACACCCAGATGGAGCCTAGAAGCAAAATATATAAATTTGCCTAGATATACCATTTATTATCCTTTATATGCTTCAAAATCTTCACAATTTTGCTGAAAAGAACCCCTGACTGAATAACGTTTGAGTGAAGTTGAGCTCTGAGCTCAACTCAGACACCTTTTATTTGAAGCCTACAGTAAGAACGTTGCGTCCATACAGTTTAACTTTTCTAGCTGTGAAAGGCGGTGTGCAGGCCAAAGTTACCATGTGAGTCACACTTAGCCAAGGAAGGATATGTCCTGAAAGGCTGGATGCTCTCGTTTATGAGAAATAGCAAGATACAAGCTTTCTCTCACCGTGAACAAGTTCGTTTTCACTATCGACAAAATGTGGGCAGGAGCTACTAATGTAAGACTGCTGAGCCTTAGCTTACTCGGGACCCCCTGAGTGAATCATGCAGAGCTGAGAATCCAGCAAAAAAAAACAAGAGAAATGTATTGTTCCAATGTGTTGGGGTCATCCTGCACCTGAAGGAGAGGTGACGAGATCCCCCCAGACCCCCCCACACACCCCAGCCCCTCCACCCCTCATTCCCCCACCTCCCCACCCCCCACCCACAAACAGCTCATTCAGTGAGCTTTTATACAGTTTCCAGAGAAACAGCAACTAAGCACAATATGATTGGCAGAACAGTGTGACTTTTAAACTGATTGGTCTTTAGGGAATGAGGTGGCAAGGACTTCCCTTGTCTGTGAGTGGCCAATGGTCCTTGCTGTCAAATGTGTCCAAGTGCTCTGGGCTTCCCCCACCCAGCAGGTTGGTCCTCATCCCCTGTAGTCTGAGGAATGTTGATCAGCTTCTCCCTTCTGGAGGGGAGGGGTCTGGTGGAATTTTGCAAAGTTCCTGAACTGACATCTTCACTAAGACAGGAAATACAGCAGGCTGTATGTTTGCTCCTGATTGGACTTAATGGGAAATATGGTGGCCTTGTGGTTTTGCTTTTTTAAAGCCTCCCAAAATATGATTCATGTGATATATATGGTAAAAAAAAAAGCATAAAATATGATCATATGATATATATATATATATATATATAGCAAATTCCAAAAATTCCAAATACCACCAAAATTCTGTTGAAGCTAAGCTTTTTACTTCCAACCCTTGAGAGGCCAGTAAGCACCCCAGGAATATATTCACCTTGGAATAAGTAAACACTGTATGAATGGTAAACAAGGATTGGTGCACTTAAAATAAAAACAGCAAACATTATTTCTTTCATTCTGCAGAGGTTTCTGGATTTTTGAGTAGGGAATTTCTGATCTGGGATATAGGGAGCTTGATGATGTACAGGGCAAAGGGAAACTTCCCATAGCCCATTGGTTATTGTTGGCAAAGTGTGGGTTCAGCAAAGCCACTAGTTTCAAAAATTAGTGCTTTTGTCATTTTGTTCCGACTTACTTTGTTTCTCCTGGCACCTGGAATTCCTGACATCCAAGGATAGCCTCTACAAACCTTTTGAAGGAATCTCAGGTCTCAGCTTAACTTAAAAATTAACTTCTCCAGAGACACGTTCCGGGAGAAGTGCATTCCAAAGACTTTACACACACATTCCAGGGGAAGGGCCCAAGATAAGAGATAACCAGGAAACTGGACCCTTAGTGAAATAAACCTGGGAAAACAGGAGCGATGGTAAGATAGACTTAGCTAACACTCATTTCCAAATAGTATGGGAAATACGAGTTGCCAGGAAACGGGGGGGGGAGCACCTTTTGTGGGGACCTTTTTGGTTAACATTAACTAAGAGGTGATTATAAGACGCCCTCATAACCCTGGAAAACTGTAAAAAAACGCTCTTAGCTTAGTTCAGGGGTTTCCCTAGTCTCATGGGGGGGGGGGGAGAACCCAGGCACTGCATTAAAATTACGAGTAGGGTTCGGGCCTTTTTTTGTTACTAACAGTTTTTTAAAGGGGGTTGAATCGCCCTTGGGGAGAGGGCGACAGGTCCTGCTCCACTCCCGGATCATTTTTGGATTTACGTGAACCCAGCTCCTAAGGATAGAACGTACCCAAGAGACAGAGGTTTTTTGGGAAATTTTTAAATTTTTAATTAATATGCCAGCAACAATATATTATCACAAATGCTAACTATTGCTAAACAAGTATTACTATTACAGCAAGGCAATTGTTACAATAAGAACTGCCCATTTCCTATGCATTGCCTCTTCAATATTACAATGAGCCAAAAATAATTTCCAATTACCAAAAAAAAAAAGCATAGCAAAAACCATCATTCCTTCATGGTTTAAAACCTAGTCCTTCTGAGGTTTCGGGGGAAGGGGCCAAACGGGAAGGGGGGGTCAGGGGGTGGCTTCCAGATATTGAGTTATAATTTGACCTCATAGGGGTTTCCCCAGGGGGGAACCCCCCGGGCTGAGCCCAATTGGGGGCCCCAATTTTTCCCCTTTGAACCGGGCTTTTAGGACTTATTGGAATCCCCTTGGCTTCCCTGGCACAAGTTAAAAAGCCCTTTCCCCCCTTTTTTACAATCCACTGTTCCTAACCCTTTTCTTTTCGGGGTTGATTACAAAATTTTTACCCAGACCCCCTTTAAATCCAACCCGCTTTAAAAAAAAGAAATGCCAAAAATTTTCCTTTAAAAAAAGGAAAGGGGGAGGACAAAAAGTTCAAAACCCCCCAAAAAAAAAAACCAAACAAAGGGGGAGGGTTTTTGAAGGCTTAAAAAGGGGCTCAACAGATACAAATCCAAAAAACAGGGAAAGGGGTTAGGGCTCAAGAAGAATAGGGGGAAGGATTGTGGGCCCTAAGGAGATAGGAACTGCACAGGAAGATCAACAGAATAAACCAACCTGAACCCTTGGAGCTCTCAGAGACTGAATCACCAATCGTGGAGCATACCTAGTCTACACAGATCTACCTCCATGGGCTGGACCTAGGCCTCCCGCCACATATGTTGTAAATGTGCAGCTTGGTTTTCATGTAGGTCTCAAACATCTGGAGTGGGGGCTATCCCAAAACATGCAGCCTGTATATGGAGTATGGTCTTCTAGCTGGGTGCCTCATCTGGCCTCAATGGAGAGGAAGCACCTAGCCTCTCAGAGACTTAAAGTGGCAGGGTGGGGGATACAGGAGTAGGGGGTACTCAGAAAACAAGAGATGGGGAAGGATTGTGGGAGGGGGTGACTGGGACAGGTTATAAAGTGAATAAGCAAAAAAAAAAATAAAATTAAAAAAGGAAAAAAAAATGAGTAGGTCCTGTGTAAGGGCCTGCTCCTTACAATAAACCTCTTGCTTTTGAATCAAAACCCCTGTCCGTGAATGTTTCTGTGGGAGTGTGTCTTTCCAGTTTGGATCTCACGGTCCAACACTTTCACTTGGCCTCTAGTGTTGTATGACATCTAGCCTTTCTCAGCTCAGTTGTACATGTTAGGGATTGAAACTCTGTTGATGGACATCCAGGTGCCAGGCTTCTTTGATTTTCTTGACCCCTGTTGTCACCAGAATCTGGACACATAGGTACAGGGTATCTCCAAGTTCCTCAGTCCCTGGTATCAACAGGGAGTCCTCAGCACTTCAAGGAAACTCAGTCTTCTGAGGCTCAAGGTTACTCTCCTTGCAAAATCAAAAAAGCTAATTATGTATTTCCAACATACAATAGCACAAAATATACAGTACTACTTCAAAAGTGAAGAATAGAGGCATAGTGAGGAAATACTGAACCAAAGAAAGACTTAAACCCACCAGGGCAAACTCCAAATCTTGCAAATTCCTGTCTCATGTCAAACAGCTTAGACAAACCTTCAGATCACTTGCTTCGTAAAGCTATACTGACTGCAACACACTTGTCTTTCTCTGGTTGGTTCTACTTCACATTTACAGGTCTCCCAGGCAGACACCACAACAGTCTGCCATCTCTAACATTTTGGAGTCATGAACAAAAAACCGTTTAACAGCTTCAAACTACGTCCTCAGCTTCATCAATAGGCTCCTGAGGACTCAATTCAGGGACTCCTCTGGCACAAGTCTGGCCTCAGAGGTTTTCCTTATTTAAGGAGAAAGATTTCATAGTTCTTTTATTCCTGTGTCCTTCTTGATAAAGCCAGAACTAAATGGCCAAGGCTGCCAAGTTCTTCTGCCTGCTGTGGGTTGAATTGGCCCTACTTCATGAATTACATTTGCATATGCTTTGACTTGTTAATGTTAATGCTTTTCAGCTGAAGAAATCCCCCAGGCCTCTTATGCTTTCACCACTTGCCTGAATGGCTGGGTCACATCTAGCACTAAAGGCACTGTGTCTTTACTCCAATTAGCCCCAGGCTTTTCTTTAAATTTTTCATCTCCTGACCACAGGACATGACTCCTGCACTAAATTTTCTGATGCTCCTTTTCTATTCAAATGTTCATTTGTATTTCTTTTTTGCCCCACTTGCTTGTCTTCTGTTGTAGGTTTTCATAAGGGTAATCACAATAATCAATGTAAAATAGTCAAACTTAGGTTATCTTTAAATCACTTCTGCTAATGAAATTAGCTCAAAACTCTTCAATTTATATGCTAGAATTTGGAGAAAATGAATAGAAGGAAAAATAAATAATGTGATATAATATAATCTAAAAATACAAGAAAACTACAGAAAAAGAGTTAAATTGTGAAGTAAAATAAACCACTACTAAAAAATACCAAAATAAATCAAATAAATAGTAATGATACTAATAAAAATGTGCAAAAGGGAAAAGAAAAGAAAAAAGAAGAAAATGAAAATTTATTTGCATTAACATAGTACTTATTGGCATGGAACCTGCCTTGGTATGTTGTTAATGTACTCATGTGACATTTCATTGGGAAACAACTAAACAAACTGATTTTCTCCTTTCATCAGGCATCAGTTGTAAATAGCTTCTGTAAAGAATGGGATTTGGGTTTACTTTCACTTCTCAGTAATAGGATATCTTCTAATTTGAAGATGTGCAGGTCTTGTGTGTGCTGTCACAGTCTCTGTGAGTTCAATGTGTAGCAGCCATGTTCTTTGTGGGAATCCTTATAGTCATCGACTCCCCTGGCTCTTACCATTTTTCTGTTTACTCATCTGCATGGACCACCAAACCTTGAGGAGAGGGACTTGATAATGATATCACATATAGAATCGAGTTTTTTTCTTACCACTCTGTTCAAACTGTGTCTCTTCTGACTCTTTGCTTTAACAGCACCTGTTTCTCTCCTCTCTGTTGCCAGCATGTTATGATTCTCAGAGATGCTACTTTTACTTACTAATTTATGTATATGAATTCTTTTTAGCATTGTTAAAATTGCAATGTCCAATTGATTTTAAATATTTAAAGAAAACCGAAATTTAGTTTTAAGTAGTCTTTTATAACATCATTATTTTGCATCCTGTATCTAGATGTTTTTTTTCTTTTCCGAACTTGGTTGTTACTAGTAACCACTCTGGCTTCTAACTCCCCTCCCTGATAGCACTGTTCATGGATCTATTTCAAATGACTGGGCTCTGGATGCTCTATTGTCAGAACCATCTATTTTAAATAACTTGCTTTTGTAAATTCTTCCCTGCTTCTTTGAGATGTAAATCTTTCTAATAGCCTTTTGTCCGTTTTACAATCCAGAAACATTTCTTTCAAGAACCTGCAGACTATATCTTTAAAATGTAATCATGAAAGAAGATAAAGTCCTATTTCCCAGCTTGGGTGAAATGGTAAGAACTTAAGATCTGCCAAAACTTTACTTCACGTTGTAAAATTAGCAATAAAAAGTTTACTTTTTTATTGAGCAAGGTGATCAGTAAACACCTGGGCCACTAGTCCTCTCCGGCCCAGCAATTCAGGATCTCGCTAGGACTTTGCCTGGGCTCTACTGCCCAGGATGTCAAGTAATAAATAGTCAAAGTACAATAGACTCCTGTCTGCTCTTCTTGTATCAAATGTTTTTCTTTTTTTCAGTCCAGTGTTTTAAAATCCTAAAACTATAAACTAAAACATTGTTTCTTACATGAACTTATATTTGTGTTAACCATGTAATTAGGTATACTTTTTGTTCTTATCATGTACATGTATTTATGTTTTATAATATAAATATTTCAGTGTTTTAAAATACAAGATAACTTTCAAACAGTTAGACATTAGTTCAATTATAATTTTGTCATCACTCATAATTCAGTCATTAATTGAATAATGTTGTCTTAGAACACTGTCATCTGAATATACTTGAACCTCATATAGCCTTGGATTTCACATTCATAAATTGAAACAACTATAGTCTGAAATGTCCACATAAATGCAAAGAATTAGGTGTCAGGTTGTAGAAGGGCATCTTGGGTTGACATGGACCTAGAACCCCCGAGATGGTAGGTGTTCGGCCACGCCCCAGAACCCAGGGCGTTGACACATGTTCTAATCTCCATTTAACCTGTACGGTCAGTCATTTAAGACACAGTGGGCATGACTAACAGCCCACTGTCTGGAGAGATTTACATATTAACGAGTTATCTAAGGGTGGGGGGACATAGCTAATTAAGTTATTCCCTCCCCTCTTCCTCCTTATTTAAACCAGCTGCCCTGGCTTTTCTGGGGGCGCATGCACATCCAGATCCAACTACCACAATGGATAATAAACTTCTCTTTGGAAACCCAGTCCATGTGTCTTCTGCGGTCTGCTGCCGACAAGCTTCCAGCCTCTGGAACCCTAGACCTTCTCGAGTGTATGGGACCCACCTTTGGAAAAGCCCCAAGGTCGCTGCCCCGCCCCCCTCCCTTGCAGTCCCTGGACTGTGCCTGGCAGCCATGTTTTTTTTCCACAGTTAGTCTTTGATTTGGTCATTAATTTTCAAAAATCTATATTCCAATAGCTGTATGTAGCAAGAATGTGTTTCAGTTCTCATAAGTAACCTTGAGAGAATTTTATTTGTTGTTGACGATGTTGTGTGTTATATGGAAACACTATAATACACATAGGACTTGAGTATACATAGAACTTGAAATCCATAAGGAATTCTGACACCAGTGTACTGAAGATATTCCAGGAAATTTCAACATAATAGACTGAAACCACAATCAAACAATGCAGCAAATTGCTACAGTAGATAGAAAACTCTATTTACAAATACATTACTCTGGATTTGGTAAACTGAAGAGCATTTTAACACTAAAAATATATTTAAATATCGTCTTAGAGTCAAGCTGCTGAGATGCTACAAACTACACTACAAAGTAATTCTGAAATAAAGCATTTAAAATGTTAACAGCCTCCTAAGCACCTCGGTATTCTGACTTTTAGATACTTGACAAAGAACTAGAACCATATGGACTTAACCTTTTGCACATATGCTTTTATTTCTGAGATTTTCTATTTAGATAGTGTATTTGAACATATTGTGTTTTTGTTTCTGTGGCATTGCTATTAAGTAATATTATGCCTGCCAATTAAGAGAAAACTAGTTTAGTCTCTGTTTCATAGTGTATACATCACTGATTTTAAAATGAAATTTAAATCTTATTTATTTTATGTGCATCAGCACATATGGTTCTAGTTTTTGTTTGCATTTACATCTGTGTACAATGTGTGTGCTTGGCACCTCAAAAGGCCACGGGAGTATATAGGATCCCATGAAACAAAAGTTATGAACTGTTTTAAATTGTCATGCATATCTGAGAAATTGAACATGAATCCTCTAGAAACCAACCATATGCTCTTAACCACTGAGCCTTCTTTCCAGCCCATATCACTGCTTTGAAATCCCATGTTACAATGACATCAAAGGAGTGAAAAAATGTTGATGATGTTTTCCCCGAATAATCACTAATCCACTTTTTCCCACTTATTATATATTGCAAGGCCACTAATTTGTTTGTTTACTATTACTTTTAATTTCTCCAATACTGTTAGCATTCTGTCAAACTCCACCTCCATAGTTACCTGGCAACAGCCAGGTATGCCCCTCCCTACAGTTATAAAAGGGGCTGTCTGGCCCCTCCTCTCTCTCTTGCCCCTGTGACCCCGCACACCTGCAGGTTGTCTCTGCTCCTCCCCCCTTCCCTTCCCCCTCTCTCCACGTGGTCATGGCCGGCCTCTACTCTCTCTCTCTCTCTCCTCTCTCTCTCTCTCTCTCTCTCTCTCTCCTCTCGTTCTCTTTCCTCCACCTAAATAAATTTCCCGTCGTGGAATCCTCTGGCCTGGCATCTTCAATTCCAAGCTGCCTGTGCTCGTAAATATCAACAAATACCACATTTAATTATTTTTTTCATGAAAAAGCTGTAATTCCTCATATAATAATAACAATTTTAATACAAATATGTGCTGATCATTTCTAAAAGTCAGGCAGGCAAAGTTAAATCCTGGGGTCCTTGGTTGGTCCCTGGGTGAATAGTTTTATTTTCTCTCCATTTATACAGGAAACTTGACTCTGATGTATTTCAATCTTCCCTACTGTTATGTGCATATCTCTACTCTCACATAATTATTCTATTTTCTTCTCCTTTTTAAAATATTTTTTATTCATTTTACATTCCAACCCTCATCTTCTAGTTGAAGAGTAGATAGATATAGTCTCATAATTAAGCTTAATTTGTTCAGAATTTTAAAATATGCTTTTAAGTATAAGATGTTTTTAGGTTGGTAATACACATTATGATAGAAAATTATTTAGGTACAGGACTTTGAATTCATCAAGATAGGATAGATAATAGAATACTTTCTTCTAGATTGCCAAATACATATGGACTCGACATTGTGAGTGTAAATCTTTCTTAATAGTTGTCATAATTATTTCATAATTGCTATTATTGTACGTAATTTATTATTGTAAGTAATAAGAACTTTTTATTGGAGTAAATTTTTACAAAATCATTTCCAAGACTGAACAGATAGCAAAAAACTATAAAACAAAACAAACAACAAAACAAAAAAAAAAAAAAAAGAAAAATAATTGCTGATTCGGGAACAGTATACACGATGGATGGTTTTAAAAAACTTCATAGACAAAATGGAAAATGTTGGAGATTGGTCTGGTGTTATGTATACAAATGCTCAATTCTGTACCCAAAGATCTATGCCCAGATGAGAATTCTCAAGTTCACTAGCCTTTGCTGTATAAACCTTGCTCCCCAACTTAATGTTAATTGCTTAATATAACACGTCAGCCATTGATTGAACAGTAGAGGGAAAAAGGGGAAACTTGAGTGTGGAATGAGGGGAGAACAAGGAAAGAAGGGGAAAGGAGACCAAGAGGAGAAGGACACAGTGAGAAGAGACAATTTGTTCAATCTAGGCTTATGGCTTATAAATAAAATATCAGGATTTTGTGTCTCTTATATGGGTCAGCTGAATAAATAACTTATTTACAATATCTCAAAGTGATTTAAATAAAACAAAATTAATAGAGCAGACAGAACCCCAGTTGGACTTTTCTTGTCATGCAATTAAGCATTCAGTACCAGGATCAGCTTACATTTAGTTGAATTAATGTCAAAAAGAGTTGCTTTGAAACCTCAAATACACCAGACTGTTGCAAAGACCATATTTTTAACTCTAAAAAATGATGGCAAGGTCACATTGGTGAAGACAAAAGCTATAAAATTCATTGAACATGAAGAAGTCAATCAAGTTGGAGTCTATAAAAACTCTTCACACCTACATGCTAGGATCTTTGGTACAGGAAGTACATTTTCCACTACCAAAGGAGAAATGGAAACCTGAACCCAGCCACAAAACATGTGATTCACAGTGAAGTCCTTTCTGCAAGTTATGCTAGTGCAATGGTGTCACAGAATTTGAAAGTATCCAGCCAATATCTAATATGACTGAAGGCCCACAACACTTGGGGGTGATCAAGAACCCGAGACTCAAAAAGCCAGGGGATGTAAGGTAAAATTAAATACTACTCTTATTTTTTAAAGCCAAGTTAAATGCCTCTTAATGACATTTTGCTTTTGATATATTCATACATCAATGCCTTGTTTAGCCATCATCAGAGGAGCTTCCTTCTGCAACAAATGGGAACAAATATAGAGAATCACATGAGACAATGTTCAGAGAGTAAGAGAATGTGGAACACCAAGCCCTAAATGAGATGTCTTCACCAAATCCTTACCCTTAGACCTCAGGGACAGCTGCAAAAGGGGAGACATAAGAAGTCTAAAAGCCAAAGGGTAGAGTACAACTAGAAAAGAAGGTCCTCTAAATCAATGGGATCATCAGATATATATCCTCAGAGATACAGAGGCAGCATGCATAGATCCTACATGTCTTTGTCAGATAGGGTCCTAGGTGAGAAAAAGAGTAGTGAACTCATCCCCTCATTCTTATCATAGTAGGTATTTTCTACTGATATCCACTTGCACATGAAAATTTAGTTTTTCTTCTCACTAAAGAAACTATTCTTAAGGGTAAGTTGCATGGTATCCAATAGATTAGCAATAGAAAAACAGATTCAATAACATCTTTATCTACATTCTCTTTTTACCCAGTAGTTCTTGATATATATATATATATATTACTGTTTATGTGGGGAATTTTGAGTGTGGAAATTACTGGGTCTATGCAGTTATATCTATTTGTATGTGTATGCATGTGTGTGCCTTAGGCTCTTTTCTTTCTGTTTGTTTTGTCTTATTACAATGGGTTAATTTTTGCTTTTTCTTGTTGCATTATATTTTATTTCATCATTATCTTTAGATAGCCCACTTGTTTTCTAATGAGAGAGAGAAAAGGTGTAGAACTGGATGGGAAGGTACAGGAAAAGAAACTGGGACAAGTTGAAGGAAGTGAACTCATAGTCAGGATATTTTATGTGATAGAAAAAGAGTTAGTTTCTATAAAAGAAAAATAAAACAAAAATGTTTCTAAAAACTGGTAACATCAATTAATTTTAAAAGATGCTATGAATTTTAAAGAGACTAAAGACAGACATATGGACAGATTTTTAAAGAGGATAAAAAGTAGAGATAATTTACTTGTATTTCAGACTCAAAAAACGAAGGTAAGTAAATAAAAGTTTTATTTTTTTATTTTTTAGTGTAGATGCTAATCTAACTCAATTAGATGGAAAGGTTTTTGGAATTTCTATATTTCTTATTCATTTTGTGCTTCCTTCAGATTTTTAATACTGAACTTTTAGCATTGTATTTTTGATACACTACATGTTTTGATAAGCCCTATTTTACATTCATATGTTTCTAATAAGGTTAATGTTTTTTAAATATATTTAATTCTTGGCTGATCATGCTGAAGCAGCTTGTTTATGTACTCATTGTTTGCTTCCTGATTTCTAGTTTAAATCATTTGTGTCCTGAGAAAATATTTATCACTATTTGAATGCTTTAAAATTTACTCAGAGTTTATCCATGCCTAGAAGTGTGTGTTTTATTCAGAAGAGTACTCCATACAGTAATAAGAAAACTCTATTTTACAACTGCTGAATGAAATATTCTGTAATTACCTGTGGCATTCATTACATCTTTCTGGATTTGCAGCTTAGATGTATTTTCAGTGATTCAAGTGGGCAGTTGTTTGGACTCACACTCAATAATATTTGCTTTATACATTCGCTTATTCTAATTTTAGAGGCACATTTATTTAAATTTTATGTTATCTCCATGAAATTATCTGATTTTCCCTGTCTATATGAGCACTATTTTCCATCATTTCAGTGTTTTATTTTGTCTCCTTTTGGTGTTGTGACATCTGCTCAAATGTTTTCTCCCAATGACTTGGAACATCTTTTTAAGCCTTTTATTTTTATTTCTTTCATGTTTCAAAGTAGTTTTGAAAAGTTCAGTAATTCTTGTTTGTACTCATTTATGTTGATATGGTGGTACAAAGTTCACTACTGAGTTGTTATATGTTCAGATGTAGCTAACTTGTCTTGAGTGTACCAGGAAGGATTGCCGTAGAAGTGAGACAAAAGCCAATGTCCAAAAATCTTAGTTGTGACAATCATTTTAAAAAGAAATAGGAGGTAAAAGCAAATCAGTGGAGAAAAACATGTTCTCTCCTGTAATGTTCGACAGATTTAGACTTCATCTAAATGATAGATGATAAACTGTGGGACTTTTTCATATGAACTGAATTTGTGTTTACAACAATAGTCCAGCCTGCTTCTGTTCCATAGGAAGTCTTACTGTATTGATGGCTCATCTAATGGTATAGGAAAACTCATTGTCCAAATGCTCATCAATCTACGAGTACTTCTTTTTCCATAATAGATTCATCTATTATGGTTAATTTGATAGCTTATAAAATACATCTATAATTGTACCATCTTAAAAATGGCAATCATATGTTACCTTTCTCTTACTGTTTTCTGATGCAAGTTCATAAATTTTATATGCTTATATGTGTAATTTGATATGTTTAGTATGCTTAGAAGTATTTTCTCGCCGGGCGGTGGTGGCGCACGCCTTTAATCCCAGCACTTGGGAGGCAGAGACAGGCGGATTTCTGAGTTCGAGGCCAGCCTGGTCTACAGAGTGAGTTCCAGACAGCCCGAGCTACACAGAGAAACCCTGTCTCGAAAAACCAAAAAAAAAAAAAAAAAAAAAAAAAAGAAGTATTTTCTCAACAAAATCAATCATATTATTAAAAATTTATAAGGTTCCCCCCCAAAAAAATCATGCACAAACAACTCCAGCTTCAATATTTTTAAAATGTAATTTTTAGGTGACAATATTAATTTTAGTCCTTACTAAATTTCATACTTACTGTCCTTATTAAATAATTTCTGTCCATCTAGTTTATTCTGTTGGAAGATTGATTATTATACTTCAATGACTTAAGAGCAATTTATGACAACTAATTCACTGTGAAAGTTCAGAAAACATAAATGGCATATCCTCTTGGTTAAAGTGCTCTAAAATGTAAGTAAAGTGATTATAGGCAGTGCTTACTGTAAACAACAGAAGAAGCACTGAGAGAGCATACGTGTTAGATAAAACAAACATTCAGAGACTGAAGTGTGATTATAGTTAAATTCCATCTTCAGAGATATGGCCTGAAGAAAATGTTTATGGTCAAAAGATTACAACAGGAAATTTCATTAGGGATAGTCTGAGTTTAAGTTCAAGCTCAGGTCAAAGATGAGAGACAACCATGGGAAACTGGTGATTGACTGACTGAATGATGTTTGGCAGTGGTTGCTGAGAAAGGAGGCTGTGTAGTAAGTACTTGCACCATGCAGTATGAGAAGATCCTCCTTGAACTTCTAGACGAGAATGTGAAAGGACTTACCTCCAAATCCTAAGCAGAATATCAATTAAAAAAATTAAAATGGTAAAGAAGAAAAAGCCATTATTATTCATAGATAACATTATAATAAACACATAAGTTGAATTGAAATTTATAGACTAAATAGAGAAGTCATTATATTTCTTTTTATTTATTTATTTATTTTTTATTTTTTTAATTTATTTTATTTTTTATTTTTTATTTTTTTTATTATAGTTCTTAGGTAGCAATTACATTAGATACTAGCAATAAGGAGTCATCAAAGCTTTGTTAAAATGAACATTTTTGTCTGAGAAATGTGTAATTAAGAAAACATGTCATTAGGTATAATGAAAATGGAAACTATGTGTAGAAATACATGCTTTTATTTAAGAAGATAAATATTCACTCAATCCCAATTAAACACTGGATAATTTTTTAGGATGATTATCTTCGTGTTTTCATAGTATGTAGAAAAACTTGTATAGAAAAGCAAAGAATGATAAAGACTTTTCAGAAAACAATAATTTCCAAAAACTAAAACTTCCATCTGGTAATGAGGCTTATTACTCAATCAATATGACATTGGAATAGGCATATATTAATGAATCAATAAAATATTGGCCAGAAACTATAGATAATAAAATGAAATGATCTGGGCAATTTAGTGACTCAAGTAATTGCAAATGTTGGTACTAGTTATTTGTAGAGAAATGATAAAGTAACACATCATTCCACGGAACTCACAAACAGTGTATCTTGAATAAGTAATATAGTGATATAAAATATTTTATTTAGATCATCTACTGCCAGCTTCAGCTTGCATGCTGGACTATTTGAGTCAGTGGAGATTTCTTTGTGGTGAGTGAACTTTGAGGCTGGGCTGCCAAACTTGAACGTCAATTGAGATTAGGAGCAAAGGCTGAACACAGAATTGGAGCTTCAGAACTGAAGAGGCAGAAGGTAAAAGGACATTAAGTTAAAGATCAGCATGAGCTACATTATGAGCAAAGCCTGTGGAATGTGTTAAGTACGCTGATTTGCAAGTGTTTCTTGACTTCTTTTTCTTTTCTTAAGCATGTTGTCTTGTTGATAATAATATTTAATACATTTGAAATAAAATACTTCAATTTCATGATTTCCATTCAAACTACTTCTGAAATATCAGTATAGATTTCACAAAGGCATTGTCATAATAATTAATCACTTTAATATTAATTAAAACCACATAAATACAAATAAACTTGTATTTTAAGTATATATATTCTAAATGAGCTATTATGTAACTAACTTGGATTTTCATTTACCTTTTATTCTCAGTGTTTTACTGGATAAGTATTTTGTCTATAATTTTATTTTTAAACTTACGTTAGCAATTCATCATTAAATCATAATAAAGCCTAATTTGTGGAATTCATCAAAAAATGTGACTTATAGTTTATTTTACTAATTTAGCCAACGGACTATGCTGAAAGTTAAATGCTACAGTAAAGGAAAAAAGTTATTAAAATAAAGTGCTAATTACAATAAAATATTGAAAATATTGACTAAATTTGTAGGAACAAATCGAAAAGTGGCAATATTGTATCTCATAAATATTCTCTTAGAACTACAGCAAAATAATAAACGTGCACAATTTGATTTTGCTAATTCCATAATTTTGGTCTAGTTATGAATTATTTTTTCACAGTAATAATAAAGAACTTTACTTTTTCTTGGAAATATCATTAATCAATTAATATAGTCCAATAACTGTAAGTGTCACATTCTGCTGAACCCTGAAGAAAATGAGTTGCATACAGTAACAAAGAAAGAAGAATTGTATATTTGCAATAACAGTGAGAAAATAGCTCAGTGAAGATAAGAAAATAAAGTTATTACCCAAATCTGAAAAGTATACTGCGTATATTATTAGGAAATCCTCAATGCAAAAGACAGACTCAAAGACTCTAAGTAGAAGATAAATAGACCTACCCTAGGATGAAAAATAGCAGCCAGATAAGAACCCTGCACACTTGAGATACTACACCACACTTTATTTTCATTAATTAAAGACATAATTGTGGAGAAACATTGGACAAAGAGGGAGAAGAGACAGAGGGAAGGAGTGAGAGAGAAGAGAAAAAAGGAAGGAAGAAAAAAAAGTTGCTGAAGGTGATGGAAAGGTGGTAGTAAGAGGGAAAGAAGAGAGATAAGGAACTACTGCTTTTTGGAAACTGATTTGTTTTTAAAAGTTTTCATTCCTTATCATCTTGTTTTTACACATGATCATCATCATCTGTGCCCACAATCATTATTATATGTATAGACAATTTTATTCTGTGTGTATGCACAATGATTATTATGTATGTACAAATGACCATTCTTATATGGGTACATGATTTACATGTATGTACACATTTTAGTGCACATGCATGTTATTGTGCACAAGGAGAAATCAAAGGACAGCTTTTGGGAATTGTTTCTCTGGATAGCATCCAGGAATTGAATTCAGGTGGCCAAGCTCACACAAGTTCTCTGATCTGCTGAGCTATATCCGGGATCCTGTCTTGATATTATTCTAATGAAGGCAATCAACATTAAAAATGCAGCCCTAAATGAGTAATGCTTAGTGTTTTCCTCCAGGAAAAGCCATAGACAAAAAAAAAAAAAAAATTAAAAGAAAACTTCCTATTTTCAGCCCAGGCTATTGTGCTAATTTTATTGGGGACTTTTCATCATCTTCATAGGTTTGTTTTATCTGCAGTCTTCCATATTCACCTGCATTCACTGCTTTTAATTGGTCTATTGTTTTCATCTGTTGCTACACATGAAACTGTTCATATGAAATGGAAGTGTGATTACTGGAGGTGAGATATTTATAGATGAGATGGAGTTATATCACACATGTGACAATGATACCCAAAATGTCATGGACTATCTAAAAAATTACCAGAGTCAGACTTTGGAAACTCCCCTTTGAGTCAGTTGTAGATACTATACTACATATAGTATACTATACTATATATAGGGTATTGCCATTGCCCTTGGCTGCCTCTCAAAACATGAAAGTAAAACCTGTTTTGCTTTACAAGTGAGCTAGAAGTTTTCTCCCTCACAACTGGCTGCCAAAATACATGACGGTTCTATGCAAGCTGCCAGGGAAGAAAAAGAGACCAAAGTTTATCCACTGTAAGGCTACAACTACAAGACTTCAATTTGGAATAGTGTTTTTTACACCTGGACTAATCAACAGCTCTCAAAGTTGGACTCAAGGCTAACTCAATAGGCAGGAACTCGTGCTTTGTAGTGTCACCTTAGCAAGAGGCCATTTCTGAGATGTTACAGATTCTATATAGAAGACCTACTACTGCCACTTTCCTAAACCTATGTCATAAATATTTATCTTTACACTCAAAGGTAAGTGTGGCTCTTACAACCTCGCAAAGAACCATCTCCTTTATAGCAGAGAGGCAACAACAGAGACTCATAGATTTTTAAAACAAAGAAATTAAATTACTGTCACCATCCTAGCTCTAATTGCTACATTTACAATGATCCTGATAAGTTTCATGGAACATCATGGAAAAGAAGTTGAAAGATCGTTAAAGAACAATGGACTGATGTAACATAGTCTCTCATGCATGAGCATAATGGATTCTGCACTTATGAAATCTAAACAATATGATAGCCTAACAAGACCTACATAATGATTGTACCATTTCAGATTTGACTTTTCTAATAAGGATGAGCACAATTTTCTGATCATCCCACCCTTAGCTAAAGATACAAAGATAATCAATTTCTTCCTGAATGCGCAAGGTCTGTTACTTTTCAGAGATATAACCTCTTTATAGGTTGTTGAATCTTGTGGATTGACTTGATGCTGTTTGTATTTTTATGCTAAGCCTGCTCCTGTGAGGTGTAGATCACATACTCAGGTGATTCCATGTGAACACTGACTCCCGTTTTAACTGGTCAAATAAATGCTGGAGCCTGTGATTGGGCAGTAGAAGAAAAAGCTGGGGTTGGAAATTGTAGTAGAAAGAGAGAGGAAGGAGGAAGAGATAGAGATCTAGGGACAATAAGAACGAAGGTGGAGGAAAAGAAGGTGGAAGATGGAGCAGAACCATTTGGCCTGAGAGGTATCCACAAGTAGCAAGGGATCTCATAGCTAGGGAATAGAGAAGTGTAGTGATATATCTGCCTAATCTAGGCATGCAGCTTATAAAATATTATAACTGAGTTGTGTGTTCTTTGCACGGGCATATTGGGTTGTAGATTTACGATACAATCTGATTGGTATAAAAATAAAGTCTAGTGTTTTCTTTCATGGGACTAAAGGGAGCTGAGTGAGACTAGGGTGGTCTTGTCATTCTGCTGACCTATGGAATGTGAGCGGTGGCTCCAGGCATTTTGAGGAAGGATGGGTTTGGGTAGTTTATCAAGCAAGCCATGGGAGCCAAGGCCAGAAGGCTGTTTTAGGCATTGGGCAAGGAGAAATAGGCTGGATGGAAGTGGAGCCAGCAGTGGCTTGTTCTTGGAGCTGAGCAGAGAGCATGGTCTAGAGAAGGTGAAACATGCTTTATACATTATACTCAATAGTTGAATCACATCTGATTAACCCTATATGTGTACATATGTTATGTACATATATATATATATATATATATATATATATATATATATATATATATCATTAGGCTATCAATAATTAGAGAAGAAATGAATTTGAGGGTAAAGACAGCTCTACAAGAGGTTGAGGAGAGAAGAAAGATTATATAAGTACAAAATTCATCTATGAAATTTCCCAAACAAAATTTTAATTAAAAAGAAAGATATATAATGGCATTGATAAAAATCAAGTCACGAATTAATGGGGAAGACAGGCTATGATAGAAAATCATTCATTGTAGAAAATCAGTAAATATTCAAAAAAGGAATTCTAAGCATGTTATATAAGATAAGACAAAAGCAATGAATATTTATAGGAAGTACTTAAAAGATGAAGAACAAGGTAACATTCAGCAATTCCAAAGCCATGGTATTGATCATCAGGACCACTAAAATTATATGAGTATATGTACTAAAATAATTATCAAAGCTTGCAGTAAAATGCAATCAAACTGTATATGTGAAATTACACTTGAAAACATTTCCTGAAGTAGACTTCATGAAATTACCATTGGACAACATATAAATTGGTAAAAAAAATTTAAGAAGGAAATTGTTTGTGTTTTTCATTTCTATTTCCTGATACTGGCTGGAATAGTCCTCATATCCAGTCAGCAAATATGAGTATGTCCACTCGTGCTCTACTCCCCAGCACACTTTGCTTAACCTTTTTTCTTAACAATACTCATGTCTCCTCACATTGGTCACCTGCTTCACTCTTAATAGCATATGTTTCTTTTGTAAACTTATTTCTTCTATTAAGAGAGCCAATTTATTATCATTAATGTGAATAATCACTTCAAAATGGGGTGTAATTGTTTTTGAAAAGTATCAAATAATTTGAAAAGCTATAATTATGGTCCTTGCTTAATTCAAGCAGGCACTACAATATGTGCACAAGTATTCTAAACATCCTCATGTATACTGAGCACCAGATTTCACACTTAAGTAATCCTGTATCTTTTCTATGTTGTGTGCACCTGCCATATCCCTAAAGCTCTGCTTTCATACTCCTCTCAGGGATAAGGATCAGATCAATTAGCCAAGGGCACCTTATGTGTGGGACCGTGAAAAGGATAGCTTGTTTTCTGGTAGAACACTGGCTAGAAATGGCCAGAGACCCTGTGTGAGACGAATACATTTTGCCACACTCCCAGACTCCAGACTCCTGACATGTGGTCTAAGACCTCCATTGATCAGTGCCTTTCAGTCACATAGGGCAACGACCCTACCAGCCACTCCACAGGTAAAGGGTGTGACTACAGGCTTCAGCCTCAAGAGATTTCCATATTAATGAGATACCTGAAGGCCAGAGGGCGTAGCCAATTAAGCATTCTTTCCAAGAATTCTTCCCTCCTCCCTCCCTATTTAACTCAGGTCTGCCCTGGGGTTGGAGGGTGGGGAGTACAGCCAGATTCAATGACTTTCCATCATGACAATAAATCCTTTAAAACCATGGACTTCCTTGTGTCTTTGGGCTCCCGCCATGGGGCACTGTGGAGAAGGCCTTTAACTAATGAGCCACCGCCTAATCTTCCACTGAGGACTTCTCTACGTTCCTCAGTGAAGCCTGGCAACTCAAGCAAGCTAGCCAAGCCAGTGATCCAGCCAAGTGAGTCCCAGTAACCAAGAGTCTCTACCCATGGGACTCTGTCGGGGGTTTCCCTCCCCCTTGTTCCTCTCAGGTGGGGGCCAGCCCATATGCCCTCCTGTCTCAGTTCCTCCACAGCTCTCAGCGGTGTCTGGGAGCCCAAAGACTGAGACCACTGGCATCTATGTCAATCGCCTCTGACCGGAGACCCCCACTCAAAAGCTCTGCCCCCACTCGACTTCAGACTGAGATCTCTCCATGCCTGGGCAGAGTTTGGTGCTACATGGAGTGAACTCAGTCAAATTCCTGTGCTTCTGCTCCCTAGACCAGCAGATCCACAAATCCACCAACAGGACTCACACCTGCACGTGTGAGCTAAAACTGGAACAATATAAAATATCTTTTTGTGAACATATAAATATCTATTAAATCATTGGAATAAATGTTGGGTATATTATTCCATGCATTTTTAGAAGTATGCTATCCTTCACAATATAAACAACTTCTTTTGCTTATTACCCTCAATAGCAGGATTACAAATTATAAACATATTTATAAAGTATTTAGTTACTTGTCTATTGAGATGATAAATAGTTATGAAGAAAGTCCTTATTTAGGTTTATAGTCCACAGGTCATAATATACAATGGCAGAGTGTAGACATGGTAATAGGAACAGCCAGAAGGTCATATATTGATTCATATCCAGAAGGCCTAGGCATCCTGAGAATAACATCAGTCTTTTGAAAACCCACAGTCTCGCCCCCAGTGATATACTTCCTCTAGTAAAGCCACACTGTTTACTCCTTCCCAAACATTGACCAAATGAGGACAAAAGTATTCAAAGGCTCAAGATTTTGGTGTAATGTATCATTCAAAGAATCACAATAAGCTTTAAATTTAATCTTTAAAAATCAATATTTATTTCTAAAGTGTCGATGGTGACACTGCAGCATTTTTTCTACTCTTTCAAGAAAAGGTCTCAGAATATTTGTCTTGCTTTTATTTGTTTATTTATTAAAAATTGATTCTTATCTCAACAATATATCCCAACCACAATTTGCCCTCTATCTCCTTGAAACCTCCCCTTTTCCCGCAGATCTATGCCCATCCCATTTCCTATTCAGAAAGGAGCAATCCTCCAAGAGACAACAGTCAAATAGGAAAGAACAAGATATAATATGACAAGGCAAAAGCCCTCTTATTGAGGTGGGACAAGGCAAGTCAATAAGAAGAACGAGTCTTAAGAGCAGGCAAAAGAGGCAAAGATACTCCTGGTCCCAGCTTCAGAGTCTTACAGTCTTAAAAGACTATCAAGATAACAGCCATTATATATTCACAGGAGACCTGGTACAGACCCATGCAGGTCTATGCTTGTTGCTTTGGTTTTTGTTAGCCCACCTGAGTCCTGCTTAGTACATTTGGTGCATCATATTTTCCTGGTGTCCTCCAGCCTCTCTGACTCTAATCTTTTCTCCCCCTCTTACATCCTTCTCCAATCTCCAGGGACAGACTAACAAAGAATGCTATACACCCAAAACTGAGCAAGGCACAAAAATATTAGTATAGCAGAATATCATGGGAATCATTTCTTGATTTTTTTTGGTGCCATTGTGTTGTTTCTACTGTGGATTTGCCCATCCAGTTAGTATAAGGCATGTAGTTTCCTGACTTGGGCCTCAAGTTAAACCAAATATGGGTTGGTAGCTTCCAATGTTCTACTAACCATTGCCCCAGCACCTCTTGCAGGAAGGATGGTTGTAGTAGAGATTTTTATATTTGTTTTAGTGATTAGGTTTCTCATTCCATAGCCTGCAGAATACTTTCCTGTGCCAAACTGACTAGAATATATACATAAAGATGCCATGCCCACATCAGCTTGACCTCTATATGTGCAATGAGTTACGTGGAAACTGTCCTCAGCGGTGGGGCCCCATTGCCTGTTTTCAAAGGGCAAGCAACTCACTGTCCTTGGATCAGCCTGGATTGTTGACAATCTCCACAGTATGTCTTTCACCAACAACTCAATCAAATGTAACTGAACCCCACAACTAGATGCCTTTCCTGACTACAAAACATGGCCAATTCAGACCCTGTGTTCCTATTACTAAGAGTCATCAATAGAGTCATCCTCATAGAATCCAGAAAATTTTCACTGCACTAGATTTCCACAGGGTCCACTAATTCTTTTCCAATTCCGGCTATCTCTCCCTGTATTCTCTTCCTTCATACTTCTGCTGCTGTCTGCACTTGTCCCCTCCAGTTTTAGTCTACCACAGAAACTATCTAATTTCATTTGCCTTCTCAGAGAGATCCATGCTTCCTCACAAAGCCTCATTCTTTACCTCAATCTCTAGAACTGAAAGATTGGACCTTGACTATCATTTACTTCAGATCCTATGGCCATTTGATTATTTGTTTATTTTTTTAAGATTCATTCATGTATTTTATGTATAGATTATCAACATTAGGAATGCTAAGGATTTCTCAAACCTGCATTTCAAAACTCAAATCATGAAAGTTTATAAAATTCATTTCGGTGGCTTATACCTGTAATGCTTTTTCTGGATAGGATAAGGCAGAATGGTCTCAATGGCAGCCTACATGACTAAAACTATCTCAAAACCAAGCAGCAAACCAGCTAAAAAAAGTTAGCAACCAAAAACTAACCCTCCAAATAAAGAGAAACAAACAACAACAATTATAACAAGAAAAATAAAAACTCCAAGGAAGCAACATAGAAATTTTAAATAAAAAATATATAGTAGACATGCATGCTCACACACACACACATGCATGTACACATGCCACTTCCCCCCTCCCCCCACTATATGAGAAGCAAGGAAACAATGGAAAACTTTCATATTTGTTTTGAGACTCTTTGTATCTGATCATCATTTTATATAAGTGGTTTTGTCCTGGCTTGTCCAACTCATCTTATTCCTGGAATTTACCTGCTATGAACTGTTTCAGACAGCAGAGATTGGTAACTCTAGTAGAACATTCTGTCTACACTTATGTGTAGTTATGGAAAAGCTAATATCTGAAGGATTCATGAAATGTTTCCATAATGAGATCTTTAAAATGACAAGTTTAAGCTGACAAGAAAATTGAACAATGACAATATATATGGTATCTCCATAGCAGATGATAAAGGGTTAGAGATACCATTCATAAATTAACTACATAAATTATAAAAGTTATGTGTATTAGAAGACTCACAACTGCAACCTTTTAATGTAATGCAGATTTCTATTTAGGCTATATGTTATCCTAACACCAATGATATGTTTTAACTTTTTTTTACTTTATTTATTGTGGATATTCAGGAAGAGTCAGAAGATGTACAATGCTCATGAACAAGAAGAGAAAATTTAATGTAAAGTAGAAATATGAAAATGTAATAATAATAGCATGTGTTGAAAATTTAACTCAAGTAGAATGTCTCAGTTTTTCAAAATGTACATCTGTTAACTGTTATTGTTTTTTATTGTTTGATATATGAAGTGCTACTGTTAGATTTTTTTATATCTTTAATGTCAGAATCCCATATTGTTGATTATCAGTTTTATCGAGGAGAATGTCTATAAATGAGACATGTTTGCTGCATATATTTAGCCTTGTGTTAAGTGCCCTGGTCATATGTAAAACAAAAAAAGTCCATCTAAATAATATCTTTCCACACGTAAATGTAATGGCATAAGATTAGTTCAACTCATTATAAGTACTAATATATCCAAAAGAATAATAACTGCTCTAAATTTCATGAACTCTTCTTGACCAATTCTGATACAAATGATAATGGTATTGTCCATCTAAAGCTTATTAAAGCATGTCTTGTTTTATTCCTTCTTCCCCAAGAATGTCAGGATACATACATTATTCACAGGAAGCACAGTGAACTTTAAGTAGGAGATTATAGTAGAGGGAAATAGGAGAGCCTCATTCTGCATTCTAACCCATGCTGTTATTAAAGGCTACTGTGGACACATTCTTTTCCCTCTCTTTAAGTCTTTTTCCCTTTTTATTCCTTCTATCTTATTCCTTTTCATCTCCAAAAATATCATCAATTCTACTTGTTTTCTATAGGATGTGAAGATACCAGCTGAGTTACTGTAAATGATTTGCTGACTTCATATTGTGAGCGGGACCTTTAAATAACTTAGGATGAAAAAGGCATTGTTTGCCAGATCATTTACTACTCCTCTTTGTCTAGAATATCACTGGGTGAATTTAACTCAATAAATAAGACTGCATTTGGTTGAAGAATTCAGCCTAAAGTAGCAAGCCAATGTAAATTAGGTCATTAAATTATGTCAATTGTACTGAAAAGGTCAGCAGACTTTAAAAGTCAATCACAAATTCTGACACGCCCATGGAACTGCGCATGTGTTTTTCACAGCATGTTTCTTTGACTGTACATCCACAAGAGAGGACTATGGCCATTACCCAAAAAGGGAGATGTACAATTGTTCTTATTTAAATATCAATTATGACTTGTGAGGAAATATTGCAAATGAAATTTTAAAATTGCAGTACTGTGGAAAATTGCTGTTTTAAATTTGGGTGATAAACAAAAAATGTGTCAATGTAATAGGAAACATTATAAATTGTTAACATGGAGCAATGGGTCTTATCAGTAATTTCTACATTTATTTGTCCTTGATCCTCTTTAATATGTTTTTCATAGCTAAACACGATAGAAAACTAAGGAAAAAGGTTTTGTAAAGTCATTTGTTGCTTTTTTCTTGAAACTTATTTCATTATTGATATAACAAAAAAATAACACCTTGTCTTTTTTTTTCCTCCAGGGAATAATAGTGGGACCTTAAATTCTTATCCCTGAATGTGACAACTTTCCTGGGAAATTGTCTCAACACAACTACTGATGTTCTTCACGGTCCTAACACCGCAATTCATGTATTTTAATTTTGAGTGTACTAATGATGGCCCATTTGTGTAATTTAAAAATTCTTTCACTTAAAATTCTCCTAAGGTAAAATTATTTACTTGTCCTGTTCAAGTTTGAAGCTCTTTTGACAGACAAACAAACATCTTGGTAAAGGGCAGTGTTTTTGCCTTATATATGATAGCAGTATATTGCTTTTCTAGATTATTTCTGATTTATTTAACACAATATTTAATGCAGTTTGGCACATGTACATTTATACCAATAATTTTCAATAATTAAGACAGGAGCACATCATGTAGCCTTAGCAATTTCAATTTTTATCAAAAGCCACATGCTGTGGACACACGTAAAAGTATGAAGAGCTTGAATATGTAAAGTAATTATGCTATATATAAGAGGTAAAGAACAACCATCCTTCCCAGCCAGAGCAGAGCAAAGGAAGACTTCCTTGCAAAGTGACTGTGTGTGGAGAAGTGTCATGAATACTCTGAGGACAAATAATATCATTCCTATAGAGTGATGACTTGGTTAACAGGTTGTGCCCTGGATTCTGTGTGATGTAAGATCCTGATACTCAGTAATCTCTCCAAAATACACACTTCTAGTCTAATTATGAAGAAAATATGAGTAAATGCAGACTGTTATACAAGTATTCTGTAAACTACCAAGGTTACCAAGAAAGAAAGACTTAAAATCTTTGCAATCCAGAATATCTTATGAGATCATGATGACTAATCACAACTTTGTATCTTAGATAGATATTGGGAAAGAGAAAAGAGGCATCAACTAACCTTACTTGCTTACATACTTACTTAGTTCAATTGCTATAAAAGCAAATGTGCTAAAACCATTATCTCAAGTACAATGTTTTTATCCCATAGTTCATTTGAGCTTGATTTTGTTACTGATTTTGTCATCAGCATGTTGAACTTTTGCATCTTCATTGCTTATTGATTTGTGTCATCCTATATTTGTGGGTTAGGAGCATTTGGCATTTATTTGACTTATCCCCCTTGGATATTGTTCTTAGTCACTATAACAAGACTGCTATACTCTTCCAGCTATTTAATGTATTTGAAGATATTTTAAATAATTGCTTGGTATTTTCACTAGATACTTGCAGGAAGGAAGATTATTTTTTCAGTATCTGGCTAGTCATATGATCATAAATTAAAATTTTCTAAAATAGTAATAGTTATTCCTATTAAACATATAAAACTCCCTGAGAGATTACGTCTGTCACATTAATTCCCAGACTGCTTATCTCTCTTTACCTTGGCTTCATTGCTGTGCTTATATTCTCTGAACACATGAGGACCAAGAACCCACTAGAATTATATTTACCTGAATAGTGTTCATAACCAAATGTCTGTATGTATAGAGAGAGGCAGGGGAGAAAGAAATTTGAAGGCATGGTTTGGGGCCAAGCTGTAATATAGACTGGAAAATTGTAGTGTTCAGACTTCTCTTGAGGCACTTGTGAATAACCAATTTCTCACTCCAAAAAAGGTATCAGTGACAGGAAAGTATCCTGATACTCTGATTCTGTCGTAGAATATGCCTACCTAGCATGGATGGCTTAAAGGCTCTGTGACCTTTCTGGTCCCCATAAGCTAGCTGGTTTTCTGTGACTCATATTCCCCTGGCCTTTCTGCATTACACAATGCTTCAAGTCCAAGGAAAGAATAACTCAAATGTGAAAATAATAAATACATTTCTATCAATGATTTTTCTCCAAAAGTTACAGAATATGCTGGGAATATGTAGAAGTTTGATCACTTATGATTCTGATGGTTGCAAACAAGGCCAAAAATCACAAGATGAATAGCTAATTTAGGTCAAGAGAAGAGATAAGTCTATTGATGATTTATGTAATCTAACTGAACAAAGAGAATCTTAAATGAGAAAATATTATAAATACTGTGCTAATTTCTTTTCTGGTGCCCTGATAAAACACCTGGCAAAAGACATCACATAGAAAGAAGAGTCATTTTGGTCTGTAGTTCCAGAGAAAGTGTTCATATGCTAGGGCAGTCATGGCTTCTGGCAGCCAGAAAAGATCAAAGACCCTCAACCAAAGACAAAACAGACCAAATGAACTAGAAGTGGGCTGAGGCTGTGAACTTTCAAAGCAACCCCTGGTGACTAATTACGCTATAAAGGCTACCTTATCTTTCCAAACAGTCACTAACTGGAGACCAAGTTTTCACGTAACTGAGCCTATTGAGACCATTGCTCAATTCAAACTACCACAGGCATGAACCATTGGCCATAAATTTTGGCTTAGAGGATATAAAACTCTGCACACTATCTGTTAGTAAGTCAGAAATAAAAAGTAAATTATAAACACTTTTAAAATTCTGTTTCTTTACTTATAGTGTTTAAGTTGCATACTATAATAACCATATGATCTTTGTTATTACATTTTTGTGAAAATTCTTTTGATACTTTTTAAAAGTTGGATTGCATGTCATTTATTAAAAAAGAAAGCCAAGTGTTTTCACCCTGTGTTCTCAATTTAATTATGAATGCTTTGCAAAGTGATGATCAGATAAAAAAAGTAAAGATGACCTTATTGATTACAAAGTATATTCTATACTTTGTAACATATGCCTGAGTTTTACAGTCAATTAAGGAGAGCATGCATTTGCTTGCATTTGTTGTAAAAGTTTGCAAAGAAATTAGTATTCTTCCATTTGGAACTTTTTTCCAGCCTAATTTATTCTAAAGTTTTGAACATCTCTGGACTAATTTTGTCATTATGTCACATTAGCACTAATTGAGCAAACTCAGATTTAGAGCCTTGTTGTTCTAAATGGAACATATTTTAAGTTCCAAGAAACACAGACTGTCATTGCTCCTTGTGTTAAATTAAATTGCTTACATCTTGTATTGCTATGTCTAAAAGTAACTGTAATTTATAGCTAAAACTTTTCTGAAACTTTTAAGAGTAATCACAATTATAAACAAAATATTAAGTGCCTGATACACTGGAAAGTACTCTTGAGCACAGAAGAAAATACTAGTATAATCATAAGTCTTCCAGTTTAAGTGTACTCTAGACTTAAATTCTGAGACTACAAAATTGAGGGATACCTGAGTAGCTGAAATGTAAGTGTAGCAACCTCTAAAGATACAAAACTGTAAGACTGTAGAGATGGTTGTGCAGTTAAGAGTGGCATTCCTTCTGAAGAAGATACATGTAAATTCACAGCAACTATATTGAGTAGCTTGTAACAATATATAAATTCAGCTTTGGAGAACACTGTGTCCTATGGAAAGTACATTAGCATGCACATTCACTCACAAACACATTCCCATAATAAAAATAACCTTGTTAACATTATTTTTTTTTAAATTGAGATAATTTCTCACTATGTCATCCCATTTGGTTTCTCTAGATAGACTAGATTGGCTTCCAACTGGCAGATATCTGCCTGTCTCTGTCCCATTAGTGTTGGAATTAAAGGCATGTGCCGCCATATAGGTAAAAGAGTAGGTTTTTTGTTTTTTGTTTTTTTTAAATATAGAATCCATGGATCATTTGCTAAAGTGTTATTTAAACTGATGATTTTTAACACTTAAATAACCAGTTTTAAGAAAATGTAGGTATGCCTGAAGGCAACATTAGAGATTTCAACTGTAATGATGCTATATTTATAAACTAGACTGCCTCAAAGATGGTTAGCTAGGGTTGTGAGTATGTTTACATGTCACTTACTAACACATAATATTTACTCTTAAAGCTAACTAGATATAATCAAGGACCAGTAATTATGAGAGAAATTATGGATGAAGTAATAATGTTTGAGAATTTAAGGACCTTTGGAATCAACTAATATATGATGAAAATGATGTGTTTGCAAAACTAAAATTTACTCTCTAATTATTTTTTGTTGCTACCCAGGCATAGATTGTCATCAACAGGTCAGTGATATTTTATACTTAGGCTAAACACTGAATTTTGGTCATGGCTTATAACATGTGTGCTTCTAGAAGTATTATATGCAGCAGTGATTACTGGGATTTAGCTTACCATTATGTTAAAAATCATAGGAATGTTAAAATACTTTTGCTTAAAACTGTTGTAACATTCAATAATTTTCAAACGTCTCAACATTGATGACCTTATTAATCTGGTTTTGAAAGTATTTACATAACAGATTTATTTCCAGAAAACAAAATAGCATTAAAATTAAATTGTATTGAATTTGAAATAATTATCATTTTTGTAGGGTTGTAATAAGGCCATTGTTGATAATATTAAAAAGTTAGCATAATTTGAAGTTTACTTAAAATTATAATCCACAGAAATTCATGGGCTTTCTATATTTTATTCTAGGGTTTTTTAAACTGCAAGTGAACTGTCTTTTATTTTAGGAAAGTTTGCAAATTATTTTACTTTCTGAGAATTAAAAATATTTTGTTAAAATAAGCAAGTAATTAGAATTTTAATTTTCTGGTGTTAAATTTTTCAGTTATTCTATGTAACCAATAGTAAATAAAATTGCTGAGAAAGGAAGAGAATGCAAAACAAAATGAAACAAAATACCAGAATTTAGTAAATTGGGACAGTTATTATAGATTCTCAAAAAATAAGATATGGAACTGGGGTTTGAGTTAGGCATTTGTGAAGATATGATGAATTTGTGATTTAGGTGTGGAAATATTTGATGTTAATGTTTCTCAAAAAAGGAACTTGAAAAATGAATAAACATGAGGGAAGAAGGAAACAAGAATGTCTGTGACCTTCCTTAGTTTCTAAGAATATTTAAGGTAAATGATGTTTCATACCCTAGATGTTTTTCTGAAGACAAATCTAACTGTTGTTCTTTATACAACCTTGAACATGCTACCCATAAAGCAGACTTTCTGCTGAACTGTAAACTTGTTCCGTGTTATCAAAGGAGATGTAATAGTTAAAGTATTCTTGTTGTATAAAATGCATTCACTAAACCTCAAGTCCCCTGGTTTCCTGCTTTAGTTCTTCTGGCTTTAATTAGGAGAGGCTACTTGGCCAACCCCTCACAGAATTAATGTAAGGTCTAGTAATTTCACTATTATGTACATATGAATAGGAAATTAGTGTGTCAAAGGAGTAAGCTCCCTAGAACCTACTTACAAACCTTTTGGCCCAAAGTTTCTCCTGTCTAAAAGAAACTCAGGGACAATAATGGAACAGAGGCTGAACAAATGGCCAACCAGTGAACTGCCCAAATTGGAATCCATCCCATGGGCAGGCACCAAACCCTGACACTATTATTGATACTATATTGTACTTACAAACAGGAACCTAGCATGGCTATCCTCTAATAGGCTCTTTTAACAGCTAAGACAGATGCAGACACAGCCAGTCATTGGACTAGGGTCAAGGCCCCGATGAAAGAGATAGGGGGAGTGACTGAAGGAACTGAAGTAGATGGCACCCATAGGAAGACTAACAGTGTCAACTAACCTGAAATCCTGGGAGCTCCCAGAGACTGAGCCAACAACCAAAGAGTAACACAGGGGTTTGTCTGTGTGCCCAGGCTCGTAAGTAGTAGAGGGCTGCCTTGTCTGGCCTTAGTGGGAGAGAATGTTCCTAATACTATAGAAACTTGATGCCCCAGGGTGAGACGATAAGGCTAGGCAAAGGGGAGAGGGAGAAGAACTCTCATAGTGGGACTGGGAGGGGGCAACATTTGGCATGTAAAAAAATAATAAAAATGTAATCTACACTTACTCTTATTTTACACTAATTAATTGGTCTACATGTCAATGGGCAAATGTATAAAAAACCATGTGAAAGTCCATGATAAAAAAACAAAACAAAGTAAAGAAAAAAGAAAAATAAACAAAAAACAACAAAAAAGACAGAAAGACAGGTAGAAAAAAGAAAGAAAGAAAAAAGAAAGAAAGAAAGAAAGAAAGAAAGAAAGAAAGAAAGAAAAAAGAAAGAAACATGGGAGGCAGGAAGAAAGGAAAGAAGGAAGGAAGGAAAGAAGGAAGGAAGGAGGAAGAGAAACAGTACAGACAGGAGCTATTAGAGAGTCCTTAAGAATTGTGAAATAGATGTTGAAGTGTGGGTCTTCCATGTTAATGGCTTCTGAAAAGGGGATGGCTGAGAAGAGACTCAGTTATTTTTAGAGAGTTGGTCATTTGGAGTTTGGTTGTGCTTCAGTAAGTGTATGGGCAAAACAAATTGGACATCATGTATTTTTATTTTCATTTTAGCAGAAGGACACAAGGGTTGAGGATGGACCTGAGAGGAAAGGGAAGTACCTGTGATCATGATGTATGGCATAACATTCCAAATAATTAATAAAAATTGTTGGGGGAAAAAAGAAATAAAAATGAAGACTTAAATTTCATCAATTTTTATTGGATATTTTATATTTCTTTACATTTCAGATGTCATCCCCTTTTCCCATTTCCCCTCTTTTGAATCCCCCATTCCACCTCCCTTCCTCCTTTTTGCTTTTATACCATTTTAATTACATGGAAGTATTAAGGTCAGTTCTAGGTTGAGGACTAGCAATACAATAGATGCAAATAGTCAAGGAACAAGCAAGACAATAAAAACAAATAGTCAAAGAACAAGCAAGGCAATAAACAAAATTCCATGAACACTCCCATGATCACTGTTTCTAAGGGCTTATCAGAATGACCAACATTTTAACATAATGAATACCCGTGAAATCCTCAATTAAACAGATAACTAAGATTTTTCTTTCCTACTTACATTTCCTGTGCCTCTTAATCACCTGCCTTTCCCCCACCCCAGGTTTCCAGTGATTTTTCTTCCTATATTTAGTCTAAATTTAAAATATTCTCATATATATAGATGTGTTTTTATTAGTATTGTGATTATTTATTTGTATATATTCATAAATGTACACACACAAAATTATAATTATAATTACAAAATTATAATTACTTTCTTTTTTTGTTTGTTTCTCTATCTCCCTCTCTTAAAAAATGTTTAGGTAGAATTTCATCATTTAGTTCTTGCTGGCCTTTAACACCATATGATAATATTGCCTTAGCCACCCAAGTACTGGGAATACAGCTGTGAACTGCTATGCTCAACCTATAGAGTCTATTACCATCTTTTTTTTAAAAATCTCTTCTGATTGGTATAAGCTTGCAATTTATTTTGTCATTTATTAGGATCACAACCTTTGCTTGCTTCTTTGTCAGATTTGATCTGTGTGTTTCTTTTCCATCTATTCACTTTAAAGTGTTTCCTAACTTCAAATCTGACTTTCATGTATTTAACAGATTTTGTATCTTAATACATTCAGTTATTATATGTCTCTTGAGTGGAATATTGGAGGCCATTAATATTTAAAGATGTTATTGGAAGGTGTACGCTGATTGCAATCATGATTATTGGTTTTGATGTTTATGTTTTCAGTTGTATATTGTGTTTTGGTAATTATAGCTTCATTTGCTCTCTTTCTATAGTTTCTTGGCTACGCTAATTCCTCCCTTCTGTCTAATGTATGGCTTTCTGCATTTCCTTTAGTGGTGATATGTTGTAGATGAGTTCTTTTAATTTTTTTGAATTATGGGATGTTTTCTTTCTCCTTCAATTTTGTCAGAATATTTTGCTAGGCATAGTAGTATAGGTTGGTAGACATTCAATTTTAAAGTACATTTCTCTAGGCTTTTCTGAAGTCTATGTTTTCACTGAGAACACAATTATTCTTATGGGTTTGGCTTAATGTATAATTTGTGTGTTTTCTGACTTCTGAAATTTGATACACTTTATTTTGTGTATTAAATATAATGACTATGATATGACAGTGTGACTTTCTTTTCTATCACCAGTCTGTCTTGATCTGCCAGCTCCTAGTAATGACACAGAGACATTTTATTATTTATGAAAGCTTAGACCTTATGGCTTAGGCTTGTTTCAATTATCTCATATTTTAATCGCCCATTTATACTAATACATATTTGTCACATGTCCTGTTATCTCTCTGTCAGTCCCCATATATTTGACTTCCTCCGTGTAGGCTGACAGGGAGGAATCCTAGTGCCTGATTCTTTCCCAGAGTTCCCATCTCTGCTAGGAAGTATTGCCATTCCTCTCCAGTCATCTTATAGGCTGTCAGTTCTTTGTTAAACCAATCAGAAGATGATGGAGAAGAATGTTTACAAAATAGGCAGGTGATGATCCAATGAAAATAAAAATGCCAAGGTTGGGTCTGTATTAAACACCACGCTAGTACATAAGTCAATGTTTGAATGATATAAAGACAATCTTTACACACAGCACAAAACGATGATCCCAACATTTTCCCAGACTTATCATTTGGCATTGTGTTCTTTATATATGTATATCAGTATGTCTTTTCTTAATTTGGGGAAGTTTAACTCAATGATCTTATTGCAAATCCTATCTCTTCCATTTATATTCTTCTAGTTCAGTGTTCATTGTAGTCTGAGTTCTCTTTAATATTTCTATATATTTATTGAACATTTAGAAATGTGTGATTTAATTATCTACTGTAATATATCAAAAACAACTAAATTAAATAACTCTCAGACTATTTTTCTTTAAGTGAATTCAGTCAAATTTCCTAAAAAACTTGTAATAAAACAATGTCATTATCATAACTCAATTTTAGTTAATTAAAGGACAAAAAGAAAAGAACTGGAAGCAAGAAGGTAATTCTTCTTTTGTTGTTGTTGTTGATCATTTTTATTGGATATTTTATTTACAGTTCAGATGTTATCCCCTTACCACATTTCCCCCATTACCCAAGAACCTCCCATTCCATCGCCTCTCCTCCTGCTTCTCTGCAGATGTGCCCTTACCTACCCTGCCACTCTCATCTCCCCACCCTCGAGTTCCCCCACACACACGGCGTCCAGCCTTCATGGGACCAAGGATCTCCTTTCCCACCTATGCCCGACAGGGCCATCCTCCCTTACATATACAACTGGAGCCATGAATTCCTCCCTAAGTGCTCCAAGGCTGGTGGGTTAGACCTCGGGAGCTCTGGTTGGTTGGTATCATTGTTCTTCTCATGGGGCCACAAACCTTTTCAGCTCCTACAGTCTTCACTATAACTCCTCCATTGGGAACCCCCTGATCAGTTCAATGGTTAGCTGTGAGCATCTGCCTCTGACTATGTCAAATTCTGACAGGTCTCTAAGGACACAGCTACATCAGGCTCCTGTCACCATGCACCTCCTGATATCCACATCAGCATCTACCTTTGGTGATTGCACATAGGATGGATACCCAGGTGGAATGGTCTGCAGACAGCCCTCCTTCAGTTTATGTCCCACACTTTGTCCCCATATTTGCTCCCTTGAGTATTTTGTTACTCCTTCTAAGAAGGACCAAAGGGTCCCCACTTGGTCTTCCTTCTTCATGAGCTTCATGTGGTCTGTGAGCTGAATCTTGGGTATTTCAAGCTTCTGGGCTAATATCCAATAATCAGTGAGTGAATACCATGTGTGTTCTTTTGTGATTCAGTTACTTTACTCAGGATGATATTTTCTATTTCTATCCATTTACCTAAGAATTTCTCGAATTTATTGTTTTTAATAGCTGAGTATGTTTTTAATAGCTGAATATGTTGTTGGTGTGTTGTATCTCTGTATTTTAAGGCCAGAATAAAGCAGACTTTAAACTTTGTATCTCAAGAAGCTGTATTTCACTGGTGGAATCTCAATAGATTAGATATTTTATTGATTCAAACAAACCTAAATGAAGCATAAAAGCATATTGAATTTGTAGAGTGTCTAGTGACTATGAGAAGATTTCCTTTGATAATTTTGTCCCACCTATTACAGTCAGTCTACACTGTGGACCATTTCCATTTCATCTAAGTTTAGGTAATTCATGTAATTTTTTGTTAAATTTCTTTAAACACATTCAATATACAGTGAGTGCTTGGTTATGGGATGGTTACTCAGGCTTATGAATGATATAATTAGCAACTATGTTATCTGCCTTTGTGAAAGTTCTTGTTAAATAAGTGGTGTAAAATATATGTTTTATAAATATCCTAATTAGTGAGAGTATTCAGAATGTATGAAACCAAAATTTCACCCTCACTTAAAGAAAAAATTAGAATGCAAATTCTTGTTGGCCTTGAGACATTTACAAACTTACATACTATACATTAACTTATTTTAAATTTAAAATAATATATAATTATTTTTAATGTTTGATTGAAATATTTTAATTTTAGCTTTGTTTACTTTTAGTCCTTATATGTTATATTGAAAGATTCTAAAATGAATAGATAATATTTGAGTATTAACTTAGGTTCATGGATTTTTGAATGAGAGACATTGTACTAAATCATCAAAATATGTGCCATATAAAATAATATCTTGAGTACTGTATTGCATAGATCTGGAAAGAGTAGGCAGCCTTGTCTAGTCCCTGATTTTAGTGGGGTTGCTTCAAGTTTCTCTCCATTTAGTTTGATGTTGGCTATTGTTTTGCTGTATATTGCTTTTATTATGTTTAGTTATAGGCCTTGAATTCCTGATCTTTCCAAGACTTTAACATGAAAGGGTGTTGTACTTTGTCAAATGTTCTTCAGCATCTGGCATGGGGGCGGGGACCCTTGGTCCTGAGGAGGCTTGATGCCCCAGTGTAGTGGAATGCTAGGGTGGTGAAGCAGGACTGGGTAGGTGGATAGGGGAGCACTCTCATAGAAGCAAGGGGATGGGGAGGGGATAAGGGATTTGTGGAAGGAAAACTGGGAAGGGGGATAACATTTGTATAATAATAAAAGAACAAAATAAAAAAAGTGTTCTCACTAGTAACAGCAAAAAAAAAAAAATATTTCTTGTGATATTCTTTCCTAAAATAGATGTTAGATCTGCTTCTTCTGAGTTTGTTGTAATGTTTTTCCTTTCCAAGTGTAAATCAGAAAAATCTTACAATGTTTGCAGCATTAACGTCTAGTAAACGTCACCAAGGCTGTTTATGATTTCAAGATTGGGCTCTCAGCATGCTAATGATTCCTCTAAGAAATGCAAAGCAATTTAAATATAATAAAGAAAATGCTTATCATAGAAACAGCAGTGAAAACCCACAGTTTAATCCTTCTCCAATTTTATGTTTTATGTTGTAATTTTTAAGAGACTTGATTGGATTCAAGTGGGGAAAGCCTTACTGAAATGAAGATAACGACTCATGTGGAATAATTTGCTTTCCTCTGAATAAACCAAAGTAATTGAAAATTGTGGCTTTAGGGGTTAAGTTTAACTGGCTTTAAAATTATCCTTTCATTGTTGACTAACTATTCAAATGAGTTCTGACTTAAAGCAGTCACCCTTTACAAAGGCTTTTGACCAATGTCACTAAATGCCAGGTGTTCTCATCTCTGTTTGTGCCTAGTATCTGGCTGACTGAATGACATGGACCCATTATGAGTGAATCAGAAGTTATTATCAAATTGCTTTGAATCTGACTTACACTTGTAAAGTCCCTGAACTTTGAAAAAAAAGTGTAATATCAGAAACAAATCTGGCACCATCAACTTTTCTCACTAAACAACAAATATATATTTAATATTAAAGAATCTAATGAAGATTAAATAATATGAGTCTCAAAATAATGGCTAGTTTCTGGGAACCTGTTATATCAGGAAGCATTCGTGAACCCTAAGACATCCAAGGAGCAGATTCCGATGCATTCGGGTCTTTATTTAGAAGCTGGAGCTTGGGTCACAATGCTGTCTCTGACAGCTGAAAGAGAGGGTGCAACCCAGAGCTCTTAGAGGAACAAGGCTTTATAAAAAATGGTGAGCCACTGAGCAGAGTTTAACCTGACATATATCTGACTGCATAACTATTGTATGCCCACAATTGGGTGCTCTGAAGTAAGACCGTATACAATCTTGAAATGTCTGAAAGTACAACTGAAACAATCAGACTAATCTTTGATTAACTGTTGCTAGGAAGTAGCTAGAGGGTAACTCTGTCTAGGGGAAAGCTGTGGAGTCCTTTCTGATACTTACGTACAGCTTGGGTTCTGCTGCAGATCAAGTTCTCATTTTTTTTTTTCTTTTAAGATGGAAGCCGTTTCCAAGATGGAGTAGGTTTGGTCTCAAATCTAGAAAAGACCTATGTTGCTGAAAGCCTGTGTTTCCTTCAGGATGATGCTCATCTGAGAAAGAGCTCTCAGATAGTCAGCTCCATGCCGCTTTATCACATAGTTGCCCAAGAGAAAACAATGCTCCTGGGAAGGCCGGCAACTGGAGGACTGTTTAAATGTCGCTTACTCAAATGTTATAGAAGCCAGTATATTTGGTATATAATTCTCAAAGAAAATGCTGCTGCGTCCAGTGATGCTCATCTTGAGCTATGAACTTACAAGTCTGCTGTTATTTTCCTGGTGAGGTGCTCTAATGTTGGGCTTTATGGGTGGGGCACCTTATTATTCATTACTTCTAGAAAACATGTAAGGGGGAATTGAAACACATATGTCCATTATGCACACTTCTCACAGGCAAAAGCTTTCAAGGGCATTATGCAGCATCATGGTGATCTGGTAAATTTTGTTGTGTATTTGAGAAGGGGAAAGCCTATTGATTTTCTGTATTCAGGGACTCCTTCACAGTGGTGCCTGAAAGACAGAGATTAGTGGCCTTTGAATGAGCAGTTAGGGTAATAACTATGAAAGAACTCACTGAGAAAGAACATCCTTTCTAGAACATGTTGTACATAGAAGGGGGAATGTGTCTTCCCAAATTCAATCAAAACAGCCAATGGAAGCATAAGAACTCCTTTTTTTTTTTTCTCCAACACAGTCTCATGATGGCTTTGAATGGTACCAACTCACACTGAACTAGTAGCATGTATTCACCTTTTTATATGTTAACCCAAACAATGGCTTCTCCTGCTAAAAAAAACAATTGATAATTCGTTTTTATAATGCTTTCTTAATAATAACAACTACAACTATTGATGAATATTTCCAGTTTAATATTCAGAGCTTACATTTCATCTGAAAAACAAACAAACAAAGAAACAAAACTAGCTTCTGGTCAGATTTAAAAGAAAAAATAAACAAAAACATTCTTTGAATGAGGGACATCTGTGTTGTTTCCAGGGGGCATATGCTCAAAAGTGGTACTATTTGCAGATGATACATAAGCAACCCCCAAAATTCTACCAGAGAACTCCTACAGCTGACAAAAACCTTCAGCTAAGTGGCAGGATATAAAATTAATTCAAACAAATCAGTAGCCTTCCTTTACACAAGTGATAAGCAGGCTGAGAAAGAAATTAGGGAAACAACTGGGGAAACAACACCCTTCGCAATAGCCACAAATAGTATAAAATATCTTGGTATAATTCATACCAACCATGTGAAAGATCTGTATGACAAGAACTTCAAATCCCTTAAAAAACAAATCAAAGGAGACATCAGAAGATGGAAAGATCTCCCATGCTCATGGATTGGTAGAATTAACATGGTAAAAATGGCCATCTTACCATAAAGGAATCTTAGATTCAATGCAATCCCCATGAAATTTCCAACAGAATCGTTCACAGACATGGAAAGAACAATTCTCATCTTCATATGGAAAAACAAAAAAACCCAGGATAGCCAAAACTACTCTCAACAAGAAAAGAATCACCATCTTGAGGAAAGGAATTTAATGTGGTCACCCTGTTTAGGGTAGAGCACTCCACAGTCTTTGCACTCTTTGCAGATTGTCTGATTGGTGGTCTCTGTGTTTGTTCCCATCCGCTAGAAGAGAAAGATTCTCTCTTGATCGCTAGGCAAGGCATTGTTCTTTGAGTATAGCAGAATGTGATTAGTAGTCATTTTATGACTACATTCTTTTCATAGGAAAAGAATTTTCCACTAGATAACTGGCCTGTCTGGTCTCAAGCTCTTGGCCATTCAATCAGTTTAGATCTCTTTCATACTTATAAATATTTTAGGGAGTTTTTACTGTATTAGGTTTCCATACAACCCCTCAAATGGCTAAGATACTGTAAGCTAAAGAATTTCTGTCATTATTTCTTTTTAGCCTGAAGAAACTTATTGATATGTTCTCAACTTTGTCTCTTTCCACAGTTGTCTTCATCCAATTGTAGTTTTTTCCTTGACTACCTCATTTTTGCTATTTCTTTTATTTCAGTACTTTGATTTTTCTCAGTAAAGTATATAAAACCAATTTCATTGTGCCAATCTTGGTCTGATTTAACTTATAAAACAATGTAGACTTCTTTGCTTGCTTTCCTTAATTATTTAATTCACTAGGTCAAGATTTTATTCAAATCTGATAACTTTCTTGTTGACTTAATTTTTAAGAATATTGTACTATGTCTTGGTTACTCCTGCATTTATATTAAGTAAATCAATTGTTTGAAACATTCTATTTAAAACATTGTGAGTGATATATTTTAATGTGAAAATGCTAGTCCTTTTTCTTTGAATTTATCAGTTATTTTTATTTTACTAAGGGTTGATAGATTTATTGAAGAGTAATTGTTAACAATTAAGCATTATATTTATGAATGAAAAATTCAATGTCAAAGAAAATTTTACTTGAAAATAAAAAATGTGTTAGTCTTCTAACAACTAACTCTTATATTGTGTCTTGAGTAGGCTGAGATGGTCATTTCTTTTTTAAATTGGATATTTTATTTATTTACATTTCAAATGTTATCCCCTTTCCAAGTTTCCCCTCTAGAAACTCCCTATCCCTTGCTCCCTTCCCTGCTTCTATGAGGGTGCTCCACCACCACCCCATCCACTCCCACATCATCACCCTAATATTCCTCTACACTGGAGCATCAGACCTTCACAGGACCAGGACCAAGGGCCTCTCTTCCCATTGATGCCAGATACAGCCCCTTAAGCTCCTTCAGTTCTTTTCCTAGCTCCTCCATTGTGGTTCCTATGCTCAGTATGATGGTTGGCTGGGAGCATCCCCATCTGTATTGATCAGGATCTGGCAGAACCTCTTAGGAGGCAACTGTATCAAGTTCCTGTCAGCAAGAACTTCTTGGCATCAGCAATAGTGTCTGAGTTTGGTGTCCGCATGTGGGATGGATCCCCAGCTGGGGTAGTCTCTGGATGGCCTTCCTTCTGTCTCAGCTCCATTCTTTGTCCCTGTATTTCTTTTAGACAGGAGCAATTCTGGTTAAAATTTTTTGAGATGGGTGGGTGCCCATTCCTCAACCAGGGGCCATATCTAACCTCAAGATATGGTCTCCACAGGCTCTTCCTCCCCTTTCTGGGGTGTTTCAGCTAATGCTATCCCCATGGGTAGCTGGGAAACTCTTGCTTTTCTGGCAGCTGGGACTTCCTGGTTGCTACTCCCAGTTCCCCATCCCCCATTGCTACACAACTGTTCAATTTCCTGACTCTCACTCTGTACATCTACTCCATTTCCTCCCATACCTGAGTTTGCCCCTCTTCCCTCCCCCCCTTTTCTTTTACTACCAAGTCCTTCTAACCTTGACTTCCCTTGATTATTTTGTTCCCTTTTCTAAGTAGGACTGAAATATCCACTCTTTGGTCTTCCTTCCTCTTGAGTTTCATGTGATTATTCCATGCTGTTTGTCTAATATCCATTATCAGTGAGTACATATTATGTACGTTCTTTTGTGACTGACTTACCACACTCAGGTAGATATTTTCTAGAGTGATCCATTTGCCTGTAAATTTCATGAAATCACTGTTTTTAATAGCTGAGTAGTACTCTATTGTGTAAATATACCACATTTTCTGTATCTAGTCTTCTGATGAAGGACATCTGGGTTGTTTCATAATGGCTACTCCAGATTGTTTCTTCAAAACATTTGCTTGGAAAATTGTTTTCCAGCCTTTCACTCTGAGGTATTGTCTGTATTTGTCATTGAGGTGTGTTTCCTGTATGGTGCAAAATGCTGGGTCCTATTTACATATCTAGTCTGTTAGTCTATGTCCTTTTATCGGGGAATTGAATCCATTGATATTAAGAGATACTAAGGAATAGTGATTGTTGCTTCCTGCTATTTTTGTTGTCAAAGATGGGATTATGTTTGTTTGGCTATCTTCTTTTGAGTTTGTTGTTTGGCCTCAGACTACCTATAAAATCAATTTTTCCCTTTGAGGGAGAACTATATGTCCATGCTAGACACTTCCTCTATATGTAGCCTCTTTGAGTCTATAGACTATAGTTTGGTTATCATTTATTTAATGTCTAATATAATATCCACATATAAGTGAATATATAACATATTTTTTGAGTCTGAGTTATTTCATTCAGAATAATATTTTGTAGTTCCATCCATTTGTCTGTAAATTTCATGTCATTATTTTTTTAATCACTGAGTAAAACTTCATTGTTTTCTTCATCCCTTCTTCTGTTGAGGATCATCTAGATTGTATCCAGTTTCCAGATATTATGAACAATGCAACACATACAGCAATGAACATAGTTGAACAATAATGTTTGTGGCAGGATGGAGCATCCTTTGGCTATATACACAGGGGTGTATAGTAAGATCTTTAGGTAAAATGATTCCTGAACTTCTGATAAAACAACTCACTGATTTCTATAGTGGTAGTATAAATTAACATTCCCATCAGCAATGGATGAGTATTCACCTTATTCCATATCATTGCCACCATGTCCTATCACTTGAGTTATTGATCTTAGAAAATGTCAGAAGAAGGAACGATCTCACCTGCTCATGAATAAATAGGATTCACAATAATCATGGCCATATTAACAAAAGCAATCTACATATTCAATAAATTCCCCCCTCAACATTCCAACATGATTATTCACAGACATTGAAAGAAAAAAATTCAACTTCATATTAAAAAAAACAAAACAAAACAAAAAAAAAAAAACCAAAACCCAGCATAGCTAAAACAATCCTGAAAAATAAAGAACTGCTAAAGATGTCTTCATTCTGGATTTTGTGATTTATTACAGAAACATAGTAATACAAATCACAGGTATTGGCAGAAAATGAGATATATTTAACAATGTAATTGGATTGAAGGTTTAAAAATAAATCTACACATCTACAAACATCTGACTTTGATCAAGAAGCCAGAAAAACATGATGGAGGAAAAATGATCTTCAATAAATTTTGTTGGCCATACTGGATTTCGGCACTTAGAAGGACGTCAATAAATTAATAATCATCGCCCTTTACAAAATTCAAGTCCAAGTTGATCAAATATCTCAAAACTAAACCAAAAGAAATGAAACCAAACCAAATCAAGCAAAAACAAAGCAAAACAAAACAACAACCCCAAAACAAAAAACAAAACAAAACAAAAAACACACAAACCAAAACAAAAACAGATGCATTGAACCTGATATGTAAGATAGTCTTAAACTTCTTGGCACAGAAGAAGACTTTCTGAATAAAATACCAGTAGCATAGGCCTTAAGACCAACAATTAATAAATGGGATCTCCTGACATCAAAAGCTTCTATGGGGCAAAGAACATCATTAGTTAGACAAAATGGCTGACTACACAAATATTTTTTAAAACTCCATAATAGAAAAGAACTAACATAAAAAATATATATAAAGAACTCAAAAATTAGATATTAAAAAACCCAAGTAATCCAATTAAAAAATAAGTTGCAAATTTAAACAAAATTCTCAATAAAGGAAGCTCAAATGACTAACAGTCAAAGAAATGTTAAACATTCATAGTCATCAGGTAAATACGAATTAAAATTACTTTTTGAAATTTTATCATATGTTTATTATAAACTAACTTTAAATATACTCTAAGTCAAAATTCTATTAGGCAATTACTTTAGTCACATTTAAAAAGTTTAATGTATAGCCCACTGTCTTAGTTATGGCTTTATTGCTATGAACAGACACCATGACTAGCGCAAGTCCTTAATAAGACAAAATTTAATTGGGGCTAGCTTGCAGGTTCAGAAGTTCAGTCCATTATCATCAAGGCAGAAACATGGCGGCATCCAGTGAGGCATGGTGCAGGAGAAACTGAGATAAGAGTCTTAAAGCCCACACCCACAAAGACACACCACCTTTAACATGGACACACCTTTTAATAGTGGCACTCCCTGGGCCAAGCATATACAAACCATCACACCCAGTCTGGTTTTAAATTCATAAACCTCTTGCTTCTATTTTGTAAAATATTGCCTAGCAAGGTATGCCATCACAACCTTCACCAGGAAGAAAATAAGATAGCAATAGGGATGTTTGAAATGCCATAATATTAACTATTTATCTTTAAAAAACTATAATACATGAAATGCTAAATATAAACATACACATATAATTTTAATGATCTATCCTTGTTTAGACTATTAATGCTGTCTCTAAGAGCCAAAAACTCTCTAACAAAATCTCCAATATCACACATGAGAAATCTCCTTATGAGTTTGAGACCGGAATTGTCTAAGAGACTTTCAAAACATACAGCCTATTGCTGTTGCCCTCAGAGTATCCTGTTGCTAAAGACACTGTGTATTTCAGAAACACAGCTCAGAGACTCCTAAACTAGAATTGATGTTGTCTTATTCAGGGTTTCTATTCCTTCAGAAAACATCATGACCAAGAAGCAAGTTGGGGAGGAAAGGGTTTATTCAGCTTACACTTCCACACAGCTATTCATCTTCAAAGGAGTCAGGACAGGAACTCAGACAGAGCAGGAACCTGGAGGCAGAAGCTCATGAAGAGGCCATTGAGGGAAGATGCTTACTGGCTTGCTTCCCATGGCTTGTTCAGTACACACATACACACACACACACACACACACACCCAAACAGAGAAGCGGGGAGACAGAGACAGAAAGGGAGATAAAGAAAGAGAGAGAAACCACACCAACACCAACAAACTAATAAGAATAAAAATTATTGGTCATTGATATCAATCAAAATCAATGGAATAAAGTCCATACTAAAAGACAGACTAAAGATTGGATGCAAAAACAGGGTCCATCCTTCACAAGAGAACCAAATTTCAATATCAAAGATAGACATTTCTCAGAGTAAAAGATTAGAAAAAAGTTTTCCATGCAAATTGACATAAGTAGCAAACTGGTCTAGTCATTCTAATATCCCAAAGTAAACGAAAATTACTCTTTTGACGTTTCCTTTTCATTATTTGAGTTTCTGGGGAAAATCCTAGTATATGAGAAATCACAAGAAGTGGGAAGTCCTCTTTACCTCTTACCAAGGTCAAAATAAGAAATAACTTTCAGTTGTTCTGAAACACAGGAATGTCTCTCATTGACTTATCCCATCAGTCAACTACATAATTTTATTTTCCTAGACATTAATTTTGATTTTAAACACTTCTCTACTCTGTGGGAATCTATTCATTTACTACTTATCTCATCTCTTTCCTCCTCTACTTAATTAGAAGCAACTAAATTTAACTACTGGGCACTTTAATAATCTGCCCAGTGATCCCAGAACTCAAGTCTACATGTTTATTCAGTACACTTGCTTGTGTTATCCCAGAGGAATGTTTCTGCCAATACAAACTCCAACCCTCCTTTTCTCTGGTCTCTGATAAATTCATTGCTGCTTCCAAGCTTTCAATAATAGTACATTTTTAAAACCCTTTGCCCATTCTACTCTCCATGATCCCAAAGGGCCATTACCTATATGGGAGTCATTTGGTTTTTGTGGCAATTTCGAATTTGGTAAGTATTTGTTTCTAACAAATTACAACAAAGCTTGTTGTCTTTATCAAAATGATCTTTCTGTGTTTCTTTGGAGTGCTCTGTTCCTCACTGTGCTCAGCACTGGCTCCTTCATATGTTTTATTCATGGTTATGCAAGTAGATGTATTTAGATGGGAAACTGTCTATAATCTTGGTTCATTTGAGACTGGAAGGCTACTACACTGCTTGTTTTTCCTTCAAGTGGTTTCAGTGCTACCACAATCTCCACTTTCTACTCGGAAAAATCTGTCAGGGCAGCTTGCCTTCTTGGCATGTAGGCAAGGTATTGACACAAAAATGTCATATATAAAATGGGATATATACATAGGTTTCTTGGGAAGAAGACAGGGGGATTTGAGGGTTTATATTTCACTGAGGGTAACAACTATAGTAGACTTCAATGGTGCCATCAGCATCACCAATGGCAAAGACTAGAATAGACTTATAATGACATCTGAAAACAATCAAATATTTTTTTCATTTAGATTGTGATAGTATTTGGGAGATGTAGTAATTATCTACCAAAAATTACTCACAGGTTAAAATTTTGGCTGCACATCACAAAACTCTTCGCTAAAGTGTTTTAAATAGTAAGACTTGCTTAATTTACCTCTACAAATCACTTGTAAGATTTGGCAGTTACTTTCACAACACAACTGCATTAGATGACAAACAATAATTTAGTGTTGTTTTTGTTGTTCTTGTATTGCTCTATTTTGAACAGTTGTAAACTTAAATAAAGAGGAGAAAACAAAATGGTTTTGTAACTATAAATAAGATAATTGACTGAGTAAATGCACAAGAAATAATCAAGTCATGAATTTGACCTTGAAGATGTCAGCGGAAAGAAATGAAATCAAAACAATCCGTGAACACGTTAAATAAACACATTAGTGGCTTGCCTTAGAGTCAACATGAGCAGGGAAAATGAATGGTGTTGCCTGATTATGCAGTTAAAAGAGAACCATCCTGTAGTGGTGTTTAAAACAGTGAATTATTCCCATTTTCACAATGGTTTCAAAGGACTCAAACCGAGTATACAATAATTTCATAATTTTCCATCTTGATTGCATGCTGTGACTTAAACATGTAGGATAATAGAAGTAAGGGGGAAACACTCACCATAAAAACTAAAATACATGAATAAAATTACATGACATTCCTAGCTATCTTTTTTTCTAATGTAACAAAGGTTCATTTCATGTCTGAATGGGTTGTCAGACACACATCGTGTATGTGTTTTATTCAGTTCTTTTCACATGATCATAATTAAAATACTCAGATACCTTTACTCCAAAAGACATGGAATAATTTTCATACAGCCATTTTAGCATTTACCTACACTATATGTCCTAAAATGAATTTAATTGTAGTGAATATCATGACAAGTAATCAATTAATACCTATTTGATTTTAATGGGAATTGTCCATAAAAATAAGACCAGAATACTTAAAGTAAAATCATTACACCCTGTTGAAAGAAACAATATTTTTTCATTTATGTTTTAAGGTCAAAATAAAGCATTCCTAACATATCTGTTCAATAAGAAATATATGAAAGTTATGAAATATGTATTTCTGTTTATTGGGGAGATGGGGAATTCTAAGGGTTGAATTGTGCTGTTTTTAAGTTCATATCTTATTACAACATTGTCACTATACACATAAAACTAAAAGGACAAACAAAAAATTAGGTGATAATAGTTTAAACACATCCATGATTAATGGCTTTTTCTCCCCAGGTACCTCATGTATCTCCTGAGCAGGGTTAAACACTCCAGGTGCTATGGAATTTTTGTAATTTCATACAAAAAAACAAGTTTGGCTTAATCATCCTAAATCTTTTCATTGATGTCAGACACCATCTTCCCACTATGTTTCTCATCATTCTGACTTGATGGTAATGTATCTGCTTCTGTGTAGTCACATCAAACTCACAAAGTTGATAACTAGGAGAACTTAATACTTGAAGATTAAGGGTGAAATATATTATACTCAAGTGCATTCTCTACTTTTCTAGTAAGTAATACTGACACATTTCTGGTACGTTAATTTTTCTTCAGAAAAATCACTTCTTTAACTTTAGGTCTAGACAACAAAGTTGTGCAAATCACTATATTTTACATGTAATTTGACACACATTAAAATCATTAATTCTTCTGTGAAAAGATAAAATAATGTTTTTACAGGCCACTCTCAGGATGACATCCAAACAAGGAAAAAGGATTTGTTCTGTGATTGTCCACATAAACCTTCCTGGGATGTTAAAATGATGCCTTGTGTCATTCTAGAATAAAGTGGATATATAAAGAGAAAAAAAAAAAAAAACTGGAAAAGCTGACTAAGCTATCATTGTTTCAACCCATCTGGTTATAACATGAATGATCATGTATCAATGAATATAAAGATATTACTGTTTTTAGGATGGGAATGAAAGATAACGTTACAGATCATCCAAAAGAGAATGACAGTCATTGACCCAAAGAAATGCTGGCCAGAACAGGAGCAAGATCCTCTACTTCTCAATGTTAATATTACCACTTTAGACCTAGAAATTGACATTCATCAAAAATTATGTGGTATATGTGAAAGGTAGGAACAGGAGATGGTTGTGAGAAGGAGCATCAGTCACCAAAACTAGAAAGACAGGTATTATGATAATAATCACAAGAGATTATGAGATAAAGATGTTATCTAAGTTATCATACAAAGTATACCTTCTTGGTGTCGCAACATGGCTCAAGGGTAAAAATAGTTGCGACACAAGCCAGGTGACCAGGATTTGATCCCTGAAACTTACAGTGAGTCCAATTAACTTTAACAATCATTTTCTGAAAGTCACACTCACAATGTGGCACTTGTGTATACCTATACACACATATCATAAACACTAATGCCATAAAGAAACTATGTATGTGTACACACACACACAAACACACACACACACACACACACACACACACACACACACACACGTGTGTGTGCATGCACACCAATATATCTTAGTTAGATACTCCATGGTTGGTTTTAGCTTTCTGCAATTTATGTAAAGTTTTAAATGACCTTGTCAATATCCTCTGAATAGTACTATTGAATTAGATTATTGTTTATATATTTATATCAATCTGAGAAAAAATATTTTGTCTTACATTTTGTTAATGTTTTATTGACATTTTAGTGTGCTTTAAGACGAAATTCTATATGTAAGCCAGGCAGGCTTCAGGAAGCTTATCTCAGCTTTCTGGGTGCTGGGATGAGAGTCATGGACCACCGTATCAAGATTTAATGCTTCCTGCTATTGCTATTGCTTTTACATTGGTTATTTTAAAGCATTTTTCAGGTAGCCCAAAATGGCCTCAAACTGATCATATAATCAAAGGTGACACTAAAAATCTCATGATTTTACCTTTCCCTCTCAAATGCCAAGATGACAGGTATGCACCACCATACTTGTTTCTAAATATGTTTAATTCTTTCTTTTTGTTTGTTTGATGTTCTAAAATGATATAGCATTTTATTTATTTATGTGTGCAAGTGGATACCCATTAAACATATATCATAAACACTAATGATGCTGAATAGGTGTTGAAGATTACATCGTGTATTCAAATCTTCCGCCCATCTTATGGGTCCCAGAGACCAAATACATTTAGATCATCAAGCTTGGGGACAAGTACCTTTATATATTGAGCCATCTCACCAACTTCAGCTTAAATCTTTGTCTGCAAATGTTCATTGGATTGATTTTGTCTCATGTGCATTGTGACCTATTATGCAACCCCACTTTTTATGACTGATAAAGTAGAAAATACTACTGTATAAAATAGACTCTTTAAAATATCCCAATTATTGGAGTTTTCTTGCTTTTTACACATTTCACAAACCAAATGTAAATTGAATCAGAATTTTTAGAGTAAAAAAAATGTAGTCAAGGCTCATAAAGTATGACTATTTCAGACGGTTTTATTAAATCACTCGAGGGAAAAATCAAATAGGATAAAAATCTGTATCCAATAATTTGCTGTTGCAATTCAAAACTTTATTGGAATATTGTTAGTGAACAGCTGTTTGTGCTGACATTTCATTACATTTTCATATGACTGTGAAACTAAACCTGACGGAATTTCTTTTTAGTTTGTTTTTCACATCCAAGATCAGATGAAGAATACAGAAATAATGTCTTTATAATATGGACACATATTATTAAATAAAATCTTGTAGAATAACTATTTTACTAAATAATAATACTAATTGTATACTTTTATCATATTCAATACTTAAACTTATGAATGACAGATTATACTTTTAGGGTAAATATGCTCATAGGAAATATGTGTAATAAGACTATAGATTATGTGTTAGTAAGTGTTGAGATAAATCATATCACAGAATATATTTATGCATTGGTATATGTATTAATAGGCACTTACTTTAAGTAATACCTACAACTCTAATATTTAATTTGACAAAAGAGACAGCAGACAGTTTTTCTAGAAGATAAGGGTAATTAGACACAGTACAATTATCCTGAAAAATATATAATAAGTATTGATAGTTCAAATGGAAGTTTTCACTTTTATTCATATTTACATTCTGATTTTCATTGAAATAACCATGCTTGATAATAGGGAGGTAGAGTGGTGCAAAGTATGCCAACAAAAGAATGTTAAATTAAAATGTGTAAGAAGTAAACATTCAAAATATATAATTGACCTAGTTTTCTTTCTGTTGCTGCAATAAAACAATAAAAAAAATAACAAGATGAAATAGTTTATTTGACTTATTTTATCATATTCATGACAGGAATAATACTCATGATAGGAATTCCATCATCAAGGGAATAAGAGCAAAGTCCTGGAGGCAGGAACTGATGCAGAGATAGGACATGAATGCTATTTGCTGGCTTGCTTCCCAGGGCTTGTTAAGATAACTTTCTCATACTATTCAGGGCCAGATGCTTAGGGATACAACTGAATGCCATGGGCTGGATTTTTCTACATTGCAAAACAAGAAAATGTACTAGAGATATGCCCCCAAGCCAGTCGGTTAGCTTCACATAGGGTTTCGTCTTCCCAGATGACTTTAGTTTGTACCAAGTTGGCAAGACTAACCTGTAAAATAATGCTGTATAATTACTTTGGGAAAAAATGGTCATGCTAATATTTCTGATCATGAAGTTACCCAAGTATTTACATGTACAATATTTTATTTCACATGTATTTACTATAAGCATTTTTCTTCCTATCATTATTTACATGCTATAGCCATATTATAATATGTACGATCAAATGATGTCCTTTATGGAAGAAAAATTGAAGAATCAGTATTAAATCTTTCATGTCTGTCAAGAAGCACTGTTGAGATAGTTTTGGTTTCTACAATCTCCCACTCATTCTGTCAAAGAGATACAGAGATAAACAACAGCAAAAAGCATATTCAATGCAGTCAAATTTGACTTATAGAAATTACTACAGTAACTGAAAGCACTGACAGTAGTTTCTCAAATACAATAATTTCGGAACTGGTATTTATTTTATTTTGAGAGCTGGCATGACTGATTAAATAGTGGTATGGGTGTATATGATCTGTAAAAAGTCATATAATCATTTCAGACTAGTTTAGGTAAGAGTCATGGTAAAGATATTCACTAGGTTAAGACGTGGAATGAGTATGTACAGTTCCAACATCAGAGTCTATGGCATGCAGACAGTAATTCAATGTCACCTTGGCACTACATATGGAGAAAGAAAGACAGTAGAAGTAATCAAAAGTATGAGCACTGCTCCCTGACTAGATGAAGCAAAATTGCCACAAAATAACTGGCTGACCCTTTGAGTATACTTTTCCAAGATAAGCTTGTTGGCTAAAATTTTTTGAATTGGACTCTTATTTATAGAATTTTCCAGTCAACTTTTCACAGGATGCTCTTGAAGCCCACATTTAATATTTGATCTACTTAATCTCATTCTTAGTCCCAGCAATTTTATAGAAGGAGGTGGTCATGTTTCCAAGTCTCGGAATTTTATTCAGTTTCCTCAACTGAAAGTAAACCTCCATATATATTTATCCCATCAAGATAAGCTGCTTTCCTACGTAGGTACATAAGTCAACTAAAGAAGTGTGCAGGAGGGTATGATAAAAGAGTTAGCGGCAAGAAGGCTGTTCCTAGATTATTTATATGTTCCATCTAATTTTTACATTCTTCTGTCTTGATATTACTTGTGTAAACATTGACAAACAAAGGTATTTTCACCACATTCAGTCTTACCTTTGTTTCCATAAAAAAAAAAAAAACTTTTCATGAACTCATTTAAATATTCTGCACTCTCTCTCTCTCTCTCTCTCTCTCTCTCTCTCTCTCTCTCGCTCTCTCTCCTTTCTTTTTTGGTATTGTTTTGGTTCTTTTTATGTGATGACTGTCAATGTTTAACCTTCAAACACAAAGCTTTTTGAAGTTTTGCCTCTGATGCAAACCCCTTATCATTTTCTGTCTGTTCCTCAAGTGACCGACTCCACAGAAGACAGTGAGAGTGAAGCTGGTTTCAAGGTTAGTAATACCTATGTATTAGAAAGAGCCAACTGCATCATGATGATCACTAATAAATTATCAGAGATTAATTTTATATTGATAGCATCTGACAGGTTACTAGAGTTTTTTATTCATTTTATTTGTAAGATTATAGGATACTCACATGAAGGGTAGTGCCTCCTCCTCCATTTTCCATGATCTCAATTACAGCAGTATTAGCTTTTTGCACTGGAATATGAGGCAATCATCAAGGATTCAGTAGTGAAAACAATCAAAGAGGAGAGTTAGGTCACCACCCATCATTGCAAATGGGTGGTAACAACTTCCAGCCACAACAGCAAAAGGCAAATATAACATCTTGATTTTAGTTTTGCTATACTATCTCCCCTTAGGTGGTGTAGGGGTGTTTAAATGAGGGTAGCCTTTATAACCATATATTTGCATGCTTAATCCTCAGATGCTGGAACTATTTGGGAAAGATTAGGAGATACGGCCTTGTCACTGGAGTTGACTTTGAGATTCCAAAAGCCCATGCCAATCTCAGGTAGGGCTCTCTCTCTCTCTGTCTTTCTCTCTGTCTCTCCCTCTGTCTCTGTTTCTCTGTCTCTGTGTCTCTCTGTGTCTCTGTCTGTCTGTCTATCTGTCTTTCTCTCTCTCTTACATATAAGATCTCAGATACTACTACTCAAGTACCATGCCTGTCTTCTGCTGCCATGCTCCCTACCATGACAGTCATGTACTCTACTATGCTCTGCACCCTATCTCTGAATTAAATGCTTTATTTTGTGAGATTTCCTGTTGGTAGTGCTTTGTCACAGTAGTAGAAAAGTAACTAAGACTGTCTTATTCACCATTCAATCTATTACAGTCCATTAAATAGGACAAATTGTGTGAACAGGGTAACAACTCATTAAGAGGTTTCCTAGAAAAAAAGAAATTGTAGCTTAAACTAACCATTGAAAGAAATATGGGTGAGGTCTGTGCCTGGGAAGCATAGAGAGCTTACCCAGGGTAAGTTTGTGTTTTTCCCAGAGCACTGTACTTCCTCTAATCTGGTAAACACGCTATCTAAAAATCTGATGTAACATGTTTGACTCACACTTATTGCTATTCCCATTTTTTTCTGTTTTAATCCTAATATTGATTTTGACCTTGTCTTTTGCTTCCCAAGAACAATGTTGTACACTTATGGTTCATATACATCCTTGGCTGTTCATGTTTGTACTAATATCCTTTTTGTGTAGGACTTGCCAATTTGTTATTTTGCATAATTTCCCATGTGATTTAATTATATGATTATTACAATGAAATACTTATATGTTTCCCACAATTAGAAAAGTCACCACTGAGTTCTATTTTCCTATGTATTAGGAAGTCAAAAAGCAGTGATAGATCCTAAGTACCCTGGCCTTATAAAATAAAGTTAACTTCCACTTTATTTGAAAAATCCCAACAATACAAGCAAGTTTTAGGCCATTTTAGGCCAACATGAAGATAGATATGGTAGGAAGATCCTAGTAGAAATTATTATTTTTCTTCCAATTTATTTAATTAATTTATATTTAATTTTTCTTCCAATATGAATTCTATATTTTGAATTGCATCCTTTTTTCAATTTTATTTTAGGAAAATTTTAGATTTACACAAAATTAGATGAAGGGTATATCAATTTCCCATGTATCTCATTCCTTCCCTAAAGCCTTCCCAATTATCAACATGTCAACCTCAGATAGATACTCATTACAGTTAATAAAGCTACTTTACCACACCACTCTCACTTAATGTTCACAGTTGCCCTTAGGGTTACTCTTGGTACTGGACACTCTATGAGCTTGAATAAATCTACAGTGGCAAGCACTTGTCATTTTGGCAGCACACACAATTGTTTCCCTGTCCTGAAATCTAGTGAGGATTTATTTGCTTTTCTGTTCTCTGTTCTCTACCTTTTGGCAATACTTAATATTTCTACTCTGTTCATAGTTTCTCCTTTTTCAGAATATCACCTGATCAAATCACACAGCATAAAGTTTATTCTGATTTTCCACATTCACTTTATGATACACATTTTTTCTTTCTTCTTTCTTTAGAACTTGTCAATCACTACTGACACACAATTGCTTTGCTCATCAATACTTTTCCTTTGCATGGATTCAGTAACTAATGAAGACTAGGTATCAAAAATGTTAAAATGGAACTTATAAATTTTTTTTAAATCTGTATTTTAAATAACTTAATTATTTGAATTATGTGTATGGCATGATTGTAGATGCTCGAAAATTCCAGAAGGAGGCATTAGAGTCAGTAAAGCTGGGGTCCCAGGTGGTCGTGACCTGCTCAAGAATCAAACTCAGGTGCTCTATAATACCAGTAAATGCTCTTAAAAACTCAGACCCTACTGCAAATTAAAAAAAAAAAAATTCATCAGTTGCTTCTGTTAGTTTCTTTCTAATTTATTTTCTGACTTCTCTTATGCCTTGTGATTTATGCTTTTTCTGAACTTCAAAAACAGCAGAGACCCTTTGGGGACATTGTGAGAAGGGGTGAGAGAGGAAAAGATTCTGCATTCCAGTAATTGTTAGCAAGGCTGCCTCTGTATTGTGAATGCCACAAGTGATTCTGTAGTTTTTAGCTTTGGGTGAGGCAAGCTAGGTATAGAGGATTGGAATGGGTTGTCCTTCTCTAGGTCAGGTGGGCTGTAATAACACCTTGTAAGTTTTACCTGAAAGAAAGCTTTTAAAAGAAGATCTGAATCATCTCTCATATTTCAGAATGCCCATTTGTTTGAATGCCAGACAATGCTTGAAGGAATTCTTTTCTGGTATTTCCTATGAAATCTTTCTTGAATGTCTACAGAGAAAACTTGCAACAATGTGTGTGCCTTCCCACTTGGAGTTCTGGTTTCTCTATGTGCCATCTCTGCTGGAAATGCCTTCTTTTCAGACATGTCCACACAGAACATACAAAATGTTAGGATTCCCTACCTGGTCTTCAGTTCAAAGAAGGCTTCTCTTCATATGTTTCTGAATGGTTAAATTATTATTCTCTATATTCATCTATCTTTTTCAGATTGGGAGTAGCAACTTGCTGTGTGACTTTGTTTCTTAGATGGACATGAGAATAGTTCATTTAAGTTTAGATTTTATATTTTAGTAATCATGAAGCTCATTAATTTGTTACAGATACAACACGAAATTGTAAGTGTATGTTGTAATTGTATACACATCTAATATGTTATAAAATTCTAAGGAATACTATATAGCACACACAAACATTAATCTAAGCATGCAGACAGGCATGCACACACACATGCACATACACATGTTCACATAAACACACACGTGTTACAAACATGTACACACAAACGCATACACACACACTTATTTTTATGTGGTGGAAATTTGAGTCATACCCAAGGAGGTCAAGTATATTTACTCTTCTATAAAATTCTAGCTAAAGATATGTATGGTTTAGACTAACCAATAAATTCACTAACTTCTGGGGTTCTATATAACAAGTTATAATGCTGACACAATCTGCAAATTTAAATTACCCCTGTACCACAGAAAAATAAGAAAGATATTGCTTACTGTTTACTGAATATATATCCTGAAACTTCCAAACCTTTATGTATAAAAGTCTTGTATTTATATCAGACTCTACCTTCATTCTTTGTCTACCAACTTTCAAACCATTTTATAGATATTTTAAATTACACTGAAAAAAATCTAATTGTGTAAAATTAAGTTGATTAAAGAATATAAGTGTTTATTACAGAAGGATTTAAAGGAGAATTATATTTTGTTATTTCATTTTTATTTTTCCAAAACTGAATACAAGTTTTACTTCAGAATATCAGATCAGTCATCATTATGTGATGAAACATAAGATCTTTCTGATTGCAATACTGTTTTTTCTGAGATACAATATAATCCTGAAAATAATAAGGGGTCAGAAGTTCCACTGTTAACTATCTCCTACAGAAACTGTACAGTGCAGAATACCATCTGCCAGAGAGGTTTAATTTTCTGTTAGAAGTGATTAGGTAAAGCAGATAATATGATGAATTTGACTTTGAATAATATAGTAGCATTGAAAATAATTATCTAAACTATCTTATATATTCTAATGAGTTTTAACCTTTCCTCTGGCTAAGACAACTTAAACACAATGACTTTAGAGCTCGTAGCTCCTCAGTGACAACCATTGTAAGTGGTCTCCAGGCAGCTCTGTTGACCTGTAGTAAAATCTTTCTATCTAATTTCATATACAACGAGCATTCCTAAATGATATTTAAACCTCCTCACTCATTTGATGATAGGGTGTATGGTTCATCTTATTTGGGAAATAGCTCATTTTGTAGAAAATGAATAAAAACAAACTGTATAATTTATTAGAACTTTAAAAATGATAAGTGTTTACACATCTACAATGTTATCCACTGTCATTTCAAAATTTCACAGAGAATTGAAGTGAAAGTATTGTTTTACATAAATATGGAGTGTTTAGAAAAATACTAGAATACAGAGCTTTTAATTGCAGATAATTAGTCATTTGTATATCTGCATTTTTGTTTCAAAACTGTGATGAGGGAGAATAAATATATCAATAATAATAAATATATTACTTTCCAAACACTGTTTTTCCTCCCTTCTCCCCCACCACTTCCTTTTGCCCCTCCCATACCATCTAGTAATCTTCCTTTCCCTTTAGAAAAGGGTATGTCTCCCAGGAATATCAACTAGATATGGCATACAAACTTGCAGTGAGACTTGGAACCTTCCCTAATATAAAGCCTGGACAAGGTAACCAAGTAGGAAAAAAGTGTCTTTAAAGCAGAAAAAAAAAAAAAGAAAAAAGACAGACTCAGTCAGCCCTGTGCTAGCTCTCCCTATTGGGAATCCCACAAGAAGACCAAGCTGCCTACACAACCATAACATATAAGTAGAGTACCTAGGTCAGATCCTTGCAGGCTCCCTTAATGTCTGTTCAGTTTCTATAAGCACCTATGATTCCAGGTTAGTTGCTTCTTATAATTATCTCCTGTTGTCCTTGACCCCTCTGTCTCTTAAAATCCTTCCTCCCCTCTTCCTTGGGACTCACCAAATTTGCCTACTATTTAGCTCTGAAGCCTCTTTGAGGTCAATTGGATGAAATGCCAATCTGTGCATGTAGCATAATATCTTTAGGGATCTCTAGGCTATCCAGCTTCTCCTTCCTAGCCTTATAGGCTTTGTCAGTGGTAGGCTCCCTTTCATGGCTTGGTTCTCAAGATAGACCAGTCATTGGCTTGACACTCCCACAATTTCTGCATTACCTTTACCCAACCACACCTTGAAGGCAAGGCCAATTGTAAGTTGAAGGATTTGTGGCTGGATTGGTACCCCAATTCTTCTGCTAGAAATTTTGCCTGTTTTCAAGAATTTTAGTCCAGTAACATGGCTACTCTGGCAGTTGATCACACCCAAATACCTTTGCATTTCCCTGGTGACCAAGGACATTAAAGATTTCTTTAAGTGATTCTCAGCCATTAAGATTTCTCTATTGAGACTTCATTGTTTAGATTTGTAGCACGCTTTTTAATTAGATTATTTGGTTTATTGATGTGCAGTTTCTTGAGTTCTTTAGAGATATTGGAAATTTGCCCTCTGTCAAATGTGGAGTTAGTAAAAAATCTTTTCTTATTTTGTAGGCTGCAATTTTGTCCTATTTATGGTGCCCTTTGCCTTATAGACTTTTTTTAGTTTCATGAGATCCCATACATTAATTTTCTTAGTGTCTCCAATATCAGTGTTCTGTTTAGGTGTTGAGCCCCATTTCAGTCCTGGTTTGGGCCTTGTGGACAAACCTGAGCCTGGCTTGAGTTTCTGCAGCCTTGTGGGAGAGCCTAAGCCTAGCTCCAGTTCTGAGACTTATCTGAGTCACTTCTGTATTTGGGTGACTCAGCAAGACCTATTTGGCCCTGCCTCTGCCCTGTCATTGCTAATGTAGAGCTTTGCCATTGACCTTGTCAGTCACCCCCATACCCTCTGTCACCCTTCCCCACCTCCTACATCATCTCACCCCACCAAAAATCCCCCTCCCTGTGCTCCAAGTTTATATAAGTGAGAGGCTGAAGCAATAAAGTTGAGTTCCTTTGTCGACAAGACTCCCGGCTGGTGTGTGTTTCTTTTGGGCCCTTGACACTCACCATCCTGCTCAGCCCCCAAAACCGGGATCTCTCTCCTCTCACCTGGACCTGCCAGCAAGAAGCCTATATTCAGGAAGCTGTCTTCTGTGCCAATGTGTTCAAGGCTATTCATCACTTACTCTTCTATCAGGTTCAATATATCTGGTTTTATGTTGAGGTCTTTGATGGACTTGGACTTCAGTTTTGTGCAGGGTGATAGATATGGATCTATCTTTTGTATATCAATCTTCTTGTGATCTTCTACACATCAACATGTAGCTAGATCAGTACCATTTGTTGAAGACGCTGTCTTTTCTTCCATTCACTAACTTGGTCTTCATTCTCAAAATTCCGATGACACAAGCAGTGTGGATTTACTTCTGGGTCTTCAGTTCGATTCCTTTGATCAACCTGTCTGTTTTTATGCAAGTACCATGCAGTTTTTATTACTATAGCTCTGTAGTACAGCTTGAAATCAGGGATAGTGATACAACTGGAAATTCTTTTATTATAAAGTATTGTTTTAGTTGTTGGTGTTGTTTTGTTTTGTTTTTCCATATGAAGTTAAGTATTGTTCTACCAAAGTCTCTAATGTATTGTGTTGGAAATTTGGTGGAGATTGCATTGAAACTGTAGATTGCTTTTGGTAAAATGGCCATTTTCACTATGTTAATCCTACAAATCCATGAGCATGGGAGATCTTTCCACCTTCTAATATTTTCTTCAATTTCTTATTTCAAAACTTGACGGTTTTGTCTTAAAAGTCTTTCTATTGCTTGGTTATAATTACCCCAGGATATTTTGTATTATTTTTGTCTATTGGAAGAGTTGTTGTTTTGCTGTTTGTTTTTTTCCTTTTATTTTCTTTAATGGATTTATTGATTTTCTTTCATTGCTTGTTTGTGTTTTTATTTAAGGGATTGTGATTTATTTAAGGGATTTATTAATTTCCTCCTTAAAGGTCTCTCTCATCTTCATAAAATTAGCTTTAAGGACATTTCTTGTACTTTAGCTGTGTTAGAATATCCAAAATGTAGTGTAGTATTTTGTATGGCTCTGGTAGTACCATATTGCCTTGACTTTTGTTGATTGTCTTCTCATGCTGGGCTCTAGGCCTCTGAGTTTCACACAGTTATAGGTTTAATTGCTGACTTCTGAGTTTATTTTTGTTTGATGGATGGGTTTTTTGAGAAACCATCATATTGATTTTAAGTGGATCTACAAGTTTTCCCTCCCATCAACATTCTCACCAGCATGAGAGATCACTTGAGTTTTTGATTTTAGCACTTCTGACAGGTAAAATGTAGAATCTCATAGTCATTTTGATTTGCATTTTCCTTATGATTAAGGATATTGAACATTTCTTTTAAGTGTTTCCTGGTCACTGTAGATTACACTATTGATAATTTTATGTTTAGATCTGTACTGCATTTTTTTAATTGGTCTATTTGACTTGTTGATATCTAGTTTCTGGAGTTCTTATATATTTTGCATGTCAGCCATCTGTTATATGTGGAGTTGGTGAAAATATTGTCCATGCTGTAGGCTGCCATTTTATCCTTTGATAGTGCCCTTTGCCTTACAGAAGGTTTTCAGTTTTGTGAGGCCCCATATATCAACTGTTGATCTTAGAACCTAAGACATTGTGTTCTATTTAAGAAGTTCTATCCATGACAATGCATTCAAGGTTTTTCCCACTTTTATTTCTATCCATTTTAGTGGATGAGGTTTATCTTGAGGATGAGATCTTTAATTCACTTTTATTTCAGTGTTGTACAGTGTGATAGATATGGATCAATTTACATTCCTCTACATGCAGACATCCAGTTAGACCAGCATAGTTTATTGAAGATGCTTTCATTTTATCCAATGGGTATTTCTTGCTTTTTTGTTTAAATCAGAAATCAGAATCCAATGGTGTATGGATTTATTTCTGGTTCTTCAATTCTATTCCATTGATCAATCTGACTGTATTTATGTCATTCCCTTTTAGTTTTTATAGCTGTTGTTTAGTAATATAGTTTGAAATCAAAGATCATGATACCTCCAGAAGGGCTTTTATTGTTTGGGAGATATTCAATGAATGTTTCTATTTTCTTAGGAGTTTTAGATAGTTTACCTGATCTTTATCTAACTTTGGTATGTGATATCTGTCTAGAAATTCACTCATTGCATTTTGAATTTTCAAGTTTGTGGAATACAGGTTTTTGAAGGTATCTTTTATTCTGAAGCATTGTTTTAGTAATACTGAGGGTTTTTTTCCATATGAAGTTGAGTATTGTTACTTCATTGTCTATATAGAATAGTATTGGCATTTTGATGTGAATTGTGTTGAATCTACAGATTGCTTTCAGTAGGAGGGCCATTTTTAGTATATTAATCTTACTGATTCATAGGCATCGGAGAGCCTTCCATTTTCTGATATCCTTTTGAATTTCTTTCTTCAAAAATTTGAAATTCTTGCCATACAAATCTTTCACATGCTTGGTTAGAGTTAAACCAAGATAGTTTATATTGTTTTGGGCTGTTGTAAAGAGGTTTTTTTCTTCTGATATCTTTCTCAGTCCATTTATCATTTGTATGAAAGAGGGCTACTGAGGTTTTTTAGATATTTTCTATTTAGTCACTTTGCTGAGGTAATCTTTATGTTTTATTATGTTTAGGTATGTGATTTGATTTGATGATCCATTCAAGACTTTTAACATGAAGAGGTATTGGATTCTGTCAAAGGTATTTTCAGTATCTAATGAGATTATCATGTGATTTTTGACTTTGAGTTTGTTGGTTTAATGGATTACAATGATGAATTTTTGTATATTGAACTATCCCTGGCAGCCTTTGCTTAAAGCATTTCATTGTGGTGAATGATGATTTTGGTTTTCAAGAACTTTATTGATCTTTTTGTTCTAGAGATTAGGTGTGTCTAAGTTGCTAGTAAGAGATCTCTTAAATTTTTTATGAAGGCACTCAGTACTATGAATTTTCTCATGTATTGCTTTCATTGCTTCATAAGTTTGGATATATTGTGCTTCCTGTTCATGTGTTCTAAAAAATCTTTAATATTTTTCTTCATTTCTTCATTGACCAAGATATCGAGTTGAATTGTTCAGTTTCCATGATATGTAGACTTTCTGTTTGTTTCAGTTCTTATTGAAGTTTAGCTAGTCATCGTGATCTGATAGAATGCAAGTTATTTCAATCTTTTGTATCTGTTGATGTTTGCTTGGTTTGTAATTTTAAAGCCTACACTCTCTGAAATCATTTATTTTTTGTCATGTGACTAACCATGAATATAGGGTACTTTTAACTTTCTAACTTGAGCCACATTATTTGCCTAATTGACATTTATTATTTACATGCTTGACTCATAATAATGTATCCAAAAGTAGGGTTTGGAACTTTGCATATTATACGAATGAGTTCTATTGCAAAGATGAAACATACCTTTAGAACCTAATTCCTAAGGGTTTGACATGTGTTCTTCTAATTAGGCATATCTGGAACTCCAATGTATAATTTTTTGCGTGTGTGCATATGTTGTGTACAAATTATTAATGTATATAGCTCACTCATTAGGTTTTTGAAGCATACTTTCTGTTCATATCTAATTCTTTGAAAAGATTGTATTAATGTTGAAGTAACTTGCTTTGTCAACACAGTATAATTAGCCACTTATTTTTAGGGCTGAATCTTAATGAGTCATTTCATGTTCTTAATTAAAAGTGTCTGAGAATGACACTGAGCTGTAGAACAAATAGACAAATTTAAGGCCATTTTGCAAGATAGTTCATTTGCCTTTAAATACATATTTTAAACAGTGAAATTAAGCCCCAAGATTAATACTATAAAAAAGAGAATCAAACATAATACTCATGAGATTTCTTTTGACAAAGAATCACTTTACATTCATATTTTTTGTCTGAGAACTAAAAATTTTGGGACAATCTATCTCAATTATTATTCTATTTACTGTATTTACTTTTAAATCACACATATACTAAGCTGTTTGTCATTCTCATCCTACTTTATACCACTTGTCTCATTACCTTATTCATTCATTGCTTTATTTTCTGCTTTCCTATATTTTATCTTACACAATTAGGTTTTTTTGTATATATCCACTTATTTATCAGTATAATTGCATTATATACTTATGACTGTGTTTTCTACCTTTTAAGTAATTTGTTACACTTTGAAAGTCAATATAAAATGATGTTAATGAAAAAGTATTATGAAAAAGTTTAGACAGTCAATAGTGATGTTTACTGCTTCAGTCTCTGTGAGTTCATATGAGCTTTGCTTATATGTTTTAGAGGACCTAGGTCTCTTGGTGTCCTCTGCCCTCTCTGTCTCATTTACTTCTACCTTCTTGAGAGATTTTTATTGACTAGAGAATTATCTTGATGGGTGTTGGCTCCTTGCTGGCAGGTACAGGTGGGAGGAGAGAGGTCCCAGTCCTGTTGGGTCTCTCTGGGGTTGAGCGGGATGGTGAGTGTCAAAGGCCCAAAAGAAGCACACTGGGCCAGGAGTCTTGTCGAAGAAGGAACTCAACTTTATTGCTTCATCCTCTAGCTTATGTAAACTTGGAGCATAGGGAAGGATATTTTTGGTGGGGTGAGATGACATAGGAGGCGAGGAAGGGCGAGAGAGGGTATGGGGTGACTGACAGGGTCAATGGCAAAGCTCTACATTAGCAACAACAGGACAGAGGCAGGGCCAGATAGCTCTTGCTGAGTCACTCTGGTATGGAAGTGAGTAAAACAGGTCTTAAAACTCAAACCAGGCTGAGGTTTGTCCACAAGGCCCAAACCAGGGCTGAAATGGGGCCCAACAGATGGGGTATATTATATAATAGTATAAACAATTATTTTTATGTATTCATCTGTCATTTTGCATGTGTTTGAATTTATACTAGAGATGTGCTCTATATAATATATATATATAATTATGCTATATATATATATTATATAATAAATATATGTCTGGTAGCCTCATAAAAATCTGTTTCAATATCAGTTTTTCTTGAATTCATATTTTTTCTCAGTCCTTTTTCCAGTCATTAGTACAATCTCTCATTTTTTCTCCCTTTCCTCACCATTACATAAGTCTCAGAAAGGCTGTCTTTTCCTCACTGAGAAGAGTACATTTCATAGCTGCTTTCATAGAGAGGACTGACACAGATAAAATTCAGAGCTGTTTTGCTTATGTCCTAGGTATTCCAAAAAGTTGAAGGGGAAGAAATGTTACAAAGAACTTTTTAGTCAGACTATTTCTATGTGGAAAAATTAGTGTTTTAGGATTCAATGTTAAATGTCAGAACTGGGGATCCCACAAAATTTTCACTGATTATATCAGTTGGGTTCTAAGTCAGCAAACTAATCTACTGATGTTTTCATAATATAAACATCTTGACTTCAGTTTATGCTACCTTCTCTCATCTCAACCCCAGCATGTCCTCATCCACTTACCTCCTCTATTTCTGTTTTTCTCTTCAGAGGAGGGCAAGCTTCCCATAGACATGAACAGGCATAGCATATCAAGTTGCATTTAGACTAGGTACTCCTCTCCAGTTAAAGCTAGACTATGAACTGAGTCACAGAAAAGTGTCCTAAGGGCAGACAAGAGAGGTCTTGCTCCCTTGGTTAGGAGTCCTAGAATAACACCAAGCTACACAAATGTAACATATGTGCAGAAATTCTAGTTCAGTCACATGGAGGCTTCCTGCTTAGCAGTTCAGTTTCTGTGAGGCCCTAAAACCCAAGTTAGTTGATTTATTTAGTGTTGGTGTGTGTGTGTGTTGTGTGTGAGTGTCTGTCTGTCCTTGACCATTCTGTCTCCTACAATCATTTCTCCCTCTCTCCCCAAACTCTACCTAATGTTTGACTGTGAGGTCTCTTCATCTGTTTTCAATAGTTGCTGAGTAAAGGCCCTCCCCTATCCACTCATGATGCAGATTCTACTTTTCTTTTACAGTGTGATTTATCTATCTCCCCTTGACCATAACCAAACAGGTAAAGGAATTGGACAAATCATCCAAGACCTAAAAATGGAAATAAAAACAATAAAGATATCACAAAGGGAGACAACCTTGGAGATAAACAAAACAAAACAAAACTTAAGAAAGAAATCAGGAGTCATAGACACAAGCATCTCAAACAAAATACAAGTGATAGAAGAGAGAATCTAAGGTTCAGAAGATTCCCTAATAAACAATGGCACAACCGGGCAGTGGTGAGGCATGCCTTTAATCCCAGCACTTGGAAGGCAGAGGCAGGTGAATTTCTGAGTTCGAGGCCAGCCTGGTCTACCGAGTGAATTCCGGGACAACCAGGGCTACACAGAGAAACCTGTCTTGAAAAACCAACAAAACAAAACAAAACAAAAACAAAAACAAAAAACAAAACAAAACCAAAAAACAATGGCACAACAGTCAAAGAAAATGCAAAATGCAAAAGGCTCCTAACAAAAACACCCAGGAAATCCAGGACACAATCAGAAGACCAAACCTAAGGATAATAGGTATGGAAGAGACTGAACATTCCCAACATAAGGGGTCAGTACATATCTTCAACAAAATTATAGAAGAGAACTTTCCTAACCTAAAGAAAGAGTTGCCCATGAACATAAAAGAAGCCTACAGAACTCCAACTATATTGGACCAGAAAAGAAATTTCTCCTGTCACATAATAATCAAAACACCAAATGCACAAACAAAGAGTGTGAAAACAGTAAGGAAAAGGGTCAAGTGATATATAAAGGCAATCTTATCAGAATGAAACCAGATTTCGAACCAGAAACTATAAAAGCCACAATATCCTGGGCAGATGTCATACAGACCCTAAGAGAGCACAAATGCCAGACCAGGCTAATATACCCAGCAAAAGTCTCAATTGCCATAGATGAAGAAACCAAGATATTCCATGACAAAACGAAGTTTACACAGTATCTTTCTACAAGTTCAGCCTTACAAAAGACAACAGATGGAAAACTTCAACATAAGGAGGGAACCTACACCCAGAAAAAAGCAATAAAGTAATTTTCTTTCAAAGAACTCGAAAGAAGTTAGCCACACACATAATTCCACCTCTAAAGACAAACATAACAGGAAGCAACAATAGTATCTCTTATCAATGGACTCAATTCCCCAGTAAAAATACATAGGCTAATAGACTGGATACATAAACATGACCCAGCACTTTGCTGTGTAGAGGAAAACAAGTGACAAAGACAGCCATTACCTCAAAGTAAAACCTGGAAAATTATTTTCCAAGCAAATTGTACCAAGAAACAAGGTGGAGTAGCCATTCTGATATAGAATAAAATCGACTTCCAACCAAAAGTTATCAAAAAAGATAAGGAAGTTCATTCATACACATCAAAGAAAAACAATCTACCAAGATGAACTCTCAATCCTGAACATCTATGCTCCAAATTATAATGAGGCACCCTCATTCATAAAAAAACTTTACTAAAGCTGAAAGCACACATTGCACCCTACACAATGATAGTGGGAAACTTCAACACCTCTCTCTCAGCAATGGATTGATCATGGAAACAAAAAGTAAACAGATACACAGTGAGACTAACAGAAGTTAAGAACCACATGGTTTAAGATACCTATGGAACATTTCATCCTAAAATAAAAGAATATATCTTCTTCTCTGTACCTCATGACATCTCCAAAATTGACTATAAAACAGGTCAAAAAAAAAAAGGCCTCAACAGATACAAGAAGATTGAAATATTCTCATGGATCCTGTCAGATTACTACAGATTAAGGCTGGTCTCAATAACACAAATCCAACAGAAAGCCCATATGCACATAGAAGCTGAACAATGCTCCATGCAATGATAACTTGGTCAAGGAAGAAATAAAGAAATAAATTAAAGACCTTTTAGAATTTAATACAAATGAAGGCACAACATGCCCAAACTTATGGGACACAATAAAAGCAGTGCTAAGAGGTTAAACTCATAGTTCTTAGTGCCTCCAAAAAGAAAGTGGAGACAGCATACACTAAAAGTTTAACAGCATACCTCATAAATCTAGAACAAAAAGAAGCAAATACACCCAAGAGGAGCAGAGGGAGAAAATAATCAAATTCAGGACTGAAATCAACCAAGTAGAAATAAAAGAGAACTATACAAAGAATCAATAAAACCAGGACTGGTTCTTTGAGAAAATCAACAAGATTTCTTCACCAGGATGACCAGTGGGCACAGTGACAGTTTACAAACTGACGAAAATCAGAAATGCAATGGCAGATATAACAACAGAAACTGAGGAAATTAAAAAAAAAAACATCGTATTCTATTACAAAAGCTTATACTCCACAAAACTGGTAAATCTGGATGAAATGGACAATTCTTTTAGACAGACACTAGGTACCAAAGTTAAATCAGGATCAGATAAACCATCAAAACAGTCCTATAACCTCTAAAGAAATAAAAGAAGTCATTAAAAGTCTCCCAACCAAAAAAGGGCAGTACCAGATGGTTTAGTGAAGAATTCTATCAGACCTTTAAAACAGATCTAATATCAATACTCTTCAAAGTATTCCACAAAACAGACAGAAGAAACACTACCCAATTCATTCTATGAAGCTACAGTAATACTGTTACCAAAACCACACAAAGACTCAACAAAGGAAGAGTACTTTCGACCAATTTTTTATGAATATTGATGCAAAAATACTCAATAAAATTCTTGCAAACTGAATCCAAGAACTCATCAAAACAATCATCCAACATGATCAAGTAGGGTTCATCCCAGGGATACAGGGATTGTGCAGTATACAGAAAACCATCAATGTAATCCACAATGTAAACAAACTCAAAGAAAAAATCCACATGATAATTTCATTAAATGCTGAAAAACCACTTAATAAAACTCAACACCCTTTCATGTTAAAAGTCTTAGAAAGATCAGGAATTCAAGTTCCATACCTAAACAGAGTAAATGCAGTATACAGCAAACCAGTAGCCTACATCAAACTAAATGGAGAGAAACCTGAAGCAATACTACAAAAATAAGAGACTAGAAAAGGCTGCCACTCTCTCACTATCTATTCAATATAGAACTTGAAGTTCTAGCTAGAGCAATTAGACAACAAAAGGACATCAAAGGGATACAAATTGGAAAGGAAAAAGTCAAATATCATTATTGCAGAGGACATGATAGTGTACATAAGTGACCCCAAAAAATTTTACTAGAGAAAATCTTCAGCTGATAAACAACTTTGACAACATGGCTGGAGTTAAAATTAATTCAAGCAAGTAGGTAGCCTTCCTCTCCTCAAAGGATAAATGGGCTGAGAAAGAAATTAAGAAAAGGACACCCTTCACAATAGTCACAAACAATATAAGTAACTTGGTGTGATTCTAACCAAGCAAGTGAAGCATCTTTATGACAAGAATTCAAGTCTCTGAAGAAAGAAATTGAAAAAGAACTCAGAAGACAGAAAGATCTCCCATGATCATCGATTGGCAGGATTAATATAGTAAAAATGGCCATCTTGCCCAAAGCAATCTGCCGATTAAACAAAATCTCCATCAAAATTCTCACTCAATTCTTCATAGATTTAGAAAGCTTGCAATACCCAAGATACAACTCACAGACCACATGAATCTCATGAGAAGGAAGACCAAAGTGTGTGTGCTTCGTCCTTCTCAGAAGAAGTAACAAAATACTCATGGGAGCAAATATGGAGACAAAGCTCCCAGGGTCTAACCCACCAGTCTGGGAGCTTATAGGTAAAGACCCTGCTCTAGCTGTATTGTAGGAAGGATGGCCTTGTTGAGCATAGATGGGAGTAGAGGTCCTTGGTCCTGTGAAGGCTGGATGCCCCAGCGTGGGGAAATTCAAGGGTGGGGTGGTAGGAGTGGGTGTGGCTAGAACTGACCTCAATACTTACATGTAATTAAATTGTTATGAAAGCTGAAAGGAGGAGGGAGAATGGAATTGGGAGTTTCTAAGGAGGGAAAATGGGGAAAAGGGATGGCATCTGAAATGTAAATAAATAAAATATCCAATAAAAACAAAAACCAAAAAACAAACAAAAAAGAATTGACAAATGGAACCTCATAAAATTGCAAAGCTTCTATAAGACAAAGGACAAAGTCAGTAGGAGAAAATGGAAACAAACAGCTTGGGAAAAGATTTTTACCAATCTTACATCTGATAGAGCACTAATATCCAATATATGCAAAGAACTCAAGAAGTTAGACTTCAGAGAATCAAAACATCCCTATTAAACAATAGGGGAACAGAGCTAAACAGAGAATTCTACCTGAGGAAACTCAAATGACTGTGAAACCTAAAGAAATGTTCACCATCCTTAGTTATCAGGGAAATCCAAATCAAAACTACCCTGAGATTCCACCTCACACCAGTCAGAATGGCTAAGATCAAAAACTCAGATGACAGAGATGCTGACAAGGATGTTGAGAAAGAGGATCACTCCTCAATTGCTGGTTGGATTTCAAACTTGCACAACCACTCTGGAAATCAGTCTGGCGGTTCCTCAGAAAATTGCACATAATACTACTGAGGACCCAACTAAATCACTCCTGGGTATATACCCAGAAAATGCTCCAACCTGTAACAAGGACACATGCTTCACTATGTTCATAGCAGCCATATTTATAATACTCAGAAGCTGGAAAGAACCCAGATGTCCTTCAACAGAGGATGGATACAGAAAATGTGATACATTTGCAAATGGTTGAAACTACTCAGCTATTAAAAACAATGACTTCATGAAATTTGCAGGCAAATGGATCTAGAAAATATCATCCTGAGTGAGGTAACTTAGTCATAAAGACGACACATGGTATTGTTCACTAATAAGTGGATAGTATACAAAGAGTGTGGAGTACTCACGGTACAACTCATGAACCGCATGAAGCTCCAGAGGAAGGAAGACCAAAGAATGGATGCTTCGGTCCTACTTAGAAGGGAGAACAACGTAATCAAGCGAAGTAGTGGAACTTGTTAGGAAGAAAGAGATGGATGGGAAAATGAAGGTAAGAATCAAGTATGGGAGAAGATGGAGGAAATGTACAGAGACTCAGGAGGTATGTAGCAACGAGGGTTGGGGCCCAGGAAGTAGCAACCAGAATGTCCCAGATGCAAGGAAAGTAAGAGCCTCCCAGGACGTCACGGGCATGACATTAGCTGAAATACCCCACAAAGGGGAGGGAGATCCTGAAGAGACCTTATCTAGAGGTCAGTCATGGCCCCTAGTTGAGGGATGCAGCCACTCATCCATTTCTAAAATTTTAACCTAGAATTCCTCTTCTCTAAGAGAAATACAGGGACAAAGAATGGAGCAGAGACTGAAGGAAAGGCCATCCATAGACTGCCCCACCTGGGGATCCATCTCACATGCCGACCCCAAACCCAGACACTATTGAGGATGCCAAGAAATGCTTAAAGACAGGAGCCTGATATAGCTGTCCCCTGAGAGGCTCTGCCAGATTCTCACCAATACAGATGCAGATACTCACAGCCAACCATCAAACTGAGTACAGGTTCCCAATGGAGATGTTGGGGAAAACTGAAGGAGCTGAAGGGCCCTTATCTGGCATCAATGGGAGTAGCAACCCTTGGTCTTGTGGAAGCTTGACGGTCCAGTGTAGAGGAATGCTAGGGCGGTGAGGCAGGAGTGGGGGTGGGTGGGTGGGTGAGCACCCTAATAGAAGCAGGGTAAGAGGGGATGGGATAGGGGATTTGTAAAGGGGAAACCTGTAAAGGTGATAACACTTGAAATGTAAATAAATAAAATATCTTAAAAGTAACCCAAAAACTAAAAAAATAAAATAAGAAGTACTTATTTCCCTGAGCAATGTATAATATATACTAATTACTTAAGCATAAACATTGTATAAAAAGCATAAATGAGCTTATGTAATTTGTATATTGTTTTCTTTTGCAATTGATGGTAGTTACAACATGGAGTAAATCATTGACAGTAGCTACCTAACAACACAGTTTGCATCATATGGATAAATCAATCAGACTGGATCAGGTCTAAAGTGGATACCTAACAGGATTTTATTTCGTCTTCTTCTTGGCCTAGTCATTTTTGTGTTACACTGGTTTATCATCATTACATTGAACTGGACTTAAATCAGTATCTAAGCTGAACTAGTCACATGTGTACAATTGAACAAGTTTTTTTTTTTATTGCTTTTCATATTTGTTTATACTAAAATTCATGTTCTTGCTGAAATAAATAATGTTTTGTTTATTGTTTATAAATTTTAGTCCAAGCAGCAATATTAGTTTTCAAGATCAAGATAATGGAAATATACATTTTGGTTACTCATTGCTGTGCAGGTGTGACTGTTATAAAATGTTTAAAACAAAAATGATAGTTGAAGCTTAACTTCCTTTATATTACACATGCAAAAGGTAAACTCTCGAAGTTGAAACAGAAGGCTATATAGAGTTTTACATGTATACACTTAAATAATGCTAAAATATTTCAATCATTAACATCTTGCATTCTACTTTATTACTTTTGAACTTCTGATAATGTACTTTAGAAGTTAAATAATATTGCTGAAATATTTCAGTTGATAAGAAATGAAGGCAAGATTGAAAATAATGCTAGATGTGCTCAGAACAGACTTATCAAATAAATTATTGTAATGAATCCATTCTTCATGCTTCTGCATATTAACTTTTAAAACCACCAAAGAAAAATCACTAATAACCTTTTATTTGATGTAGTAGTGTCATGTATTATAATTTTACTAATTTCAATAAGAAGGGAGACTTTCTTTCTGAGTTACAAACCTGAGTTTCTTCCAGTTACTATAACCAGTTTAATTAAAAA